>JASPKZ010010238.1:697500-1129705 GCA_030220185.1 Diploptera punctata | reverse complement strand
TCTTCCCCTCATCAAACTTCAACGGGTTTCAACGCCAGCTTCTTTTATCTTTCCGCGACTAAGATTTTATTAGTGATATTTCATGAAAATGACACTTTAAAAAATTTTCAGCTAAGACTCAATTCTCAATTTATGCTACTGAGATTAAAAATGTGAAAAAAATCAATAAATATATATTAGAAGAAGCTCTGAAACATTGTGAAACCTGCTAAATTATATATATATATGGTTTTCGGGTTTAGTGGACCCTTTCGGTTTGAGTGGACCCTGTTAATATATTCTTCAATTGGTGCTGCCCTCAAACAGAAAATATTTTAAATTCTTCCCCTCATCAACTTCAACAGGTTCAAGGCCAGTTTGTTTTATTCTTTCCGCGAATAAGATTTTATTAGTGATATTTATGAAAGTTACCACTTTAAAATTTTTTCAAGCTAAGAATCAATTCTAAATTTATGCTACTGAATATTACAAATGTTGAAAAAACTCATAAATATATATTAAGAAGGAGCTCTGCAACATTGTGAAACCTGCTAAATTATATATATATATATATATATATATATATATGGTTTTCGGATAATGTGGACCCTTTCTGTTTGAGTGGACCCTGTTAATATCTTCTCTAATTGGTGCTGCCCTCGTACAGAACATATTTAAATTCTTCCCCTAATCAACTTCAACGGGTTCAAGGCCCGTTTCTTTTATATTTCGCGAATAAGATTAATTGTGATTAATGAAAATGACCACTTTAAACATTTTCCAAGCTAAGAATCAATTCTTAATTTATGCTGCTTAATATTACATATGTTGAAAAAACTCATAAGTCTATATTTGGAAGTAGCTCGGCAACATTGTGAAACCTGCTAAATTATATATATATATGGTTTTCGGTTAATGTGGACCCTTTCTGTTTGAGTGGACCCTGTTAATATCTTTTTTAACTGGTGCTGCCCTCGAACAGAAAATATTTTAAATTCTTCCCCTCATCAACGTCGACGGGTTCAAGGCCAGTTTATTTTATTCATTCCGAAAAAGGGTTTATTTGTGATATTTATGAAAATGACCACATTAAAAAATTTTCAAGCTAAGAATCAATTCTTAATTTATGCTACTGAATATAACAAATGTTGAAAAAAACTAATTAAATATATATAAGGAGGAAGCTCTGGAACATTGTGAAACCGGCTACTAAATTATATATATAATTATATATATATATATATATATATATATAATATATATATGTTTTTCGGGTAATGTGGACCCATTCTGTTTGAGTGGACCCTGATAATATCTTCTTTAATTGGGCTGCCCTCGAACAGAACATATTTTAACTTCTTCCCACATCAACTTCGGGGGGTTTCAAGGCCAGTTTCTTTTATCTTTCCTCTAAATAGGTTTTATTAGTGCTATTTATGAAAAACGACCACTTTAAAAAAATTTTCAAGCTAAGAATCAATTCTCAATTTATGCTTACTGAATATTACAAATGTTTAAAGAAACTCATAAATATATATTAGGAAGAAGCTCTAGAACATTTGTGAAAATTGCTAATTTATATATATATTATATTATATGGTTTTCGGGAATGTGGACCCTTTCGGTTTGAGTGGACCCTGTTAATATATTCTTTAATTGGTGCTGCCCTCGAACAGAAAATATTTTAAATTCTTCCCCTCATCAAATTCAAACGTGTCAAGGCCAGTTTCTTTTATTCTTTCCGCGAATAAGATTTTTATTACTGATATTTATGAAAATGACCACTTTAAAATTTTCAGCTAAGAATCAATTCTTTATTTGTGCTGCTGAATATTATATATGTTGAAAAAACCTCATAAGTATATATTTGGAAGAAGCTCGGCAAACAATGGGAAACCTGCTAAATATATATATATTATGGTTTCGGGTAATGTGGGACCCTTTCTGTTGAGTAGACCCTGTTAAATATCTTTTGTGGATTGGTGTGCCTCGAACAGAAAATATTTTTAAATTCTTCCCATCATCAACGTCAACAGGTTCAAGGCCTGTTTATTTATTCTTTCCACGAATAAAATTTTATTAGTGATATTTATGAAATCGACCACTTTAAAAAATTTTCAAGCTAAGAATCAAATCTTACTTTATGCTACTGAATATTACAAATGTTGAAAAAACTCATATATATATATTAGGAAGAAGCTCTGCAACATTGTGAAACCTGCTAAATTATATACATATATATATATATATATATTATATATATATATATACGGTTTTCGGGTAATTGTGGACCCTTTCGGTTGGAGTGCACTCTGTTAATATATACTTTAATTGGTGCTGCCCTCGAACAGAAAATATTTTTAATTCTTCCCCTCATCAAATTCAACGTGTTCAAGGCCAGTTTCTTTTATTCTTTCCGCGAATAAGATTTTATTAGTGATATTTATGAAAACGACCCAATTTAAAAAAATTTCAAGTAAGAATCAATTCTTAATTTTGTAGAAATTACAAATGTGAAAAAACTCATAATGTCATATTAGGAAGGAGCTCTGCAACATTGTGAAACCTGCTAAATTATATATATATGGTTTTCGGATAAAGTGGACCCTTTCTGTTTGAGTGGACCCTGTTAATATCTTCTCTAATTGGTGCTGCCCTCGTACAGAACATATTTAAATTCTTCCCCTCATCAACTTCAACGGGTTCAACGCCAGCTTCTTTTATTCTTTCCGCGAATAAGATTTTATTAGTGATATTTATGAAAATGACCACTTTAAAAATTTTTCAAGCTAAGAATCAATTCTTAATTTATGCTACTGAATATTACAAATGTTGAAAAACTCATAAATATATATTAGTAAGAAGCTCTGCAACATTGTGAAACCTGCTAAATTATATATATATATATATATATATATATGGTTTTCGGGTTATGTGGACCCTTTCGGTTTGAGTGGACCCTGTTAATATATTCTTTAATTGGTGCTGCCCTCAAACAGAAAATATTTTAAATACTTCCCCTCATCAACTTCAACGTGTTCATGGCCAGTTTGTTTTATTCTTTCCGCGAATAAGATTTTATTAGTGATATTTATGAAAACGACCACTTTAAAATTTTTTCAAGCTAAGAATCAATTCTAAATTTATGCTACTGAATATTACAAATGTTGAAAAAACTCATAAATATATATTAGGAAGGAGCTCTGCAACATTGTGAAACCTGGTAAATTATATGTATATAGATATATATATATATATATATATATATATATATATATATGGTTTTCGGGTAATGTCGACCCTTTCTGTTTGATTGGACCCTGTTAATATCTTCTTTAATTGCTGCTGCCCTCGAACAGAACATGTTTTTCTTCTTCCCCTCATCAACTTCGACGGGTTCAAGGCCTGTTTCTTTTATTCTTTCCGCGAAGAAGGGTTTATTTGTGATATTTATAAAAATGACTACTTTAAAAATTTTTGAAGCTAAGAATCTATTCTTAATTTATGCTACTGAATATTACAAATGTTGAAAAAGCTCATAAATATATATAAGGAAGTAGCTCTGGAACATTGTGAATCCTGCTAAATTATATATACATATATGTTTTTCGGGTAATGTGGACGCTTTCTGTGTGAGCGGACCCTGTCAATATCTTCTTTAATTGGTGCTGCCTTCGAACAGAAAATATTTTAACTTCTTCTCCTCATCAACTTCGACGGGTTCAAGGCCAGTTTATTTCATTCTTTCCGCGAAGAAGGGTTTATTTGTGATATTTGTGAAAATGACCACATTAAAAATTTTTCAAGCTAAGAATCAATTCTAAATTTATGCTACTAAATATTACAAATGTTGAAAAAACTCATAATTGTATATTAGGAAGGAGCTCTGCAACATTGTGAAACCTGCTAAATTATATATATATATGGTTTTCCGGTAATGTTGACCATTTCTGTGTGAGTGGACCCTGTTAATATCTTCTTTAATTGGTGCTGCCTTCGAACAGAAAATATGTTAACTTCTTACCCTCATCAACTTCGACGGGTTCAAGGCCAGCTTCTTTATCCTTTCAGCGAATAAGATTTTCTTAGTGATATTTATGAAAATGACAACTTTAAAAATTTTTCAAGCAAAGAATCGATTCTTAATTTATGCTACTCATTATTACAAATGTTGAAAAAACTCATAAATATATATTAAGAAGGAGCTCTGCAACATTGTGAAACCTGCTAAATTATATATATATATATGGTTTTCGGGTAATTGTGGACCCTTTCGGTTTGAGTGGACTCTGTTAATATATTCTTTAATTGGTGCTGCCCTCGAACAGAAAATATTTTTAATTCTTCCCCTCATCAAATTCAACGTGTTCAAGGCCAGTTTCTTTTATTCTTTCCGCGAATAAGATTTTATTAGTGATATTTATGAAAACGACCAATTTAAAAAATTTTCAAGCTAAGAATCAATTCTTAATTTATGCTACTGAATATTACGAATGTTGAAAAAGCTCATAAATATATATTAGGAAGAAGCTCTGCAACATTGTGAAACCTGCTAAATTATATATATGTATATATATATATATGTATATATATGTATATATATATATATATATATGGTTTTCGGGTAATGTGGACCCTTTCTGTTTGAGTGGACCCTGTTAATATCTTTTTTAATTGGTGCTGCCCTCGAACAGAGAATATTTTAAATTCTTCCACTCATCAACTTCGACGGGTTCAAGGCCAGTTTATTTTATTCATTCCGCGAAAAAGGGTTTATTTGTGATATTTATAAAAATGACCACATTAAAAATTTTTCAAGCTAAGAATCAATTCTTAATTTATGCTACTGAATATTACAAATGTTGAAAAAACTTATAAATATATATAAGGAGGAAGCTCTGGAACATTGTGAAACCGGCTAAATTATATGTATATATATAATATATATATGTTTTTCGGGTAATGTGGACCCATTCTGTTTGAGTGGACCCTGATAATATCTTCTTTAATTGGTGCTGCCCTCGAACAGAACATATTTTAACTTCTTCCCCACATCAACTTCGAGGGGTTCAAGGCCAGTTTCTTTTATTCTTTCCGCGAATAAGGTTTTATTAGTGATATTTATGAAAACGACCACTTTAAAACATTTTCAAGCTAAGAATCAATTCTCAATTTATGCTACTGAATATTACAAATGTTTAAAGAAACTCATAATTATATATTAGGAAGAAGCTCTGCAACATTGTGAAAATTGCTAAATTATATATATATATGGTTTTCGGGTAATGTGGACCCTTTCGGTTTGAGTGGACCCTGTTAATATATTCTTTAATTGGTGCTGCCCTCGAACAGAAAATATTTTAAATTCTTCCCCTCATCAAATTCAACGTGTTCAAGGCCAGTTTCTTTTATTCTTTCCGCGAATAAGATTTTATTAGTGATATTTATGAAAATGACCACTTTAAAATTTTTCAAGCTAAGAATCAATTCTTAATTTGTGCTGCTGAATATTACATATGTTGAAAAAACTCATAAGTATATATTTGGAAGAAGCTCGGCAACAATGGGAAACCTGCTAAATTATATATATATATGGTTTTCGGGTAATGTGGACCCTTTCTGTTTGAGTGGACCCTGTTAATATCTTTTGGAATTGGTGCTGCCCTCGATCAGAAAATATTTTAAATTCTTCCCATCATCAATGTCAACAGGTTCAAGGCCTGTTTCTTTTATTCTTTCCACGAATAAGATTTTATTAGTGATATTTATGAAAACGACCACTTTAAAAAATTTTCAAGCTAAGAATCAATTCTTAATTTATGCTACTGAATATTACAAATGTTGAAAAAACTCATAAATATATATTAGGAAGAAGCTCTGCAACATTGTGAAACCTGCTAAATTATATATATATCGTTTTCGGTTAATGTGGACCCTTTCTGTTTGAGTGGACCCTGTTAATATCTTTTTTAATTGGTGCTGCCCTCGAACAGAAAATATTTTAAATTCTTCCCCTCATCAATTTCGACGGGTTCAAGGCCAGTTTATTTCATTCATTCCGCGAGAAAGGGTTTATTTGTGATATTTATAAAAATGACCACATTAAAAATTTTTCAAGCTAAGAATCAATTCTAATTTATGCTACTGAATATTACAAATGTTGAAGAAACAAATATATATAAGGAGGAAGCTCTGGAACATTGTGAAACCGGCTAAATTATATATATATATATATATATATATATATATATAATATATATATAGTTTTTCGGGTAATGTGGACCCATTCTGTTTGAGTGGACCCTGAAAATATCGTATTTAATTGGTGCTGCCCTCGAACAGAACATATTTTAACTTCTTCCCCACATCAACTTCGAGGGGTTCAAGGCCAGTTTCTTTTATTCTTTCCGCGAATAAGGTTTTATTAGTGATATTTATGAAAACGACCACTTTAAAAAATTTTCAAGCTAAGAATCAATTCTCAATTTATGCTACTGAATATTACAAATGTTTAAAGAAACTCATAAATATATATTAGGAAGAAGCTCTGCAACATTGTGAAAATTGCTAAATTATATATATATATATGGTTTTCGGGTAATGTGGACCCTTTCGGTTTGAGTGGACCCTGTTAATATATTCTTTAATTGGTGCTGCCCTCGAACAGAAAATATTTTAAATTCTTTCCCTCATCAAATTCAACGTGTTCAAGGCCAGTTTCTTTTATTCTTTCCGCGAATAAGATTTTATTAGTGATATTTATGAAAATGACCACTTTAAAATTTTTCAAGCTAAGAATCAATTCTTAATTTATGCTGCTGAATATTACATATCGTAACTCGCCTCGGTAGCTCAGTTGGTAGAGCACTTGGCCCGGAAAGCCAAAGGTCCCGGGTTCGAGTCCCGGTCTAGGCGAAAATGTTTCTCTTCAAATATAATAAGCTGTTAGTTTATAATGATAATGTAGCCGATGATGGCCGATAGCGAGGAGATACTAAAGGACAACAAGCACACACTATTGAGTAACACTAAGAAATTAGGACTGGAAGTAAATATCAATAAATCAAAATATATGGTCACACGTAGGAATTAAATATATAATGGAAATGGACAGCTAATGACAAATGAGGGACATTTTGAGGAAGTGGCCGAATTCAAATACCTAGGAACAATAATCACAAATAGGAACGAGATGCACAAAGAAATTAAACATAGGCTCAATTCTGGAAATGCGTGCTATTATGCATTGCAGAGACTCTTGATGTCCCAACTCCTTTCAAAAACGTTAAACTGAAAATATATAAAACTATTATTCTACCAGTTATATTATATGGGTGCGAAACATGGACTCTTATTTTAAGGGAGAAAGGAGATTACAAGTATTTGAGAAAAAGTACTTAGGAAAATGTTTGCACCAAAGAGAGATGAACAGATAGGTGAATGGAGAAGACTACATAACAATTAACTACATTGTCTTTATAGGATGCCAGATATAATAAGAACAGTTAAGTCTCGTAGACTGCGGTGGGCAGGACATGTGGCACGCATGGGGAATGAAAGACGTGCATGGAAGCTTCTTGTAGGAAAACCAGAGGGAATGCGCCCAGTTGGTAGACCAAGAATGAGGTGGGAGAATAACATTAACTATGATTTGAGGGAAGTAGATTATACAGGGAATGATTGGAAAGCATTAGCTCAGGATAGGGATGTATGGAGAGCTTATGTATGCGCGGCCATGAACCGACGGGTTCGATAGTGCCAGTGAGTGAGTAAGTAAGTAAGTAAGTAAGTAAGTAAGTAAGTAAGTAAGTAAGTAAGTAAGAAGTACAAATATTGTGTGAGAACTCCATTAGCATGAAAGTTAAACAATTTGAAAGGACATTATTTATTAATTGACATTATTTGTTAATATAAAAGACAACACTGGAAATTAGTACAAGGTTAACGAGGTAAATGTTTGTCCCTATAGTTGCTTCGCTCGGCTTGTGTTTCAATTACTTAGACAAAAATATACATTAAACTTTTTGTCATAAGTAATGCCACGAGCGATTTACTAATCATCGATAAATTCACGACTCACGAAGTGAGGAGTGAATTTATCTAGAGAATTTGGAAATCAAGAGTGGCATTTGTTAGGACTATTTAACGAATAAAATTAAGTTGTTTACTCACAAATAATTATTTAAATATAGTTATTTTAAAATATTTATATATTTAATGTAAACGGCGACGTTTGAAAGAAATGAGAAACGATCGTTATGCTTTATTTGTTCATCACTGCAACCAGATCATATTATTTATTGCCAAAGGATCGCAATATTGTAAGAATATACCCTAGTGGAGAAATTTATAACCAACGTTATAGGTTATTAATTAAATTCTAATTCCTATGATGTAAATATGTCAATTATATTTTTCTGGAATGTAAATTCCTGGGAAATAATATGTTTAAGAAAGTGCAAACAGTGGTTTCTTTTTTGTTTGTTGTATAATCAATTGCTACAAATATTTTTATATTATATCCCGCAAGCGCTATCTGGTAACATTCGTGCACTATATATACAATCTGTTAGCCACATGTAATAACTGTAAAATAATGCTATGACCTATTCAGAATATTAAAGAGGAGGTGCTTGATTTTAAAGTGAAAAAATTAAACCGATAAAATCGAGGTGAAAAACGACTGTGATTGGTTGTAAATAAAGAATCATTGAAATGTGTCACAATAAATATATTTACTGCTTTCCAACTCACATTATATGCAATTTCTACATTTAACTATCTCATTGAATTTTATATTATATTATATAGTCTTATTTTAATAAGTTTTACTTCTTTAATCATCATCATCATCAACAACAAAGATTAATCCCAATGGCCTGTTCCGATCTCATCATAGGTCGAATTGGTCCTTCCATCTCTTCAATGGTCTTCCCAACATTCTTCACCCTTTTGGTTTATAATTATACATTCTTCTTGGTATGCGCTGTTCATTCATTCGTAATACGTGCTGAATATACAAATTTTGATAATATTTTACTCTTTCACAGAGATTAAATATATAAAGTTCTGTTCTTATATCTTGGTTTTTTTCTTTTTATCGGTCCTTTGCTATCCTGCTATTGCTCTCAACATCTTCATTTCAGCTACTTCTTCTTCTTCTACTTCTTTTACTTCTGCTTCATGAAATTAGGCCTTTTGACCTGTATTAACATCAAGTGGGATTTAATGAATCCTCCCATCTAGTAAATGGGCGTCCAACATTTCTATGTCCTATTGGTTTGTACTTTAGTAACAGCTGAGGGATTCTATCTGTAGGCATTCTCTGGACATGTTGGTACCAGTTGTTTCTCATGTTGTCAATCCTATTTGTTAAATTAAAAATATTTAAGTCCTTCCTAATATCCTCACTTCTTTTCTTGTCCAAAATTGTCACACCCGCTACTGAACGTAGGAACTTCATTTCTGAAGTTTCTATTTTCCTTCTATCTGAACGGTTAAGAGTCCAATTTTCACTTGCACATGTTAAGACAGGCACTGCCATAATTTTGTAAAATTTTAGTTGTGTGCTCCTCAAAGTTTCTTTAATTTGTTTATATTTGTTTTTGATATAAGAAACAAATGAGTAATATACTTAATAGAAACTATAAAAGAATAAAAATGTTCTAGAAAATTCATTACTATTTTCTGTGTAGAGATAATTGAAAATATAAATATTTTGTTGTTTTTATAAGTAACGAGTGCATCTCCAGGAAGAAAATTGTCAGTATAAAAGAAACAAGGAAGTTAAAGAGTGTTTATGGTTAGTCTTGAGGGAAGAGAGCTTCTCTTTATTACTACATAAAGGATAACAGAACCTCAAGAAAATGACGTTGGGTGGCCATTACAAGTCCAGGCCAAAGAGCGCCATGGCAAAGAGATCCTCGTACAATTTAGTAACAGTAGTTCGACCTCATGATGTGAAGCAAACGAGAAAATAACTATGGAAGGAACAGACGAGATGTTTCGCTGGGATAACGATAGTTCCAACGCTTTTGCAACATACGTAAATTCTTATTTACCTCACTCCGCAAATGTTGGTGCGACAACTAAAAGCCACGGCATTTCCACGAAATATATGGGCCTATTTTGTAAACTTTCAGGAAATATCAGTGATTTACAACTAACGATGAAATTAATTAATATACAGGTTGATGTGTTTCAATTTTTCTCCACTAGAGTACATTCTTACAATTTTGCGATTTTTGGCAATAAATAATATGATCTGATTGCAGAGATAAACAAGGGAAATATAACGTTTCTCATTTGTTTTCAAACATCGCCGTTTACATTAAAGAATATATAAATATTTTAAAATAACTATATTTAAATGATGATTTGTGAGTAAACAGCTTAATTTTATTCGTTAAATAGTCCTAAAAAATGCCACTGTTGATTTCTAAAACCTCTAGATAAATTGGAAATCACTCGTGGCATTACTTTTGACTCCCCAAATGGGAGTCAATGACCAATCACGTTTCAATGATTTCTGTTTTACAACCAATCAGAGTCGTGTTTCACGAAATATTTATCAGTGTTATATGTACCATATTAAAGAAAGCTCCTCCTTTCTAATATTCTGAACAGGTTGAACCGTTATTTTGCAGTGACTGAGCCTATAAGAAATACGGCTACCAGATTGTATATATATAGTGCATACATGTCAACATTTGTAGCAATTTATTATACCACCAAAAAAAGAAACCACTGTTTGCACTTTCTTAAATTTATTTTTTCCCAGGTAATAATCCAGAAAAATATAATTGTCATATTTACATCATACATCAGAAATGAATTAATATACAGTTTGATGTGTTTCATTTTTTCTCCACTAGAGAGCATTCTTACAATATTGCGTTCCTCTGCCAATAAATAGTATGATCTGGTTGCAGTGATAAACAAAAGAAGCAGATGAAGCGTACCTATCGTTTCTCATTTGTTTTCAAACATCGCCGTTTACATTAAATATATAAATATTTTAAAATAACTATAGTTAAATAATGATTTGTGAGTAAACAGCTTAATTTTATTCGTTAAATAGTCGAAAGAAATGCAACTCTTGATTTCCAAATTCTCTAGATAAATTCACTCCTCACTTCGTGAGTCGTGAATTTATCGGTAATTTGGAAATCACTCGTGGCATTACTTGTGATAATTATGTACCAAGTTACGAGTAAATAGATTTCTAACAATGGACAAATTGAAAAGAAAAATGTCTGCACGTTTAATGGGGACTTACTTCTTCTCACATACGTTAAGTATTATGTTACCCGCATGACTCATTGCTATATTCTGTATTTTCCCTGTACAACAATTTTTATAATAATGAAAGAAATGGCAGAACGAGCTCTTTAATTAATTTCCTGAATTTCTCCTGGGTTAAATTTTCAACACATATAGAATGAAGAGAGTTTGGAAGAGGGAGGTTTAAGAACCGCGGGTTTGGGAAGGGGAAAACTGTCTTTTAATTAAGACAAGGAGAGCCTATGTTCATAAGAGAGAGAACTGAGATCACTGCCGTGTCTCGAGAGCTGGGAGGGGGAAGTTAAAAGGAGGGAACTGGCACATTACACCTCTTGGAGGGGATACCATTTCCTTCTTCGCATTTCAGAATTCGACACAGGGAGATATGCAGTATAACTACAATTTAGTGTACTCCCTAGGTACGTAACTCTGTTATTTACACTCTATGTTGATATGCATATCTCATTAATAAACTTCTGTTATTTAGGTCGTAAATGAATGAGAATATTATTGTCTTTATTACTATTAGTAGAGTGATCCCACAACAGGCCCGGAGGCCCTTGGGGTAGAAGGAGGTTAAGGCTCCCACTTTTTCTAGAGAATCGGCACTTTATGTTAGCCGGGTTGTCAGCCCTGAGTGACGGCCGCCTTTACCCCCAGAACAAGCGTCTGGTACTCATTTCCGTTAGAGGCTGAGTCGACCCCAGGGCCATGGTGCCGCCAGAGGGTTTGGGTCAAAAGTAAAGTGATCCCACAACAGGCCCGGAGGCCCTTGGGGTAGTAGGAGGTTAAGGCTCCCACTTTTTCTAGACAATCGGCACTTTATGTCAGCCGGGTTGTCAGCCCTGCGTGACGGCCGCCTTTACCCCCAGAACAAGCGTCTGGTACTCATTTCCGTTAGAGGCTGAGTCGACCCCAGGGCCAAAGTGCCGCTAGAGGGTTTGGGTCAGTTTAAAAATCCTGACCCCACCGGGACTTGAACCCTCGACCCTCCGGCTTGTAGCTCAGTGCCTTAACCACTACGCTACGGCGTGCCCCCCGTTATCTCTTATTATTTCTTCTTTCCTTTATTTTCTTTTCTTCTCCAGAAAAGCCTTACCAGAGGCTATAAGATGGCAGCCCCATCACTGGCCTTGCCTTCCTTTGGCCAGCAACCAATGGAAGGGACTATTATTATGCTTTCAAGTCTTATACGAGAATTTCCCGGAAGAATCAAACTAATGACGACCAAAGCATGAAAAGGAAATATTAAACAATACCAACTAAATTGGAAACACCATGTAGAAAGAATGAGTTCAAATCGGATCCCCAAAGCTGTTTATAATTATATTCCAAGAGGACGAAGATCACTGGGCCGTCCTATGAAACGCTGGAGAGAAAATTTTCTATAGGATCGTAACAGGCCTTGGCCTAATACTTGGAAGGAAGAAGAAGAAGAAGAAGAACACTTATCTCTGTGACTTGTACGTTTTTAAGGTCGCATTACTAAGGCTCTCCACTGGTCCCTATTCTCAGCCAATTGAATGCATTAATTAAATAAAAATAAAACTTAGTTTTATTTGATTTTCATATTTATTAAGATATAATTCAGTGACAGCTGTTTCGGTACACTGTACCTTCTTCAGACATGTTAAATTATGAATTGTGCTATTATAGTAAATATCTACTGATCTAAGCAACAATACAACAATATTTATTTATTTTTTTTAATTTAACAAAGGGGATTCATTCAAATCAAATTGATAATTTAACAGTTTATTACTACTTTACAATTTATTTATTTCTACAGCCTCCAAAAGGTCCAACTTCTTATCCTCATCACAAATATGTAAAATTTCAAAATTTGGATCGAAACAATGATTAAATTGGAATAGGTGGTTAGCATATTTTGAATATTCTAAATTTCTGTTATATATTATTCAATTATTTTATTGAATTCAGTTCATATTTCCGAGGTCCAGTTCCATAAGATGCATCCGAATATTATCCTCCCAATTGCGCCATCCTACCTAACGTTCCAAAGAGCACTTACGATCATGTATGATTTTTTTCTCTCTGTTCCAAACTCTACCATCTTTCAGAAATAAATTGAAAATAAAATTATTAACAGAAACAACTCACTAATATTACCTTTTAAACAAAAATAATTTCTTTTTTTTTCGTTATTTAACAAAAATAGTATTATGATTTGTCAATATATTTACCTAGTCCACCGCTGTGGTCTCGAGGTAGCATGCTGTCTTGTTACGCAGCGGGCCCCGGTTCGATTCCCGGTCGGTACAGTCTCCTGGGCCCGGTTTTTTCGGGGTTTTTCCTCACCTGTTAGACAAATGTCAGGAAGCCTTAGGCTCAACGGTCCCCGAAAATTATCCGGCCATCATCATCCTTCACCGGTGTGGAAAGTAACGGGAAGCTACCACACCTATAATTCCCTAGTAAAGCTGCAAAGCATAGCATGAAAATGCTATGATTCCAGTAAAAGACCTGCCGTCGAGCAGAGTTACAATGGATGGATGGATATTTACCTAATGCCTTATATATAAGCGATAGATCATCCATTGTAGTTTATTACTTTCTTTGTATTTTTTCTCATCTCTTTTTTATGTAGCTATAATAGATTCGGGCTGTTATTTCTTTTTGTATACATTCTTTCATTAGTTTAATTTTAATTGTATTTAATTTTATTGTATTATTATACATTATTTTCATTATTGCTCAGTTTGAAAGATAATTAGTTGTTTTGTACTTAAATGTAGCACATGTTTATAAATGTAACATATGTTTGTCCTGGTGAGTGGAAGAGAAGGCCACATGGCGTTAACTCAACCAGGCTAAATATATATATATATATATATATATATATATATATATATATAAAGTTTATGATACTTTAGTAAAAAACGGTGGTCTAGTGGTTATGCTCCTTTCCTCTGGTTCCGTGGGTTGCGGGTCGAACCCGGCCGCGGTCGATGGAATTTTAGAATGAAAAAATCCAAGGAGCAAATCCTCCGGGAGGGACTTCAAGCCCTGGGTCCCGAGCCTGAAAATGTTTAGGCTCGTAATAGATCCTTAACCCAGAACAAAGAAGCCTCTAAGCAAAATTTACTGACCGACCTCAAACGTCCTAGTAAAACCTTAGTTGCCCGCTAGATGTCTCATTGAGTCAGTGTGTTGACCGTATGTCACTCATGCCATCTTTGGACAAATAAGGTAACTAAGAATGAACTTTGTCTATAAACTCTTGATAAAGGAGAGGTTATGGCTCAACAATGGCCTGCGTCATGAATCAATCATGTAGTAAGAAAGGACGAATATTAAATCTCATTTTTGGATTTTGTCTATTATTAACTATTTTGGCAGAAAAATGCATCGGATCTGTATCGTAAATTTATGTAGCTTAAATCCATAGAACTAGTATGCAACATTTGGCTTGCGCGATATATAACAGAAAAAAAAATTGTAGCAATTTATTTTACCACAATAAAAATAAACCACTGTTTGCACATTCTTAGTCACATTATTTCCTAGGTATTTACGTTCCAGAAAAATATAATTTACATATTTACATCATAGGACTTCAGAAAATAATTAATAACCTGTAATAATGTTTATAATATACAGTTTGATGTGTTTCATTTTTTCTCCACTAGACTGCATTGTTATAATATTGTGATCCTATTTGACAATAAATAATAAGATCTGGTTGCAGTGGATGAACAAATGAAACAACAAACGTTTCTCATTTGTTTTCAAACATCGCCGTTTACATTAAATATATAAATATTTTAAAATAACTCTATTTAAATAATGATTTGTGAGTCACTCGTGGCATTTTGTATGACTATTTAACTCATGCCCCAAATCGGAGTCAATGACCAATCACGTTTCAATGATTTCTGTTTTACAACCAATCAGAGTCGTGTTTCACGAAATATTTATCAGTGTTATAATTACCATATTAAACAAAGCTCCTCCTTTTTAATATTCTGAACAGGTCTGACCGTTATTTTGCAGTGACTGCGCCTATGAGAAATACGGCTACCAGATTGTATATACAGTGCATACATTTGTAGCAATTTATTATACTTACTTACTTACTTACTCACTGGCACTATCGAACCCGTAGGTTCATGGCCGCACGGACATAAGCTCTCCATACATTCCTATCCTGAGCTAATGCTTTCCAATCATTCCCTGTATAATCTACTTCCCTCAAATCAGAGTTAATGTTGTTCTCCCACCTCATTCTTGGTCTACCAACTGGGCGTTTTCCTTCTGGCTTTCCTACAAGAAGTTTCCATGCACGTCTTTTATACCACCAAAAAAAGAAACCACTGTTTGCACTTTCTTAAATTTATTTTTTCCCAGGTAATAATCCAGAAAAATATAATTGTCATATTTACATCATACGACATCAGAAATGAATTAATATACAGTTTGATGTGTTTCATTTTTTCTCCACTAGAGAGCATTCTTACAATATTGCGTTCCTTTGGCAATAAATAGTATGATCTGGTTGCAATGATAAACAAAAGAAGCAGATGAAGCATACCAATCGTTTCTCATTTGTTTTCAAACATCGCCGTTTACATTAAATATATAAATATTTTAAAATAACTATAGTTAAATGATGGTTTGTGAGTAAACAGCTTAATTTTATTCGTTAAATAGTCCTAACAAATGCCACTCTTGATTTCCAAATTCTCTAGGTAATTTGGAAATCACTCGTGGCATTACTTATGATAATTAACGCCAGCGATGGAAGAACATTTTCTTCCTACAGCTCTTAAAAGAATTTTAATCCAAACTTTAGTGATGCCGCATTTTGACTACTGTGACGTTCTACTAACTGACGTAAGTGACGGATTGTCGGACAAACTGCAGCGTGTCCATAATATGTGTATCAGATTCATATTTAATGTTCGAAAATACGATCACATTTCTCCATTATTCCACGAATTGTCATGGCTACATCTAAAAGAGAGAAGAAAATCGCACTGTCTAATTCTCCTATTTAAGATCCTACATACCTCGATTCCCAATTATTTATCATCCCGTTTCCAGTATCTATCCTCAAACCATAACCTAAACACAAGATCACAACATAGTCTCCTACTTAATATACCGCAACATAGGACATCACATCACTCCATGTCATATACCATCTCCACTTCTCGCAACTGGAATTCCCTACCACAAGAAATAAGGGGCTGCCGGACATTGGCATCTTTTAAAAGAAATCTAAATTTATATTTGCTCTAAACTCGACTTCGTTATTATCCAGTGTAAGATATATATATTAATTGGTGTTTCCCGTATAATGTATCATATTTATATTATTATTATTATTATTATTATTATTATCATAATTATTATTATTATTATCGTATCATTATTGTTATTACCCTATAAAATGTTGTTTGTACATGACATTTACATTGCTACATTTATTGTATCTTTAACTGTTTATAATTAGTATAGTGTATATCTATATTTGTCGAATATTTATTTGTATTTGTGCTGGTTGAGTGGAAGAGAGGGCCTTATGGCCTTAACTCTGCCAGAATAAATAAAGTATTATTATTATTATTATTATTATTATTATTATTATTATTATTATTATTAATAAAGTGTTAAAAGATGAATTAAAAGTAGTTTTCCGTGGAATATACGTTAGGGAGAATATTGACATTGTTAGAAGAGGTTAAAATCTGTTAATGGCGGGTATTCGACATGTTCTCTACATATACGAGATATCTCCCCCTAGAAAATTATCGATGGCTAGGCCTATATTTTTAAACGTCAATGTGCAGAGAGCATTTTGTGGTCCTATACTGGTTTCTCCCATTAGTTTACCCCACATTTCCCCTTCTCTTGAGAACACTTGCTCTTATCTATGCCATTACCTCGTCTTTCTGCGTCTCTTCAACCCTCTCGCTTCACTAATTAGAGCAGGCACACCACCCTCATTCCAACAGAGGGCAGGCAAATTGAGTTCTCAGATGAATTTTCATTCAAAGGGCACAACGTAAAAGAAATCCTAGGCGACGAAAGGACTGCATCATTTTGATCTAAGTACATCGTAAATGGACACCCATTTTAGATTCACATGTTAAGGTCAGAGAGAATTTCTTCTTTAATTAATTGCCACTTCTTGTGAAACGCACAGATCTGCCAAGTTGTAATGAGGAATTCATGAATATCTTCACTTTTTTAATGATTCCAACTTTTCTACATTTCACTTTCCCAAGTTTAAAGAGATTTTATTTGAGTTGCTATATTCGGAGAAACTTCACCCCAATAGTGTAACGTTCGAGATACCAAAGGAAAAACTTTTTAACATCAAAACATACACTTTAAAAATGCTCACAGGGTAGGGCGTATGCATCGTTGAAAGTGATTTATGACATAAATAGGGAGAATAGAGAAAATATTGTAGGATTAAAAATTAATAAAAATGATTAATGAACTTTGTAAATAAATCAGGTTACAGACCCATGGATATGATGTTCTTATATTGAAATTTACCTTGAAATTTTTATTTAGAATATCCGTAATGTTTTGAGTCAAGAGTTAAAAATAATAACAGTTGGTTTTTCCTGTAAGAAACTGAAATTGTTACCCCAATTTTATGATATATCATTAATATTTGAAAATTACACATGAGCATCCTTTCATGCAGCTGGAAGTAAGTGAGGGAGGCAGCGTGTGCAATTGTCGAAGTGCTACTGCTGAGCTGCCATACTATAAAATATTTCTTATGTGATCTCAGAATCATGCAGATGGAAATCTTAGCAAATTTTTTGGTGTTTAGAATCGTTACTAGATATTGCAGTTGAAAATCTCAACAGATTTTTAGTAAATGGATACTTACTAATTGATCACAGTTCTCTGTATCTTGCAGGTGGAACTCTTAGCAGATTTTTGGTGCCTGGGATTCTTACTACATTATCACAGGTCTCAGGATCCTGTACTTGAAACTCTTAGTTAATTTTAGATGCCTCGGTTCCTTACTAGATGATCACAGATCTTATGACCCTGCAGTTGGAAATCTTAGCATATTTTTGATACCAGGGAACCTTACTATAAGACCTAGATTACAGGATCGTGCAATTGGAAGTCTCAGCAGATTTATGGCAACTGCAGTCTTTACTAGATGACCACAGACCTCAGGATCTTTTAATTGGAATTTCCATCAAATGTTTGGTAAATTGTGTCCTTACCAGATGACCATGGATTGTAGAATTTTGCAATTGGAATTCCCAGCAGTTTTGTTTGGTACGTAGGGTCCTTACTAGATGCCCACAGATCTCAGGATCTTGTAATTGGAATCCCAAGCAGTTTTTTTTGTAAGTGGGGTCCTCACTAGATGGCCACATATCTCAGGACCTTGCAATTGGAATTCCCAGCAGATTTTTTTTGGGAAATGGAGTCCTTACTAGATGACCACAGTTCTCAGGATCTTGCAATTGGAATTCCCAAACAGTGATTTGGTAAGTGGGGTCCTTACTAAATGATCACAGATCACAGGATCTAACAGTTGGATGTCTCAGAAAATGTTTTGATACCTGAGATCCTTGCTAGACAAACCACAGATCTCAGGATCTTGCAGTTGGAACTCCAAACAGACTTTTAGCACCTCGAATGTTTACTAGACCTTACTCGATGAACAAAATTTGAAGGTGGGTTTTGTAATAACATTAATAATTCCCTTGTAATCAAAAATGTACTACAACACCTTTGACTTTATATTATTATCAATATGCAAATGTTAAGAGACCACATATTGTGAGGTCATAAAGATATCCACAGTTTGTACTTAATACTGTTCACTGCTACAGCTCCGTGTTCCATTGTACCAGTGAATTAGTTACTAAAACGAACAAACATTTTCCTCTACCATGAACATCATAACGTAACTTTGGAACAAAAATGACAAGGTTTCCTGTGTCCACACTCTTATTACATAGGCACTCCATCCATGTGGGACATATGCAGTATATACATTAGGGTTATAACTTTTTGAACTTTTGTGAACTAAAATATTTCCTGTACAATGGATGGATGAACTTTTGCTTAAAACCATTGAAAAAGGCCTTCATTTCACTGAGCTTCAAGAAAAGGTCACCCCAAATATATTGATATATCAATATTTAATATCGATTTGGGGGTGACCTTTTCTTGAAGCTTAGTGAAATTAAGGCCGTTTTTCAATGGTTTTAAGCAAATGTTCGCTCATTCTTTGTACAGGAAATATTTTATTTCAACAAACACTCCAAAAAGTTATAGCATAACCCTCTAGGTTCATAGGCTAACTTTTTGGACTTTTGTGAACTAAAATATTTCCTGTGCAATGAATGCGTGTAAAATATTTCCTGTGCAATGAATGGGTGAACGTTTACTTAAAACCATTGAAAAGGGCATTCATTTCACTGAGCTTCAAGAAAAGGTCACCCCCAAATCAGTATTAAATATTGATATATAAATATGCTTGGGTGTGACCTTTTCTTAAAACTCAGTGAAATGAAACCCTTTGCCAATAGTTTTAAGTAAAAGCTCATCCATCCATTGCACAGGAAATATTATATTTCACAAAAGTCCAAAAAGGTGTAACCCTAATATTCATACAAATAATTATAATCAAATAAGTGCTGATGATGTGATCTTAGTCCTATTACTTATTATAACGTAATTTATATTAATTTAATCTTGCTCGTTTACTTGTAAAATTACTCAAGTTTGTGGTTGTTTATTCATATCTTTGCGAAAATTAGCTTGTATTGGTAAATACCACAGTATATGATACTGCAGTGTTACATTTTCAATTTATTATATATGACCCTAAATTAATAAAAAAATGAGACATTGTACGAAATCAAACCATTAAAATGATTTTATTTCCCTTTTTTGAAATTGAACTTAACAGGAAATAAAAATGTCTGTGATTTATGGGACAACTCCAAGTAAAGCCATACCTTGAAAAAGTTTGCGCTAGTAGTCAGGAATGGCAGTTGAGAGAGGAGAAAGTCAGACGATATGAGATTGCATTTTCTAGAAAGAATATTCAGATTAACAAGAATAATTCCAGCGTTGTATTTTCCTTCACTATGTGTTATCATTTGTCAACAATTTCCAACCACGAAAAACTTATATTCAACAGGAAATTATATTCTTATTACTTATGGACAAGGAAACCGTTTACAGTCTATCAAAATAGGGGAGATGAAAGAAAGATGAAAATTGTGGCAATATTGCAGGGAGGTCTAATTGATTATATATATGTGTGTGTGTGTGTGTGTGTGTGTGTGTGTGTGTGTGTGTGTGTGTGTGTGTGTGTGTGTGTGTGTGTGTGTGTGTGTGTGTGTGTGTGTGTGTGTGTGTGTGTGTGTGTGTGTGTGTGTGTGTGTGTGTGTGTGTGTGTGTGTGTGTGTGTGTGTGTGTGTGTGTGTGTGTGTGTGTGTGTGTGTGTGTGTGTGTGTGTGTGTGTGTGTGTGTGTGTGTGTGTGTTGGTGTGTGGTGTGTGTGTGTGTGTGTGTGTGTGTGTGTGTGGTGTGTGTGTGTGTGTGTGTGTGTGTGTGTGTGTGTGGTGTGTGTGTGTGTGTGTGTGTGTGTGTGTGTGTGGTGTGTGTGTGTGGGTGTGTGTGTGTGTGTGTGTGTGGTGTGTGTGTGTGTGTGTGTGTGTGTGTGGTGTGTGTGCGTGCGTGCGTGCGTGCGTGCGTGCGTGCGTGCGTGCGTGCGTGCGTGCGTGCGTGCGTGCGTGCGTGCGTGCGTGCGTGCGTGCGTGCGTGCGTGCGTGCGTGCGTGGCGTGCGTGCGTGCGTGCGTGCGTGCGTGCGTGCGTGGCGTGCGTGCGTGCGTGCGTGTGCGTGCGTGCGTGCGTGCGTGCGTTGCGTGCGTGCGTGCGTGCGTGCGTGCGTGCGTGCGTGCGTGCGTGCGTGCGTGCGTGCGTGCGTGCGTGCGTGGTGCGTGCGTGCGTGCGGCGTGCGTGCGTGGGTGCGTGCGTGCGTGCGTGGTGCGTGCGTGCGTTGCGTGCGTGCGTTGCGTGCGTGCGTGCGTGCGTGCGTGCGTGCGTGCGTGCGTGCGTGCGTGCGTGCGTGCGTGCGTGCGTGCGTGCGTGCGTGCGTGCGTGCGTGCGTGCGTGAGTGCGTGCGTGCGTGCGTGCGTGCGTGCGTGCGTGCGTGCGTGCGTGCGTGCGTTGCGTGCGTGCGTGCGTGCGTGGCGTGCGTGCGTGCGTGCGTTGCGTGCGTGCGGCGTGCGTGCGTGCGTGCGTGCGTGCGTGCGTGCGTGCGTGCGTGCGTGCGTGCGTGCGTGCGTGCGTGCGTGCGTGCGGTGCGTGCGTGCGTGCGTGCGTGCGTGCGTGCGTTGCGTGCGTGCGTGCGTGCGTGCGTGCGTGCGTGCGTGCGTGCGTGCGTGCGTGCGTGCGTGCGTGCGTGCGTGCGTGCGTGCGTGCGTGCGTGCGTGCGTGCGTGCGTGCGTGCGTGCGTGCGTGCGTGCGTGCGTGCGTGCGTGCGTGCGTGCGTGCGTGCGTGCGGCGTGCGTGCGTGCGTGCGTGCGTGCGTGGCGTGCGTGCGTGCGTGCGGGTGCGGGCGTGCGTGCGTTGCGTGCGGGCTGCGTGCGTGTCGTGTGTGTGTGTGTGTGTGTGTGGTGAGTGTGGTGTGTGTGTGTGTGTGTGTGTGTGTGTGTGTGTGTGTGTGTGTGTGTGTGTGTGTGTGTGTGTGTGTGTGTGTGTGTGTGTGTGTGTGTGTGGAAAGGAGGAAGACCGAAGAAAACTTGGATAGAAGGGGTACAAGCAGCTATGAATATCAATGGATGGACAGAGAGGAATGGTGTTCGGTTTCCGGAAGACGGCGGTAGCTGTCATGATACCGGATGATGATGATGATATATATATGTGTGTGTGTACTTATGTATAGGTTGATTAATATGCTACATTTTATATTCCATTCCATAATAATTCTGCTTGAGGGCAGGTCTTTAACTGCAATCATAGTACTTTCATACTATACTTTGCAACTTTACTAGGGAATTATAGATGTGGTAGCTTCCCGTTGCTTTCCACACCGGTGAAGGATAATTATGATAATGATAAGGATAACGATGATGGCCGGATGACTTTCGGGGACCGTTGGGCTCTGAGCTTTCTGACATTTGTCTTACAGGTGAGGAAACACCCCGAAAAAAAACTCACCCAGGAGCTTGTCTCGACCGCGAATCGAACCCGGGCGCGTGAGAAGTCAACACGTTACCTCGAGTGCACAGCGGTGGACATTTTATGGTATAA
Organism: Diploptera punctata; assembly: GCA_030220185.1. Lineage (NCBI taxonomy): Eukaryota > Metazoa > Arthropoda > Insecta > Blattodea > Blaberidae > Diploptera > Diploptera punctata. The sequence continues at coordinate 1,107,163 of JASPKZ010010238.1, read as the reverse complement.
GTTTATTTTAATTTTGCATCTCGTGTTTCAAGGTTAATTTGTGTGTGTGTATGTGTGTGTCTGAATGTGTTGGTGTGTGTGTGTGTGTGTGTGTGTGTGTGTGTGTGTGAGGGAGGGAGAGAGAGAGAGAGAGAGAGAGAGAGAGAGAGAGAGAGAGAGAGAGAGAGAGAGAGAGAGAGAGAGAGAGAGAGAGAGAGTGAGAGAGAGAGGGTGAAGTAGTAGAGAAAATATATCAGATCACTTATTTAAAGTTTACAATCTTCTAATTGTCTGTATTTACTCTACGTTTCAGCACTTGTATAAAGTTTCTTACCTGTTTGCCATCCCAGCGACTGTATTGTCTCCATTCCCCAAGTCCAGGTCTCCAGTATTCTATAGTGTATTCCTCGGCGTATTCTTGACCTCGGCCCCTATCGTAACGCCCTTGTGTTTCTACTCCGGTCAGAACATATACTTCGCCTAAGTCAATCTCGAGATACTCCCGCACTCCGCGTTCCACCTGCTGCTTGGGGCACCAGGCACCTCCTGTCTTATCAATTCTCAGCCTGAAAACAAATACATTTTTATTCTATTTATAAAAGTCTACATTATCTTAAGTAGGACTTACACATGTTTGAAAATATGCAAAGTAGAGAAGGATGTTTGCATTCGGGATGTATCATTTTAATGTCGATTCTGGAGTCAATCTACGAGTACGTTGTTCAGAATTTTCTATAATCATGAAGACAAATATTATATTTCCACCTATCCTCCAGTTTCTCTTATGTCAAGGAGAAGGGAAATATGTTTCATTCATTAGGGTGGTGTTATATCCTGAACTGAACAACCCACTATAGGGGAGGGGGGACGAAACACATCAGGTGGGGAACTAGTACAACTGTAGGGAAAACTAGTATACATGATTCCTGAAACGTTGACCTTCAAGCAGTCACATTTTTTTAAATAACGTAAGTAAAATGTTTTGAAAATGAATAGTACTTACGCCTGAACACGCTCACCCGAACCCTGACGTGACTGCAATTACATTTACCCTACAGTGGGATCTTCAACTTAGCATATAAGAGTGTATCTATTATGAGAGTTTCTCATGTTCTTTCTAAACAACGATCCAGAATCCATGTATTATATGGACATCCATATATAATATTCTTTGAAGTTATGTTGTCTATATGATTTATTTGCTACAGATTATTGAACTAAAGCCACATATGAGCCAAAAATTGACTATTACAAAGACTATTTAACTCATGCCCCAAATGGGACTCAATGACCAATCACGTTTCAATGATTTCTGTTTTACAACCAATCAGAGTCGTGTTTCACGAAATATTTATCAGTGTTATAATTACCATATTAAAGAAACCTCCTCCTTTTTAATATTCTGAACAGGTCTGACCATTATTTTGCAGTGACTGAGCCCGCGAAAAAATACGGCTACCAGATTGTATACATAGTGCATGAATGTCAACACAAGCCGCATGCGGGAGTTAATATAAAACATTTGTAGCAATTGATTATACCACCAAAAAAAGAAACCACTGTTTGCACTTTCTTAAATGTATTTTTTCCCAGGTAACAATCCAGAAAAATATAATTGTCCTATTTACATCATACGACATCAGAAATGAATTAATATACAGTTTGATGTGTTTCATTTTTTCTCCACTAGAGAGCATTCTTACAATATTGCGTTCCTTTGGCAATAAATAGTATGATCTGGTTGCAGTGATAAACAAAAGAAGCAGTAGAAGCGTACCTATCGTTTCTCATTTGTTTTCAAGCATCGCAGTTTACATTAAATATATAAATATTTTAAAATAACTATAGTTAAATAATGATTTGTGAGTAAACAGCTTAATTTTACTCGTTAAATAGTCCTAACAAATGCCACTCTTGATTTCCAAATTCTCTAGATAAATTCACTCCTCACTTCGTGAGTCGTGAATTTATCGATAATTTGGAAATCACTCGTGGCATTACTTATGATAAATGCCAACTAGATAGTATAACTGTCGCAGGATTGATGATGAGGGCAAGAGGTACTATACCAGGATTCGTAGCTAAATATTGGAATTTCTTAGATTTCGACAGAGTGTATCTTTCTAAAATTGTCATCGGTTCCATTAGATTAGAGGATCAATTTCAATTTTAACAAACCATCTTTACAAAATGTCTACTTATAGAATATACTTAAATTACAATTTAAAATGTTTTAATGTAATTATAAAATATATTTAATCAATTTCGAAAATTAATTGTCTCTATCACTGTGTCCTTGTGGCAATCCTCTAATGGAAAAGTTTTATATGGTGATGGTGATAATGATGATGATGATGATGATAATAATATTTTTTTTATTATTCCGGCTTTTACAATGAATATACATTTTTCCGGTACCCATGTTCACAGTTAACTACACATTTGTTTCAACACATTTTTCCATTCTTGTCTGTTCATCCACATATCTTCTTCTATTTCCCATTCCCTCTTAGTTTCATTTATTCCCTGAATCCACGTAATATTTGGTCTACCCTTCTTTTTCCTTCCCTGTGGTTCCCAATCCATGATTATCTTAGGTAGTCTTCCTTCTTCCATCCTTCTAATGTGTCCGTACCAATTTAATTGTTTCTTCTTTATAAAATCTAATATTGAATATTGTACCTGCATTTTTTCTTTTATATATGAATTTCTGATTTTATCCTTCCTGGATATTCTTGCAGCATAATAATAATAATAAATAATAATAATAATAATAATAATAATAATAATAATAATAATAATAATAATAATAATAATAATAATAATAATAATAATAATAATAATAATAATAATAATAATTTGCAGAGTTATATGGTCGTTCTCTTCATTCCATAATGCATAAACCCAACTTCATTATTTCTTTAATGTGAACTGAATCTACAACTTCTTAAAAATAATTTTGTTATTCTTCATATAAATTTAAACATTATGAACAATACATCTCATGAGTGTGTTGAAGTTAAGTAGCTTCATGCTAAAGCTGCGATACCACCTAACGAATACAACATCGGGTGAGATTTTCTAAAATTGATTTTTACGCCTTGTTATAGTAAAAGTAGTAGAAATGGAGAATATGAGATGGATAAGAGGTAAGAAAATCTATTAATGTCTGGTCTTCTGAATTTTTATGAGGAACGTGAATATCTGATTTCGCATTATTTGACTTCTAAAAAATTAAATTCAGCATTTTACCAAGTTTGTATTCAGTAGACCTATAATATTTTTCAGACTATATTCCAATCAGTTTTTAAAGTTGATGTGATTACACTATATCAACATTAGTTTTATATTCTTTCCGTGAAGATAAATAAACACAATGATTTTTATAACTTTTAATTCTTACACAATATAGAGATAATATTTTAATGGTCGCTCAGTTTTCAATTGTTACTAGGCTATATCTAAATTACACTGGTCAACATGATTTTTTTGTCTCATGAGTACCAATAGTTGTACTTAATGCAGCTTTTTATCGTGTTTTCAAATATGTATTCGGAATTTCTCCATCATCCACAGTTTTTTTTATTTCAATTTCAATTAATGGATTTAAATAATTTTTCACAGACTTTTTTGTCCATTTGTCCATTGTAAAATAAAACGGGGAACACTTTCATCAGGAGATTTCAGCTATGGAAAAGAGATGTCAAGGCAAATTGAATCCTAATATGCTGGCCGATTATTGTTGGACTATCAAGATGGATGCTCAACAGGCGAAATATAGCAGAAAATCGTGATTTCTTACTTTCTAGGCGAGTCCGAAAGTTCGAATATTGTGTAGTTACGAATGTAGAAAATTGTAAGTGTTTGTAATTATAAAAATACTTGTCTCTCGGAAACCTTACGTGTTGGCAAAAAACCGGTATCATATTTGAATTCAGGAGAAGACATACTATTAGAATCACATATTTTTCTTTCTGAGACAAAAAACAAGTTTTTTTTGTTGCTCAGTGATATTAATCTAAAGACATTTTTGTATGTTTTGTTACATGAATTATCGTCATCATCATCATCAAGGCTTAGGCCCTATGGCCCTTTCCGACTTCAAGAGGTTTGGTCTCCCCATCTACCAAATGGTGTTCCTTGACTTCTATATCCTGTAGGTCTGTAGTTTAAAATCATTTTAGGAGGTCCATGATCTGGCATTCTTAGTAGATGTTCGTACAAATTTTGTCTTTTTTTATCAATTTTAACCGTCAATTTAAAAATGTTTAATTGATCTCATCTCTGAATTCCTTTTATACGAGTGTAGCCCGCCGTTGGCCTTAAAAATCTCGTCTCCGCTGCCTCTATGCTTCTCCTATATTAACGAGATAAAGTCCAATTTTCACCGTCATACATAGTAGTAGGAACGGTCATGACTTTACAAAATTTCAGTTGAGTATCTTCAGTTGTTTTATTCTTTAGAGTTCCTCTTATTGCTCCACACATCCTTTAAAATTTCTATATTTTCATATTTATATCTTCTTTTTGGTAGTATGATACATTAAAATCCAGTTGTGATTGTAACCTGATAAATAAATAATGTTGTCGAATTGTATCAGATTAAGGTCATACGATAGGCCCTATCCCATCAATGTTAAATCATGTGAATTTGAGACCCATTTTCTCAGAAAATACTAGATGGATTGTAATGAAATTTTTACAGCAGATTAACTGAGGCTTGTAAAGACCACTGAACCTCAGTCAAACTTGTATCTAAATACTGATGTCCTATATATATTTTTCTTTTGCCAATAGTCTCTTTTTTATTTAAAAAAAATATTTGTAAAAATCATAAGTGAGAATCTGTACAAGAGATTATCATGATTGCAGTTCCACAGCTTTACTACAACTAGATTTATCGCCTGTAAAATATCATGTACATATCTTTAATAGTTCCTGAGATAATGGAGCAAATGTTCGAAAATTTTCACTTTCCAGAAAACAAGGTTTGAAGTATAATGATATTACAGGCTGACAATTGTCAATTGTTTAAAAAAAATAATTAACTGCCGTTCTTTAAAAATCATATACAGAAATGTTCAGAAAATATCAGACTATTCAATTATGAAAAAAAAACAAATATTGTTTTTTTTATTTTCAAATTTTGGCCTACCGTCTTATGTTAATACCTTACAAATTTTAGATAAAACAATTCCTAGCTATGTTTTGTAATAAAAAATATAGTAGTATTGTATATTTGTTTGTAAAACAATATTATTGTATTAATATATATTAACTTTAACAGAGAACCCCTCGGTTCTCTGTTTTGTACAAGCTTGTGTCTTCGTCTTGTATGCCAATGTTTCCCTTAACAGAGATTTAGGCGCTCTCCCCCTACAGGGGAGAATTTGAACCATACTAATTTAGTTACACTTGTTTTCGTATAGAAGTAATTTTTGAGTGGTCCGTGGTCAGCGTTCCGCCTCATACTGACATCTAGGAAACCAAGGTAGTACTAGGACGGGAAAATTCGGTAAATTTTGCTTAGAGGCCTTTCATTCAGGCTTAAGGATCTTTTACGAGCCTGAAAAATCTTCAGACTCGGGACCCACGGCTTAAAGTCCCTCCCGGAGGACTTTCTCCTTGGATTTTTCCATCCTAAAAAATCCATCGACCCCGGCCGGGTTTGAACCCGCAACCCTCGGGACCAGAGGCAAGGAGCATAACCACTAATCCACCGCGGCCGATACAAGCTTGTGTTTATAGCATATATTATTATAATTTCACACAATTATTTTAGGTTAATAATACTTTCCATTTACATCATCGCTCCATGTAAAATAACTTTGGACAAATTCCTTTGCAGACAAAGTTGGAGCAACAGGCGTTAGTACACTGAGCAAGAAAGGAGGTACAAGCTTTGCAAACCACACGAAAATAGCAGGTGGTTAGATAATAATGGTCTTATATTGAATAACAATAATGTGTAACACTGTCTTAACGACATTATGTACAGCAGGAGAAGACTGGATGTTATCTGAGATTCCAAGTTGTGAATATTCAATTAGGCAGGATCTAGCTCCGAGCGTCTTTGTCCGGGATTCTGCAATACTATTAGGCTTACTTTGCATTAAGTTCTGATGTTAAGTTCTTTTAATCTGCTACATGTCTTCTCCAGTAACGTGTACTTAATGTGGCTTTAAGCCGTCGTCTAAATTATAGCTTGCAATAATCCATGTTGGTTACAATTACACTGAAAGCAGACCTCATCTATTTTCATAAATGACGCTACGTATGATTGATTTCGCTCGTTGGGTGGTGCAAGCGCCTAATACTCTATTACACGAAAAATATTCCGTTATGAAGGGGGGAGAAATAAGGGGATGTTGTTTCAAGTGTACTCGCGCGCTTTTATAGTAATGAAGCGAGCGCATGTCATAACGGGATATTAGTGTTTTATTCTCTCATGACTAATAATTATGTGATATATTGCTTGCATTTTTTATAGCATTCGTCTAATTATACTTTTATGGCTTTCCTTAATACATTAACTAACTCACTCTGGCACTATCGAACCCATATGTTCATGGTCGCGTGGACATAAGCTCTCTTTACACACCTATCTGATATAGCAGTCTGCTAACAATTCCTCTTCATAGCACTTCCTCCTATTCTACTTCCTTCATAGTAGCCTCTGCCCGCTCCTGGAATCTCCTTCCTCAAGATATCAGGGGTTGCCGCATACTTGGCACCTTTAAGTCACGCTTATACAGTTACCTGTTGTCTAATAATTAATTTGTCTCTATATATTTAATTTTATACTATTCCATTAATCTTTTCCTCGTTTTTTATATATCTTGTACATATTATATATTTAATTCGTTAAATTTAGAGTAAATCAAATTACATTATAAATATTAATTGTATTGTATTCATAACTTGTAATTGTTTATATATATATTGTAATTTAGATTTAAGACTATTTTTTTTGTTTGTATTTTTTAAAACCTGGTTGAGTAGTAGACAAGGCCTTAAGGCCTTAACTCTGCCAGGTAAAATAAAGCTATTATTATTATTATTATTATTATTATTATTTTGAAATCATCCCCTGTACAAACCACTAATAAATTACAATATATATATATATATATATATATAAACAATTACAATTACAAGTTATGAATACAATACAATTAATATTTATAATGTAATTAGATTTAAGACTATTTTTTTTGTATTTTTTTAAACCTGGTTGAGTGGTAGACAAGGCCTTAAGGCCTTAACTCTGCCAGGTAAAATAAAGCTATTATTATTATTATTATTATTATTATTATTATTATTATTATTATTATTTTCAAATCATCCCCTGTACAAACCACTTTTCTCAAATTACACTGGTCGACAAGGTTTTCTTCAGAAGATATCTGATTAGTGAATCTAGATGTTTTCATACTGAATTCAGAAATGTATGATGAAAGTTAAAAATTAAATTGTACCTGTTGGTAGGTGCCGTCGTCCTCAACTTTGTTAAAATATGTATATACAATTAACTTCCGAAAGCGCTCCAGTTAATTTTATATACGTATTTTAACAAAGTTGAGGACGACGGCACCTACCAACAGGTACAATTTAATTTTTAACTTTCATCATATGACTTCACCTCAACGGAATTTGATATGAATTTTACTAGTATTGATCAGAAATGTAGTCAGAATTTTCGCATCAGGCACCGTTTTTTTCTGACAGCTAATTTTTAAAATTGATTTTAGCATTTTCTTTGACCTGTCATAGGAACCTTTACCTTATATGAAGAGTTCCCTGTACCAGTATATGCAGATATGACCTTAACTCATAACTCTGATTCTGACCTAGTTCAAATTGAAAATGATTCAGATGGAAATAAAAATAATCTTACATAAAATATGCCCGATAATCACTATCTACCACTTTCTAGGTAAGTCAGAATGAGATAGAGTTAGATGGATTTTCTTCTTCATCATCATCATCATCGTCAACAACAACAACAATAAGGATTAAGCCCAATGGCCTGTTCCGATCCCATTATAGGTCAAAATGGTCCTTCCATCACTTCAATGGTCTTCCCAATATTCTTCTCCCTTTTGGTATATAATTATACATTCTTCTTGGTATGCGCTGTCCATTCATTCGTAATACGTGCTGAAGATAAGCATTTTTATAATATTTTATTCTTTCACAGAGATTAAATATATTAAGAACGGGGTCCTCATCTAGAGGATATGTGGATGGCGACCACAAGGTGCCCAAGCTGAGCAAAACATTTCTTCCACTTACTTGTGTTTTGCACTCTTTTAACTTTACTATCTAACCTCCCTTGGTTAACTCTTGTTTTTTTTACGCCGACGCTATTAGGGCATCCGAGGGCTAGGGAGTCTTTCCTTTCTTCCATTTCTTCTTTCCTTTATTTTTTTTTCTTCTCCAGAAAGCCTGACCAGAGGCTATAAGATGGCAGCCCCATCACTGGTCTTGCCTTCCTTTGGCCAGCAACCAATCGAAGGGACTATTATTATGCTTTCAAGTCTTATATGAGAATTTCCCATAAGGGAAAATTTTCTATAGGATCGTAACAGGCCTTGGCCTAATACTTGAAAGGAAGAAGAAGAAGTTCTGTTCTTATATCTTCGTTTTTCTTTTTATCGGTCCTTTGGTATCCTGCAATTGCTCTCAACATCTTCATTTCGGCATGGATTTTCTTAAAATTATAAAAAATGTGAATTATTATCACAGAAAACTCTTATCTGATAGGAACAATCTGAAATTATATTTAAATTCAGGATGAAAAATACTTAAAAAATCATACATTTATTCTTGTGAAAGAAAAAAGTTCATTTTTGTCGACCAGTGTAATGGTTAATGTTTTTCTCACCATATTCATAGACTGCTACTGGGTGCTTTCACTCTGATTTTCAAACAAGGAGCTTCCATGCCCCTCTTTCATTCCCAAATCGTGCCACATGTCCTGACCATCGCAATGTATGAAACTTAACTCATATCAAAATTCCCATAAACATCAAGTATCACACTCTTTATAGTCTGCTCCATTCATCTGTCTGTTCATCTATCTTTGGTCAACATTTTTTTCCTGAGAACTTTATTCTCCAATACTTGTAAACTTTTCTCCTTCCTTAAATTTAAGAGTCTATGTTTCGCATCCATTTAATATAACTGGGACAATAACTGTTTTATATACTTTAGGTTCGTTTTTTAGAGAAGTAGGGATGACAAAAGTCCCTGTAATGCATAATAGCATGTATTTTCAGAATTGTGCCTATGTTTAATTCAGTTCTGCACTTCATTCCTGTTTGTAATTAATGTTTCTAGGTATTTGAATTCAGCCCTTCTTCAAACTGTTCCTCCTAACATCGATGTTTCTACTGTGCCAGCGTTTATTCACTAATATATGATCTATCTGGTTTGGAGTTTCACCATCTGGGTGCAGATATAGAAATTATCACGATCTAAGAGAACTTCCAATGTATATTGTTACGAAATGTTTGAGAAATGTTTTTATTTTGAAGTATATATGTGTTATTTTTAATGACTTTTACCTGTTTCGATGTACAAATTAAAACATATGCTCGTTCTTCCTTCATAAATTTGATTTATAACGGAAAATAAGCCGTTTTTTATCTAGCCTGAAGTCTTTATTAAATAATTCTGATTGTTTTCTGGTTGGGGTTATTCGAATATAATATATAAAATTATAATCTTGGTTGTTGTATTATAGGGGTGTGAAAAATATGGTCACTATAAGTAAATATCAGTAAAACTAAATATATGGTCACACGTAGAAATTCAGTATATAATGGAAATGGACAGCTAATGACAAATGAGGGAAATTTGATGAAGTGGCCGAATTCAAATAACTAGGAACAATAATCACAAATAGGAATGAGATGCACAAAGAAATTAAACATAGACTCAATTCTGGAAATGCATGCTATTATGCATTGCAGAGACTTTTGACGTCCCAACTCCTTTCAAAAGACGTTAAGCTGAAAATATATAAAACTATTATTCTACCAGTTATATTATATGGGTGCGAAACATGGACTCTTACATTAAGAGAGGAATGTAGATTACGAGTATTTGAGAATAAAGTTCTTAGGAAAATTTTTGGACCAAAGAGGGATGAACAGACAGGTGAATGGAGAAGACTACATAACAATGAACTACATGGTCTTTATAGGAAGCCAGATATAATAAGAACAGTTAAGTCTCGTAGACTGCGATGGGTAGGACATATTGCGCGTATGGGGAATGAAAGACGTGCATGGAAGCTTCTTGTAGGAAAGCCAGAAGGAAAACGCCCAGTTGGTAGACAAAGAATGAGGTGGGAGAACAACATTAACTATGATTTGAGGTAAGTAGATTATACAGGGAATGATTGGAAAGCATTATCTCAGGATAGGGGTGTATGGAGAGCTTATGTCCGCGCGGCCATGAACCTACGGGTTCGATAGTGCCAGTGAGTGAGTGAGTGAGTCATGATTTGATTTCTGCGCATTTTTTTCGCTTATACAAACATCACGTGATCCCCACTCTCACACCCCTCACTCCGCACATCGGCCGTGATCTCTCTCTCATTATTACGAAAATCAAGTAAAAACCATTCGGAAGCTAGATCCCAAGGCAAATATTCAACCCATTAAGCAATGCGAATTGAAACTAGAGGAAATTCTAAAATAAAAAGCTCCATAATTCATATCGCTGTCCTATTATTGTTAGGGTTATTAAGTCTGGGTGATTGATATGGGCAGTTCATGTAGCTCGAAAGAGTGACAAGAGTACTAGATATTTTATTTAGAAAATGTTAGGAAATATATAACTAAGATAGTCTAGGATTAGGTGGGAGGATAACATTTAGATGCATATTAGGAAACTGGATAAGAACCAGTGGAGGGCCATTCAGAATCCAGAATTGATCCTAAATGTTTCCACAAACTTACTTACTTACTCACTGGCACTATCGAACCCGTAGGTTCATGTCCGCACGGACATAAGCTCTCCATACATCTCTATCCTGAGCTAAATAAACTATAGAGGTAATTAGTACTCTGTTCTTTTCTTTAGATAATAATTAAGAGCACAACAAGATGATCTTAGAAAATAATTAGACATAAAATTAATTGGTATTATAACGAAAATAATGAAAAATGCGGTTAGCAGAAGTAGGGATAAATTCGTCTGACTTTTGTGTGTATTTATAACATTACGAACAATGAATTCTTGTAATGAAATTCCAACCTGGAATTAGCCTTGACGATTAAGAAAACAAACTTAAATTCGTGGAACGACAGCTTCGAAGACCCAAGGCCGATTGAGAAAAACTACGAAAGGTTCTTAGTCAGGTTATTCTGTCCAGGATTTGAACTCAAAATCTCCCGAATGCTAAGTCTTAAACACTATCTCTGTCAATTCTCGTCAAGTTTATTTATAATCAACTGTAGCAATTGTACCGATATTAGGTCTAGGCATTGTTTCCCAGTATCTAAAAAAAGGGTATTTTATTCAAATGTAATATAGGCCAAAATATAAAAAAGAGTAATAATAATCCGAATTTTACCGAGTTTATATTCAAAATAATCAGGGAACCATTTTTAGTATAGTGGAAATAGAAATAAATTGATAACTGGAACAGTATACGATTTTTATACATAGCTTAATAAATTACATACATCATAAAGTTATTACTCAGGAAAAGTCAGGTATAACTCATGGGTTTTCCAGCGGCAGCGTGCCGAATACAATGGGGAAAGGAATCCGAACTGTCTCTTTGTCACGAAAGACAGGGCAAGGTAGGTACCTGTCAAACTCGACATGAATCCCCAAGCTAATAGATGACATTTTACACAATAAGATATTGACATGACAGGTGACGTCTTTATCGGAGACGCGGTATTAGCAAGTCGTTATAGGAAAAATAAATACAATTATTCTGCCAACATAAGAAAAATATATGGAAGGTTTGAACATCCCTCAGTAATGGAGAATGGGCATAAACCAGCCCCAAAACTTGTAATATTGGTTAATTTGTAAGGAGGTCCAAAGCATATATGTGGGCGGGATCACCAAATACCTAATACCCAAAATAAATAATTCGCGAAGAGAATCGCACAGCAGTCAGTTGTTAGCTAGCCCTACATCTAACAGGGCACACTTGCTCGTTAGCTAATAGAGCAGTTAGTTGTTGGCCCTCATCCTAACAGGGCGCAGTTAGTTGTTAGCCCTACATCTAACAGGGCACATTACTAGGGCACATTACTAGATCATCTCCTACATTGTGCTTTGGAGCTAGAAAGCAGTCGGAGGGCCGACTAGTATATACATCTAGGAAAATAAAGTAGTCAACTGTGTTAACTCCACGGCAGCCTCCAGTGATTTCCTATTAACGTATCACTTTAATCTTCCTTGCGTCACCTTTGATGAGAATACAGCTCTTACCGAACCATAAACCCGAGCAGTCCGGAGCATTTAAACTGTCCATTTACCATATCCTGGATATCAAACCTAACCAACCCGATATAAAAACCCCGTCCCTCGTGTCTCCCAACAGTGGGGCTTATATCCAAGTAACCTACGCCAAAAAATCCCGTCCCACAATGGACGTTGAGTCATACGAGGGGCGGATAGATGACTGTTTAACTCATAGTGATAATCGTGCCTCTTCCTGTTCGTAATGAGATATACCTCCGCAAATTTAACTTCTTTGACAAGGATACCGATTCAACAGCGTACGGTCGATATGTTACAGCAAGAAATTCCAAAAAAGAAACAACTTCAAAATTTCCAAAAAAGATATCGGTTAGTTCTGTTGCTCTAAAAAAATATTAAACGTTGTATAATGAATCTGCATTATTGTTAACGGTTATTTTTCATACAATCAACTGTTATTGATTTTCCCCAAGCCCAAAGAGATTTAACAGTAAATATATGCTATTTGTAACTATGCAACCGACTTACAAATCGCCCGGAAGTAAGATCGGAATACATAATCTCACATTTGGTAAATATTAAACATTATAATTATTTTTAACTTCAGATTTTGTATTATTCGCTAAATAGTCCCTCCAAATCCAACGCGAGGTTGGGTCTCAAGCCCCAAATGGCAGTCAATGACCAATCACATTTCAATGAATTTTGATTTACAACCAATCAGAGTCTTTTTCTCGTCGATTTTATCACTTTCATTTTATCACTTCCATTTTACTAAGTGACTCCTAGATTTTATATATAGTGCACGGATGTAACCAGATTTTGCTTGCGAGATATAATAGAAAAACATTCCTAGCAATTGTTTATACCATAAAAAACACTGTTTACACTTTCTTTAAACGTATTATTTCCCAGGTATTAACGTTCCAGAAAATATATAATTGAAACATTTATATCATAGGGCATCAAAAATTAATTAATAACCTGTAATGCTGTGTTTCAGTTTTTCTCCACTAGTGTGCATTCTTACAACATTGCAATTCTATTTGGCAATAAATATAATCTGGTTGCAGTAATGAAGAAATGAAACCTAACATTTCTCATTTGTTTTCAAACATCACCGTTTACATTAAATATATAAATATTTTAAAATAAATATATTTAAATAATGATTTGTGAGAAAACTGCTTAATTTTATTCGTTAAATAGTCCTAAAATTGCAATGGCAAAAAATGTAATTAAGACATTACATGGAAAATTTGGAATAAAAATATTACAAAGGAAACTAAAATGAAAATTTATAAGAGCATAATACAGAATATTTTGTCATATGGAAGTGAAACTTGGTCTTTGACGGAATTACAAAAGAATAAAATTAGAACAGTTGAATTCGATTATTTTAGAAGAAGCCTCCAAAAAACAAGACAGAATAAAATAAGAAATGAATTCCTTTGGAGTGAAATGAATGTCACCACATCTGTTGTTAAGAGGATTGAAAATCAAACGCTTCAATGGAATGGCATGTACAAAGAATGGAAAATGAAAGATGGCCAAAAAATATATACCAATGGTCACCCCCTGAAAGAAATAAACGTGGCAGTCCAAGATGGAAATGGAAAACCTACGTCAGAACTATAATGGATGATAGGAATTTGGAAGAGGGAGATTGGAATGATAGAGATAAATGGAAACTGAAGACGGCAAACCTATAAGTGGGGGAAAGCCGAAGAAAAAGAAGAAATAATCCTAACAAATGCCACTCTTGATTTCCAAATTCTCTAGATAAATTTGGAAATCACTAGTTGCATTACTTATGATAAAAGATTTTACTAGAAATTACTTCATAACGGAAGTGGAAATCACATGTAGTTATATCTACAAATGAATGTGCATTAGGAACGCATGAATAAATTTGAACTCTGGTTGGTATATGCTAGGTGTTGGTGTACATAGGATGGATACAATTGCTCTGTACATAACAAGAGAAGCGCAGTGTACACATATATAGTATATCCCATCATTAGTCATCACCACAAATTAATAGACAGAGTTAATTGCTAGCGTCATCTATCATGGGCACCTGAGCAAGGTGAAGGCATGCCGTTCCCACTCCACTTGAGTTATAATTGAATGTATACATACGTAACAAGAGATTAGTTATGTCATAAACTTGAATTCAACTTAACTTATGTAAGGGTTGGGATACATCATCGCTCTACCTAAATGCACACGTGAATTAGCTCATTTACCTAAGTGTTTGTTCAAACTTATAATTAACTCATGATACAGCGTACCTCTGTTTTAACATTTCAATGTTTACTCTCTTCTTCAATGACACGATTTGTTTCATCTTTAACTCATGCCACAAATGCTAGTCAATGACCAATCACGTTTCAATGAATGTTGTTTTACAACCAATGACTGTCGTGTTTCACCTCGCTCTTTATCGAATTCTCTTTATCAGCTCCTGCTTTTGTAATAAAGAAAGCTCCTCCTTTTTATGTTCTGAATAGGCCAAAGTATTATTTTTCTCTAACAAATACATTGAATATAGCAAATGATGAAAAGATTCCTTGATTTTACTGAGTTGTTTACTAAAAAATAAATGAATAACCCGTAATGTTGATTATGATATATAGTTTGATGTGTTTCATTATTTCTCCACTTGGGTGCACTCTTACAATATTGCGATATATGATCAAGCAACAGTGAATGAACATAACCTCACATTTCTGATTTGTTTTCAAACATCGCCGTTTACATTAAATATATAAATATTTTTAAATGACTATAGTTAAATAATGATTTGTGAGTAAACAGCTTAATTTTATTCGTTAAATAGTCCTAACAAATGCCACTCTTGATTTCCAAATTCTCTAGATAAATTGAGTGAGTGAGTGAGTGAGTGAGTGAGTGAGTGTGAGAGTGAGAGTGAGAGTGAGAGTGAGAGTGAGTGAGTGTGAGAGTGAGTGAGTGTGGGAGTGAGTGAGTGTGAGAGTGAGTGAGTGTGAGAGTGAGTGAGTGTGAGAGTGAGAGTGTGAGAGTGAGTGAGAGTGAGTGAGTGTGATAGTGAGTGAGTGTGAGAGTGAGTGTGAGAGTGAGAGTGAGTAAGTGTGAGAGTGAGTGAGTGTGAGAGTGAGTGAGTGAGTGAGTGTGAGAGTGAGTGAGTGAGTGAGCGTGAGAGTGAGTGGTGTGAGAGAGTGAGTGTGAGAGTGAGTGAGTGAGTGAGTGAGTGAGTGTGATAGTGTGTGTGAGAGTGTGTGTGAGAGTGAGCGTGAGAGTGAGTGTGAGAGTGAGTGTGAGAGTGAGTGAGTGTGAGAGTGAGTGAGAGTGAGTGAGTGTGAGAGTGAGTGTGAGCGTGAGTGTGAGTGTGAGTGTGAGTGTGAGTGTGAGTGTGTGTGTGTGTGTGTGTAGAAGAAGGTACAGTGTACCGAAACAGCTGTCACTGAATTATATAATAAACATGAAAATCAAATAAAACTACGTTTTATTTTTATTTAATTAATAATTTATAGAATATACTTCAAGTACAATCTGAAAAATTTTAATGTATTAAAACATCTATTTCACCGATTTTGAAAATTAATTGTCTGTATTACTTTGTCCTTGTGGCAATCCTGTAACGAGGAAAGTTTTATGTAATAAAATAAATTTATATTAATATAAAATATATAGTTTTCGTAATACCGTTTGGGAGATTCGTATGCTAAAGTTATGCGAAATTGCATGTTTTATAAAAAGTGGAATGTGTATGCTGTCAGATGCAAATTATTTTTACAGATAATACAAACACCACTTCTCAGATATTCGGTTCGCTTTCAAATTCTGCGAATTTGTTAAAGTTCTAATTACCAATAATTGATCACATGGATTTCCACATCAAATTTTAATTTTCTGATAAAGGTATTTCATTGACGTGGACTCTTTTTATAATAAACGGATGTGGGTAGGGAAATTATTAATTCCGGTAATCAGGTTCATGCAAAAAATCTCGTCAATAGTAACATTATTTGAAATACAAAAATAACAAAAAATTAGAACAAATAAATATCTCTCTCTAAGAGACCTATAAAAATTATTACAAATTCCTACATCAATTCAGTATTGTCGCTTATATATAAATCTGTAGAAATATAAGTTTGTCTAAGTAATGCCACGAGTGATTTCCTGTGAGTCGTGAATTTATCTAGAGAATTTGGAAATCAAGAGTGGCATTTGTTAGGACTATTTAACGAATAAAATTAAGCTGTTTACTCACAAATCATTATTTAACTGTAGTTATTTTAAAATATTTATATATCTAATGTAAACGGCGATGTTTAAAAACAAATGAGAAACGATTGGTACGCTACATCTGCTTCTTTTGTTTATCACTGCAACTAGATCATACTATTTCATAATATTAAAAAGGAGGAGCTTTCTTTAATATGGTAATTAAAACACTGATAAATATTTCGTGAAACACGACTCTGATTGGTTGTAAAATAGAAATCATTGAAACGTGATTGGTCATTGACTCCCATTTGGGGCATGAGTTAAATAGTCTAGGGAATTTGGAAATCAAGAGTGGCATTTGTTAGGACTATTTAACGAATAAAATTAGGGTGTTTACTTACAAATCATTATTTAACTATAGTTATTTTAAAATATTCATATATTTAATGTAAACGGCTATGTTTGGAAAGAAATGAGAAACGATTGGTAGGCTTCATTTGCTGCTTTTTTTCACTACTGCAACCAGATCATATTATTTATTGCCAAATGATGGCAATATTGTAAGAATGCACCCTAGTGGAGAAATGTATAACCAACATTATAGGTATTAATTAATTTCTGGATGTCCTATGATGTAAATATATCAATTATATTTTCTTCGACGTCATTTTCTGGAAAATAATTCGTTTAAGAAAGTGCAAACAGTGGTTTCATTTTTTGTGGTATAATCAATTGCTACAAACGTTTTTATATTATTCCCACATGCGCTATATGATGACATTCATGCACTATATATACAATCTGATAGTCGTATTTCTTGGAGAGTCAGTCACTGGAAAATAATGCTGTGACATATTCAGAATGTTAAAAAGAAGAAGCTTTCTTTAATATGTTAAACTTCACTTGATAAATTCGAGGCTAATCACGACTGTGATTGGTTGTAAATAAAAAATCATTGAAATGTGATTGGTCATTGACTCCCATTTGGAGCACGAGTTAAATCGTATTTGTTATTAACACATTTCAACATTTTTAATGTCTTTTAAATTGACTTTGTAATAACGAATTTGATTATGATTAAATTAAACTCTCCATATCTCACCTCATATCCATAACTAGTTGTCATCGACATAACATGTCGACAAGAAGGTACTGAAGATGCAGCCGCCAAGGTTTTGAAACCGCGGTGTACTTAGAAGACTGGATATGATGTGAGGTATGAAGCATTTTACTTTAATCTTAAATCAAACCTCATAATGGAGTCCTCCAGGGCGACCCCTTAAGCCCGCTACTGTTTAACATAGCGGCAGACATAGTGGAGATACTCGAAGGAAAGACTGCAACTACATTAATAATGTATGCAGACGATATGGCCTTAGGATCGTCCAACCGAGAAGAACTAGAAGAAATACTTTTAGAATTAGAAAGCTGGGTAATGAAAAACCAACTGAGCATCAATATGCAAAAGACCTGTCTGATGACATTCAGAAAAGGAGGGCGGACATCAAAAAAATACATAATGACGCTATACAATGAACCTATAATAACAGTCAACAACTTCAGATATCTAGGCGTAACCCTACAAACAACAGGGAACTCGTTCAGATACCACATACAAGAAAGGACAGCAGAAGCCACGAAAGCGATGTATAGAATAAAGAACATTGCATCCTTATCACTAACGTCAGCCACTACACTTTTCAACACGACAATATCCCCAATAATCACGTATGGGCTCGAATTAATATGGGAAAAATTAACAATCAGTGACTTAGAACACATTGAGAAAGTCAAGGCACGGTTCCTAAAGTGTGCCCTCAGAGTGGGAAAATATGCTCCATCAAGGCTGGCATGTGAGCTGGCCAAGGAAACGTTTACATAGAAGATCTGAGACTCAGCCTACCATCTACCGGAGCCAGCAACAAGCTACTAGAACTGAGAAGAATGAAAAGAGCGGAGATAGATATCGGCTTCTATGGGACGACTGCAATGATCGATCGCAACTGGACCAAAGAGAATCAGGAGCAGAGACACACCATTACAAGACTAGCCATTCACGGCTTCCACCACAAATTATGCAAGAACAAGACATTCCACACCCCGAATGACCAATGTGTGTGTGAATTGTGCGGACAGAGATGTAACCAATATCATATCACCGAGTGCCGTGAAAGAACAAAATCAATCTCAGAATATAGCAAAGAATAATACCCATTCGGGTGAACCTTCCATATTTATAATGATTTTTTCCTATAAGATATCAACGAATTTCATATTAAAACAAATGGAAGTTTAAGTTTCGTATTAACATTGCTAGGATTTTTTCTGATCCTATTGGCATGAGTCAGCATCAGTAGTCCCTTGTCCCGAGGATCGCGGGTTCAAACCCGACCGGGGTCGATATATTTTGAAGATGAAAAATCAAATAAACAAGTCCTCCGAGACGGATTTTAAGCCGTGGCCACGCGGGGGTCCCGAGTCTGAAGATTTTCGGCCACGTAAAATTACCTCAAGAATCCCAAAAACGTTTAACCAGGAAAGCCGAAGACGAAGAAGAAGAGGCATTTCTGATAATCTCTCTTAGCATTGGCGTAAATATAACCCATTTCTGAAGTTGGTGCGCTTGGAAGGCGGGGTTACGCTACCTGGATGATACGATGGTGACGATGATGATAGTGGTGCGCCAGGAGAGTCCTTAACACTAAAGTTAATCTAAGGAGAGTATGAATGATGATAATTATGACAGCCGTATGATGGTCGGGACCGTTTCGACCTTAAAGTTTCCTGACATGTGAGAAAAAAACAGTGAAAATTTTCAGCTATGGAAAACTGTCCCGATTGAACCCAGGCCCACTGCGTGACAAGGCAGTACGCTACCTCGAAGCCACAGCGGCGTACATAATAATAACATTCTATAGTATTACATCATACAGAAGTGAGGTCCTAGTCACGGCAATCAAGATGGTGTTACAATACTGACTATTTAACGCATACCCCAAATGGGAGTCAATGACCAATCACGTTTCAATAATTTTTTATTTACAACCAATCACAGGCGTGTTTCGCCTAGAATATATCAACTAAAATCTATCATAACAAAAAAGCACTTCCTTTTTAACATAGCATTATTTTGCAGTGACTGACTATTTAAGAAATACGGGTACCAGATTGTATATATGGTGCATGAATGTCAACACACAGCGCATGCAGGAGTTAATATAAAAACATTTGAAGCAATTGATTATACCACAAAAAAAATGCACTTTCTTAAATGAATTTTTTCCCAGGTAATAACGTTGCAGAAATATATAATTGTCATATTTACATCATAGGACATCAGAAGTGAATTAATATACAGTTTGATGTTTTTCATTGTTTCTCCACTATAGAGAATTCTTAGAATATTGCGTTCCTTGGCAATAAATAATATGATCTGGTTGTAGTGATTAATAAAAGAAGCAAATGAAGCGTACCAATAGTTTCTTATTTGTTTTCAAACATCGCCGTTTACATTAAATATATACATATTTTTAAATAACTATATTTAAAAAACGATTTGTGAGTAAACAGCTTAATTTTATTCGTTAAATAGTCCTAACAAATGCCACTCCTGATTTCCAAATTCTCTAGGTAGGTACATTCACTCCTCACTTCGTGAGTCGCGAATTTATCGATAATTTGGAAATCACTCGTGGCATTACTTATGAAAAATATTGAAACTGTTTAGCTACAGCTTACTGTATAGATCCAAGAAATTTAAATTCATGATATACAATTAATATATTCGAAATAACACTTCAAACATATACACAGATTTTAGATGTTTACACATTTTTCCGTGTTTAAGTTCTATTTTTCTTCTCTATTCACTCCATTTCCTCTAGTCCCCTTGTTCTAATTCCAGTTCTTATTTCTTGCATCCACGAGTTTCGTGGTGTTCCTTTCCTTCTCATTCTAGATGGACACCATTCCAATGTTTTTCTGGGTAACCTTTCTTCTCGAATCCCTCGTACATGCCCATACCGATTTAATTCATCATCATAGTACATTCACGAATTTAGGCCATTTGTTGACCTGTTTCAGCCCTTAAGAGAAACACCATCCAAAAGTCTTTTGAGTGGACGTCCTGGTCTTCTTCCTGCAGGTTGATATTTTAACATTTGTTTGGGTATTCTGTGATCTTCCATTCGATGAACATGTTGCATCCATCTTGACTTATAATCAGAAATTTTGTATTTCTAAAGGTTCCACCAAAGAGAGATGAACAGACAGGTGAATGGAGAAGACTACATAACAATGAACTACATGGTCTTTATAGGAAGCCAGATATAATAAGAACAGTTAAGTCTCGTGGGGGCACGCCGTAGCGTAGTGGTTAAGGCACTGCGCTACAAGCCGGAAGGTCGAGGGTTCGAGTCCCGGCGGGGTCAGGATTTTTAAACTGACCCAAACCTTCTGGCGGCACTATGGTCCTGGGGTCGACTCAGCCTCTAACTGAAATGAGTACCAGACGCTTGTTCTGGGGTAAAGGCGGCCGTCACGCAGGGCTGACAACCCGGCTGACATCAAGTGCCGATTGTCAAGAAAAAGTGGGAGCCTTAACCTCCTACTACCCCAAGGGCCTCCTGAGGCCTGTAGTGGGATCAACAAAAAAAAAAGTTAAGTCTCGTAGACTGCGATGGGCAGGACATGTTGCGCGTATGGGGAATGAAAGACGTGCATGGAAACTTCTTGTAGGAAAGCCAGAAAGAAAACGCCCAGTTGGTAGACCAAGAATGAGGTGGGAGAACAACATTAACTATGATTTGAGGGAAGTAGATTATACAGGGAATGATTGGAAAGCATTAGCTCAGGATAGGGATGTGTGGAGAGCTTATGTCCGCGCGGCCATGAACCTACGGGTTCGATAGTGCCAGTGAGTAAGTAAAGGTTCCACGTGCAATTCTTCTAAGACGTCTTCATTTTTTTTGTGATCTAGTAGTGTTTATCCTGCAGTCCTCCGAAGGTATATCATTTCAGCAGATCTAAGTCTCTGTATATCCTTCTGTTTCAACGTCCATACTTCGCTACCATACAAAAGAGTTGGAAGAGCCAGTGTTCCTTTTGGACTAACTGTGGCTTGAAGATATAATTTATTAACCCTAAAATTCTTAAAAATTTAGATATTTATTTTCAATTTAATTGCTTATTCTTATATAATCTTACTTACTTACTTACTTACTCACTGGCACTATCGAACTCGTAGGTTCATGGCCGCACGGACATAAGCTCTCCATACATCCCTATCCTGAGCTAATGATTTCCAATCATTCCCTGTATAATCTACTTCCCTCAAATCATAGTTAATGTTGTTCTCCCACCTCATTCTTGGTCTACCAACTGGGCGTTTTCCTTCTGGCTTTTCTACAAGAAGTTTCCATGCACGTCTTTCATTCCCCATACGCGCAACATGTCCTGCCCATCGCAGTTATGGGACTTAACTGTTCTTATTATATCTGGCTTCCTATAAAGACCATGTAGTTCATTGTTATGTAGTCTTCTCCATTCACCTGTCTCTTCATCTCTCTTTGGTCCAAAAATTTTCCTAAGAACTTTATTCTCAAAAGTACTCGTAATCTCCTTTCCTCCCTTAAAGTAAGAGTCCATGTTTCGCACCCATATAATATAACTGGTAGAATAATAGTTTTATATAGTTTCAGCTTAACGTTTTTTGAAAGGAGTTGGGACATCAAAAGTCTCTGCAATGCATAATAGCATGCATTTCCAGAATTGAGCCTATGTTTAATTTCTTTGTGCATCTCATTCCTATTTGTGATTATTGTTCCTAGGTATTTGAATTCAGCCAATTCCTCAAAATTTCCCTCATTTGTCATTAGCTGTCCATTTCCATTATATAATGTATTTCTACCTGTGACCATATATTTAGTTTTACTGATATTTACTTCCAGTCCTAATTTCTTAGTGTTACTCAATAGTGTGTGCGTGTTGGCCTTTAGTATCTCCTCGCTATCGGCCAGTAGTACTACATCATCAGCATAAACTAACAGCTTATTAATACCATTCAGTTGTAAGCCTTCCTCATTCTCTAATGATTTAATGGCATGCTCTAGTACAAAATTAAATAGTAGAGGAGATAGTGCATCTCCTTGCTTCAACCCATTCTGGATTTCAAAAGTGTCTGAAAACTGTTTGCCTACACGCACCCTACTCGTTGAGCCATTTAGACACATTCGTATAAGTCTAACTAACTTTTTAGGAATTCCGAACTTATATAATCTACTATTGAATATCTACTATTAATTTTTCCTCTTATGACAGTATTTATTTTTTCTAATTTTGAACAAACATACATTTTATAATATTTAGTTAACCTGATGACTGATATTAGTACATTGCCACAATGCTTAGATTTTCACGGATGACAATTATATTCTAATTTTAATCATCGGTGTTTAGAGAATTTAAATTGCATTTTAAATGTGCGATTTGTGTTGTAATGGATATTGGTCAACTAGATGAATATCTATCTATCTATCTATCATCGGGTTTTTACAGCTGCTGGCGTCTTCCCGTGCCAAACCTCAAAAGCCTACTATCTTGGGCATCTTCAATGCTTAGCCCTCTTGCTTGCATTAACCCATTCGCTTCGAGTTTTAATTGTCAATGTATTTCCCCAGAAATCGGATTTAAATCACCATAAATTGTATTATCTATTTTCAGACATTCAAAACGAACAAAATATAATGGTACTTGAGACCACAATAAGGGTGAAGGCCAAAATACATTCCTGTAATATTCATAAATGTTAACAAAAGATTACACTGCCAAGGGATGTATACATTATTCCAAATATAGAACAGGCAGAGTTAAGCGAGTGTAACTCGTCTTCCGAGTTAAATGTCATTTAACAGCCGGCGAGTGTACCTCGTCTTCTGAGGCGAATGGGTTAAGTCTTCATGTTTTCCTTCCATGTTAACTTCGGTCTCCCTCTCTTCCTCCTTCTGGAAGGATGCCATTCATATAGTTGCTTTGGCCATCGCTCATATCCCATTCTTAAAACATGTCCTAACCACTTTAATTCCTTCTCCTCAGTTCTTTCGTTTATGCTTTCTTCTGCTTCCATTATATTTCTAATTTCCTTATTTGTGACATGTTCTAATTTTGACTTTCTGACACTTCTGCGTAAATAATCCATTTCTAGAGCTATTGGTCTATTCTTGTAGTACTTATTGAGTGTCCATACCTCACTTCCGTACATTGCAACAGATTCCACCAATGTTTTACCAATATATGTTTTTGTGTATTTCCAAATATGCTTATCGCACCATATGGAATTTAAAGATGATATTAGTTTGCTACTCAATTCAATTCTATGTTTTATATTCTCTTTGCCTATATCTTCAATCTTATCCATAATTATTCCCAAATATTTAGTTTGTTTCACTTGCTTTATTTGGATTCCTTCCTCCAATATTAAATTTTCTCTTCATTGCTATTTATTGCCAGGTATTCTGTTTTTTGGTAAATTTACTGTGAGACCCCATGATTCATATGTGTTTTTCAACCTTTTTATCATGAATATCTATTTTATAATATATATTAACTCGGAAAATGTGTTTTATAGAAATTTCCCAACAGGTATTAAATATTGGTTAGCTTTTCTCCACAAATGGTGGAAAATAACACTTGATGTGGTTAATTGGTTAGAATTTTTTATCGACGACCGGGTTATTTGCTTAAATTTTTAATTATTCATTTCGTGCTGCCGACCACAATTGTCATAATGACATATATGTTTGTCTGTTTGTTTGGTTTATTGGTGGGTTTAAGAGGTCGCGTTATGATATTTTCAATTGGCGCTCATATGCAAATTAAATATAGCATCAGGTACGTCCCTACTAATTGAGAAACCACATTTGCTTATCAGGACTGATATACAGGCTTTGTTAACAACACCGCAGTCATATCCATTGGCAAATGACAGCTGCATTCATGAATTATAATTTCAAACTATCCACACAATACCAAATAAATATGCAGATATACATTAAAACCTTCCTCCTCTCTAAATTTATACAATGACATTTTTAAAGCTCCTTGTCACCGCAAAACCTACAGTTACATTCGTTTTCTGCTGGAATTATTTAGTAGTTAATTTAGTTCCATCAGTCTCTTTAAATTGTACTCGAGAGTGATTATGAAAATGAGAAAAGTACGCTATACTTAAAAAATATCTGAAGTGAACATTTCAGCGCCTCGCAAAATCTAAAAAGCTAAATAACAAAAGACATGTTTATAAGTAAGCTTCAGCATATAATTTTATAATAATTGCTATAGTTGTAAGTAATATATGTGAGGAAATTAATATGAGAATTTGCTGCTTGTTGTTTAGAGCTCTGGAGCGGGCAGTTGGAGCAAGTTCGGTAATTCTGTTCCCCTAGAGAATGGGGGTTGCTCTTCCCTCTTCTTCCCAAGGGGGCAAGAGTAGGAAACCACCATGAATCTCGATATTCTTCTTTTCCTGTGTTGGGGCCGGAAACGTACAGGTAACACATTAATAAATTCAGTTTCGCACCGCCACTAACGTCCGGATCCTGTTTCAACGGCGTAAATCTAACAAACACGTGCACTTTAAACGGTATTAACCTATTTACTCACTATAAATTCAATACAAATTCTTAAACAGAACTTTAAAAAAGTTTGTCTTAATTTCACAACAAATGTGAGGCTCTTTCAAAAAGTGAACGAAGAAAATATGTTAAAACCAACATACATAGGTTTATCATCATCATCTGCCTTTCAAATATTAGGCCCAGTGGCCCTTTACGGTCTCCCGCCATCTCCGAAAAGATCGACCCACAGATCTTCTGCCTCGAGGAATGTAGTGAAGAATTTGTTTTGGTATCCTGTGACGAACCATGCGCTGCCAATTGTTTCTATATAGGTCTACTTGGAGGTTACATAGGTTTATGCATTAAATAATCCGATTCCGATTGAGGGTCCTTCCACTTTCCAGCGGTTGCCCTTCTACCAGCCGGCTGCTGGCCCTTCACATCCACATGTGTCAATCACAGAGGTAGATTTACAACAGCCAGTGTAGGGGTGACATGTGGTCAGCATGTCGAGTCCCCCAGCCGTTATAGCTGGTTCCTCAACCTGGAGCCGCTACTTATTGTAGCTACCCAATTGCCTCACGATGCTGGGTGGGCACCGGTCCCATACTTAACCGCTCGGCTACGGCGCGGGACTTTTATTGTTTTATATTGTTTCAAATAAAGTTCAATTCATGTAAAATGCAGTGATTTGTTTCATATAATGCATATTAATACTATCTTATGGGTATATCTTTCTATATACATTGTACGTAGTATACATAAAAAGACAGTGATTTTACTTCCCGCACGAGGTAGGCAATATGTAATATTATAGTATAATTGTTCAGGTTGGCAACCTCAAAATTTAGGGAATTGAACTTTCATCCATGGTCGCCATTGCTGTAATCCATTAATTAAATAAAAATAAAACTTAGTTTTATTTTATTTTCATATTTATTAAGATATAATTCAGTGACAGCTGTTTCGGTACACTGTACCTTCTTCAGACATGTTAAATTATGAATTGTGTTATTACAGTACGTATCAACTGATCTAAGCAACAATACAACAACTTTTATAAGATTCATGATGTGTTCCGTTGAGGTATTATTCAAAATTAAAATATAAAATTATGGAATATTCACCTGAAAGGTCCGTCTCCTCAACTTGATTAATTATTTAACTGTAGCGCTTTCGGGACTTGTCCCATCATCGGCAGGATTCAAAACTGGTGTTTCACTCTACCAGATCTTCAGTGAAACACCAGTTTTGAATCCGCCGATAATGAGTATTTGAGAATAAAGTTCACTGAAGATCTGGTAGAGTGAAACACCAGTTTTGAATCCTGCCGATGATGGGACAAGTCCCGAAAGCGCTACAGTTAAATAATTAATCAAGTTGAGGAGACGGATCTTTCAGGTGAATATTCCATTATTATATATTTTAATTTTGAACAATACAACAATCGTTTATTTAATTTTTATAATTTAACAATGGCGATTCATTCAGATCAACTTGAGAATTTAACAGTTTATTATTAAATAATTTAGTTGGATTCAAAATATTATTCGAAGTAGACCCATTTTAAAATATATGGCAAGCTATAATTAATAGCTCTACCATAAGATCACATATGGATGCGAAACATGGACTCTTACTTGAAGGGAGGAAAGGAGATTATGAGTATTTAAAGAATAAAGTTCTTAAGTTAAGGTAGGAAGCCTTGGCGCAGAGCTACGGGACTTGCGCTGGTTCGAGTCTCCATGAGGGAAGACATTTTCTCATGGTATTTCGGCCAGTATGGGACCGGTGCCCACCCAGCATCGTGAGGCAATTGGGTAGCTACAATAAGTAGCGGCTCCAGGTTGAGGAACCAGCTATAACGGCTGGGGGACTCGACATGCTAACCACATGTCACCCCTACACTGGCTGTTGATCGTCTACCTCTGTGATTGACACATGTGGATGTGAAGGGCCAGGAGCCGGCTGGTAAAAGGGCAACCGCTGGAAAAGTGGAAGGACCCTCAATCGGAGGAAAATTTTTGGACCAAAGAGAGATGAACAGACAGATTAATGAAGAAGACCACAAAACAGTACTACATGGTCTTTATAGGATACCAGATAAAATAAGAACAGTTTAGTCTCATTGGCGATAGACAGGACATGTGGCACGAATGGGGAATGAAAGAGGTGCAAGGAAGATTCTTGTAGGAGTATGCCCAGTTCGTATATCAAGACTGAGGTGGGAGAATAACATTAACCGTGAATTTAGGGAAGTAGATTATACAGGGAATGATTGGGAACCGTTCGCTCAGGATGGGGATGTATGGAGAATTTAAGTCCGCGGGGCCATGAACCTATGGGTTCGATAGTGCCAGTGATTAAGTAAGTAAGAGGAAGTACCATAAGATAACAACTAAAAATGTTCCAATGACTGGAAGAGTAGGCATCTATGTGGGGTGTTCTATATCAATTAATATATTTGATAATAAACAGATATTGGTAAAAGTAAAGTCTCTAAGAAGAAAACGTAAAAACCATAAAAAGAACCCCAAGATTTTAATGGTAAAATTATTTTTTATGTAGATACTCTAGTTTTATTCTAGATGTATTGGAGATGATTTTTTGTTGACCACTTTTATTTTATGGCAAGCGTGTTGGAAATTAAAATTATTTTTCATTTTTTAGTTCGGTTTTCTAATAAAGCGTGTTTTTTTAGTTTTTTTAACTATTGTTTATTTTTTTAGTTTAATTGATTGTCAAAAACCAGAATCCCATGAAAATTTGATTGCTTACGATATTTTTAGTGTCTAGGCACGAATATAATTATATATTTTTTTATTATTATTATCTAACATTATTATAATATTTTTGAATATTTTAATGTAGATAAATATTTACAGTTAATCGTATCCTTCTCATATTTTTTGGATAAATTACAATGTGGTAAGTTTAAAAAATTGTCATTCATATTTTACAGAATAAGATAAAAATGTAAATATCTTTAAATTCGATACTATTGTAGTATGAGCTAAAAGTAATACTCTTCTAAAAATATCCTCTCGGCCGGATTTGAACCAGCGACCTATAGATTACTGAAATTATGTCCCGCGCCATAGCCGAGCGGTTAACGTAGGAAGCCTTGGCGCAGAGCTACGGGACTTGCGCTGGTTCGAGTCTCCATGGGGGAAGAAATTTTCTCATGGTATTTCGGCCAGTATGGGACCGGTGCCCATCCAGCATCGTGAGGCAATTGGGTAGCTACAATAAGTAGCGGCTCCAGGTTGAGGAACCAGCTATAACGGCTGGGGGACTCGACATGCTAACCACATGTCACCCCTACACTGGCTGTTGATCATCTACCTCTGTGATTGATACATGTGGATGTGAAGGGCCAGCAGCCGGCTGGTAAAAGGGCAACCGCTGAGAAGTGGAAAGACCCTCAATCGGAAATCGGAATGTACCACTACAGTCCACCGCTCTACCAACAGAGCTACCAGAGGGTATAATATCAATGTCTTACATCGATGGACTAAATATTCGATCTGTCCGCAACCTATTATACCTGTCTTTATTTTTTTGATGTCCTGATGACCCTGGCCAGGATCTGAGAAAGAGTTTAAGAAATTATTGTATTGTCGTTGGTCCTTTACAAGTATACAAAGTTTCAAGTCGATCCAATGTTTTTAAGTGGGTGAAAATCGTGTTGAAAAATTCCGTTACATATATAGACAGATACAGGTCAAGCTAATATAAAGCGTGTAAAATGCTCTTTGTAATAATCAAGATTTTTACATTAATGAAGTAACTCCACGATAGGTGTTAGAATTTCATTAAGATCCTATATTATACAGTAATCCTAAGGGTTTTGTAAACGATTGCAAGACTAGAATCGGTCCTCTTGAGAATAGTACACACTAAGCCTATATGAGATGCAAACAATTTTCCTTCAAATTGCTACAATAAACTTAACTGTAATTTTACGTTTCTGATACAATGTAAACCGAAATGACTGTACTTTCGGCCATTAGAAATTACAGGGAACATTTCAAGGTGAGGTTTCTGCCTGGCGGACCACACAAATACTTGTTGCAGTGGATTACAATGTTTATTTCGAGTTACCTCATCTCACCCTCCAGTCCTGGCCTCAAAACGACGCCCCTACTTCCATCCCATTTTCAAACAATTGTTATAACTTCACGTATGTATTGAAACATGCCTCTGTTCGCAAACTTGCAAACTATGATACTCTACATTACAATAGAGTTTAGACTGCGAATGGTCGGAAAGGAGTAACCTAGAATTGAGTATTATCTCCGCTTTCTATTGTTACGCTTCCTCGTTCTGCTAATAGATTTACTGCTGACCTACCATATAACTGTATAGATTAGCAATTTAACTGAAACTGCGATCGTATCAACATTTCAAGTATGTTCCGAGAATTGTAATTTAACATCGCGGAATTATTTGATGCAGCTCTGGTATGACAGATGCAGGTACCTATTACTGGTCCACAGTTGCTACAAATAAATATAAAAGTTGAACCTAGTGACTCTTGATTGTTAAACTGAAAATATATAAAACTATTATTCTACCAGTTATATTATATGGGTGCGAAACATGGACTCTTACTTTAAGGGAGGAAAGGAGATTACAAGTATTTGAGAATAAAATACTTAGGAAAATTTTTGGACCAAAGACAGATGAACAAACAGGTGAATGGAGAAGACTACATAACAATGAACTACATGGTCTTTATGGGGGCAGGCCGTAGCGTAGTGGTTAAGGCACTGAGCTACAAGCCGGAGGGTCGAGGGTTCAAGTCCCGTTGGGGTCAGGATTTTTAAAACTGACCCAAACCCTCTGGCGGCACTATGGCTCTGGGGTCGACTCAGCCTCTAACGGAAATGAGTACCAGACGCTTGTTCTGGGGTAAAGGCGGCCGTCACGCAGGGCTGACAACCCGGCTGACACAAAGTGCAGATTGTCTAGAAAAAGTGGGAGCCTTAACCTCCTACTACCCCAAGGGCCTCCGGGCCTGTTGTGGGATCACTTTTACATGGTCTTTATAGGAAGCCAGATATAATAAGAACAGTTAAGTCTCGTAGACTGCGATGGGCAGGACATGTTGCACATATGGGGAATGAAAGACTTGCATGGAAGCTTCTTGTAGGAAAGCCAGAGGGAAAACGCCCAGTTGGTAGACCAAGAATGAGGTGGGAGAATAACATTAACTATGATTTGAGGGAGGTAGATTATACAGTGAATGTTTGGAAAGCATTAGCGCAGGATAGGGATGTATGGAGAGCTTGTGTCCGCGCGGCCATGAACCTATCGAAAGTGCCAGTGAGTAAGTAAGTTAATTTTCTATCGCCATTTCGACTCTAATGCACTTGGTTTTGTGTATAATATTTCTGCTGTCTGTAAATAATGTTATTCAATAGCATGTTCTGCTTGTACATTCAATAGCTGCTTAAAGTAATTTTTCCATATATTTGATACATTCCTGGCATTCGCAATCATATCCCTATTTTTCATTCATAATTATGTTTTATCCTGTCTGAAGCTCGTATTTCTCTATCCTAATTCACTGATATAATTCTCTGATCTTTATATTTTTTGCAGCAATTTCAAGATCATTAACCATGTATCTCCAATATTCTCCCTTTTTCATCTTAAATAACCTAGCGGTTTCCCGCCTGATGTTACCGAATTGTTCTAAATGTACTTCATTTGACTCACGCAACCTATTTATTTTGCTAGCTTTTCAGGTTAGATAATAGATATACCGACCCAAATCCAGACTATACGAAGTGAGGGACATACTTTACTTTGGTTTTTGCAAGAATTAAAAAATCTTATGGAGCTAAATCCGAACTATGGGGAGGGTGGGAGACGAATTTCACTTTGAATTTTGCATGACCCTCTGTTACACATAAATTAGATACCCGATCCCTTGAGCACAGTGTCCTTTATATCCCTCCTCATCACACTACCTATTATTCGAAATCTTTTACAATTTTTCTTGCTAGAACATGGAATTCCCTTCCACCCTATGTCAGAGACTACCAAACTTTACAATCTTTCAGAAACAAATTGAAAATAAAATTACTAACAGAAACAACTCACTAATATTACTTTTTCTTCTTCTTCTTCCTTCCAAGTATTAGGCCAAGGCCTGTTACGATCCTATAGAAAATTTTCCCGTATGGGAAATTCTCGTATAAGACTTGAAAGCATAATAATAGTCCCTTCGATTGGTTGCTGGCCAAAGGAAGGCTAGACCAGTGATGGGCTACCATCTTATAGCCTCTGGTCAGGCTTTTCTGGAGAAGGAAAGAAAATAAAGGAAAGAAGAAATGGAAGAAAGGAAAGACTCCCTAGCCCTCGGATGCCCTAATAGCGTCGGGGTCGAAAAAACAAGAGTTAACCAAGAGAGGTTAGATAGTAAAGTTAAAAGAGTGCAAAACACAAGTAAGTGGAAGAAATGTTTTGCACAGCTTGGGCACCTTGTGGTCGCCATCCACATATCCCCTAGATGAGGACCCCTGAGGGCTAATATTACTTTTTAAAAAAATAATAATTTGTGTTTTCATTATTTAATAAAAATAATTTTAAGATTTGTTAATATATTTAGCTAATGCCTTGTGTAATAAGCGATTGATTAATTCATTATAGTTTATTACTTTCTTTGTATTCTTTCTTTCTTTTCTTTTATGTGTAGTAATTCGAGCTGTTATTCCTTTCTGTATTCATTCTATCATTAATTTAATTTTAATTGTATTTAATTCTATTGTATTATTAGACATTATTTTCATTATTATTCAATTTGACAGATAATTAATTGTTTAGTATGACTATTATTGTATTTTTTTGTATTTATATGTAACATATGTTTGTCCTGGTGAGTGGAAGAGAGGGCCATATTGCCTTAACTCCACCAGGCTAAATAAATCTATTCTATTCATAAGGTTGCTCGTTTATCCTCTCTCATTATAACAAAAGCTATTTTGATATTTTCTTCCGTAAAAGCAGTAAGGAGGGCTGGGTCCTCCTTCTTTTGAAACTGATTGTCTCCCTTTTCAAAACAATTAATGCCATCTACGAGATATCCTATGGGGGAGAAGAAAATCTCCATGGACGTTCTCAACCACTGCATAGGCTACAGCTGAAGATTTTTTGAGACGAAAGTAGAATTTAAAGATTCATATTTTTACATATTTTTACAGAATATGTCTCGACTTAAACACCACTCACAGAAAGAACCGGATGGGACTATCTTCACACTTGTACCATGTGTACGTGAGGCATTAAGTTATGAAATATTGTAAAACCAAGTTTTGCACGATAAATTATATCTGTAAAAAATAATGATCATTTTTTGACATTCGTCATAATTTTCTTTATAACTTAAGGGAATATCGTATTTTATTTAAATGTTTATAATTTCGTCAAAACTCACACTTCGATTATAAATTTACAATTATAATTTAGTTTTCATTCAATCAAGTTTTGATTTTCACAATTCTTCTCCCAAAGGAAATATATAGCGAAGTACCCACATCTATGTTGTATATTATATAGATCTAGGTCATTCAAAGTGTAACATCTAGCTCAGATGAGAAGGCGTCTGAAAATGTATGGACGTCCCTTGGTTCGATTCTGGACGACGGAATATTTTTCGCTCTTTGATATTCAGACTGGTCCTAGCGTTCGTTCAGTCTCTTATAGAACGAATACTTTGAAAATTCCCAGGGGTAAAGTCGACTATATGGCTACATACTTTTCTTTCTCTTCGAGTCCTTGTTAAGAATCGTAGATATTACACCAATTTCGAAAGCAGTTTAATGATACAGGTTAAAATTATTTTTATCTGATGGGAAAACTGAAACATGTAACCGCTTTTGTACAAATATTCGTATGTTAGATTAATATCGTGCAATGGAATATTTTCTTACCTTTATAATACGATATACCAGAGGTTATGTTAATCATGAAAATGTTGTTTGTGCAAATAAGTCTCTACCATGGAATTAAGGGGATGAGATTGTATCCTTGGTTTCACATTATCACAGTGACCAGGTGGGCTTTTAGCTTAACTTTCTGATTCGTCTTCTGGCTAAAGAGAAAGACGAGAAGATCAAAGGCTATAAAAGTGCTCTGTAACTAAAGACACTCTGAATCAAACGATGTGACTACATGACCGTTCATTTTACGTTATATAAAACTGTGTAAATAATACTCCGTACATTGACTATATTCCTTTAATTTATACTGTTTTCATATCAAATGCCAGGGAAATGATCAAAAGGTAATATGAGAAATGTTTAAGTAGCAGAAGAAGATATGTTTAGTTCAAATAAATTTTATCGTTAAATACAGATTAATATAATTTCACCGTGCATTCTAAAGCGGCCCCTACACGATCAATTTTTACGTCAATATATTGCACCCTATTTGGTAAAATAGTATAGCTTGGCCAACCCACACGGTGCAATATTATTGCTCAATAAATTAGTTCGCGGATGACACTTGTGCAGCCAACATGTGGAATAATAAGAAGACAGAACACAGAACTGAAATAGTATTGCGCAATATTGCCAATAGATGACGCAATATTTAATAGATTGCACAATAAAAATCAAACTGTTTTTGATTGACTCAATATATCTTGTACATATTATATAATTAATTCGTTAAATCTAGAGTAAATCAAAATACATTATAAATATTAATTGTATTGTATTTATAACATGTAATCGTTTATGTATATTGTAATTTAGATGTAAGACTATTTTTTTGTATTTTTATAACCTGGTTGAGTGGCAGACAAGGCCTTAAGGCCTTAACTCTGCCAGGTAAAATAAAGCTATTATTATTATTATTATTATTATTATTATTATTATTATATTGAGCAATCTTTTAAGCGGCCCCTACACGATCAATATTTACGTCAATATATTGCACAATAATCGAAATTGTACAATAATATTGAGCCCCTGAAGATCACATTGAAAGATTGCGCAATATATTGGGTCAATCAAAAGCAATTTGATTTTTATTGTGCAATCTAGTAAATATTGTTTCGTCTGTTGGCAGTATTGCGCAATACTAGTTCAGTTTTGTGTTCTGTCTTTTATTATTCCACATTTTGACTGCACAATTATCACCACGAACTAATATATTGAGCAATAATATTGCACCGTATGTGAGTTGCCCAAGTAATACTATTGTAAAGAATATTGTGCAATATATTGACGTAAAGCGGCCCCTACACGATCAATATTTATGTCAATATATATCACAATATTTTGTACAATAGTATTACTT
This sequence comes from Diploptera punctata, assembly GCA_030220185.1. Lineage (NCBI taxonomy): Eukaryota > Metazoa > Arthropoda > Insecta > Blattodea > Blaberidae > Diploptera > Diploptera punctata. The sequence goes on along the minus strand of JASPKZ010010238.1, from coordinate 1,072,589 downwards.
GGCCAACCCACACGGTGTAATATTATTACTCAATAAATTAGTTCGCCGATGATACCTGTGCAGTCAACATGTTTATTCCAACACTGTTAACACAGAACTGAACTAGCATTGCACAATATTGCCAACAGACGACGCAATATTTACTAGATTGAACAATCAAAAGGATACTTAAAAGCACAAGAAAACAGATAAAACTAAAATTTTATAAAGTAGTGGCAGCCCCCTTACTATTGTATGGTAGTGAATTTTGGGTTTTAACTAAAAGAGAAGAGAAGATCATAGAAGCAGCTGAAATGGGATTTCTGAGAAGTGTGACTGGTTGCAAACTTCTAGATAAAAGAAGAAGTGAAGATATTAGAAATGAGCTAAATATCTTTAAACTCTTAGATAGAATAAAAGAATCTAGAAAGAAAATGGAAAGAACATGTTCAAAGAATGGAAGATGATCGCATTCCCAAAATTATACTTAAATATAAACCAAATGGACGCAGGAATGTTGGTAGACCGAAGAAGAGATGGATACAACTTTTGAATGAGAATCTATGAGACAGGAACAAGCCACATGGGCTTAATCCGTGATTGTCGATGATGATGATGATGATGATGATGATGATGATGAACAATACAAATCAAATTGTTTTTTGATTGACTCAATATATTGCGCAATCTTTCACTGTGATCTAAAGACGCTCAATATCATTGTACAATGTCAATTATTGTGCAATATATTGAAGTATATATTGATCGTGTATGGACCGCTTAAGAGTTTGCATAGAAGATCTGTAATATATAAGCAACAAATGGTATGATACATAACAAAGAAGTTGTGAGGACTACAAGTAAGAAAATTTTATTCCAGTAAATCGATATGAAAGCAAATATAAGTGAAATATATACTAGATTAATATCAAACCTTATTAGGGATGGAGGGAAATCCGACTATTTAATAGTATATTGCGATATGAGTGTGATAAACGCTTGATACGGATTGAGGGAAAGTTTAAAATAACGAGGAGCTTGCGCCGAGTTTTTTTTTTTTTTTTTTTAATTTCCGAGACTCCGTTATATGTTGCCCACATGAGTCTTGTACACTATTTTTTGCACTATGTGTATTTATTTTTGTAATTAGGCGAATATGATATTGATGATAATGATAACCAGATGGTGTTCGGGGACCGTTTGGGCATTAAAGACTCCTGACATTTATCTTACAGGTGAGGAAAGAAAATCCGAAAATACCTCACCCAGGAAACTTGTCACGACGGGGGATCGAACCCGGGCCCGTTCCGTGATAAGGCAGCACGCTACCTCGAGACCACAGCGGTGGACCACAAAAAATGTAGCATTATTTCTAGGGCAAAACAATTAATGATTTTACATCTTTTTCTTATGAAGGTTGAAACATTGCTTGCATATATGAAAATGTACGGCATTAAAAAACGGATTAAATAAAAGCAATTCATTAGGATTTTTTTGCATTTTCTTAACTTTCTTAGGAATAGGTAATTTTTTGGCAATTTTTAGGTCATTTTGAGCATTTTTTACACTTTTCCAGAAGGCTCTGACATTATTTGTATTTGATTTAATATTTTTATTATAATTCAGTATTTTTCGTTGTCAATACAATTTCTTGGAATTAAGTATTTGTTTTGCTACCTACTACCCCTAATTTTTTAAGTTATGTGCATAATGCTCTTGCCCACTTCTAGGAATTTTGTTCAATTTCTTAGAGCTTATGCTAGCTTCTACCCTTATTCTGATTGTTAACTGCAATTCAAAATTGCTGTAAAAGTGCACTGTGTAATTGAAATTGATTTTCTGAAATAAAAGACACTGTAATATGTATTTTTTAAGTACTTTTCTTTTAACATTTTGATTTTGAGTTAAATTTTATGTAATTCAGTAATCAAGTGAGTACTTAATCTAATAAATAGTACTTTTATTGTAATTCTTCATATTTATTTTTTTACTTTTTTATTTTATCGGTCATTTTTGCATTTTTAGGTCATAAATGCATTTTTTACCAATTTATAGGTCATTAAATGCCTTGCCCTAATTATTTCTATTGGAACTATGGGAGAAGCATCTAAGTTTCACTGGGTTCAAAGCTGGTGAAGTTGGAATCTGTTGGCCTATTTATTGTTTCTCAGTGCATTAAAAAAGTCTCAGAGCTGACGTAACACAGGTTGAGAGTCCTACATATTGGTAATCCATGGCGACCATTTTGTTTCCTCTGGAGTATCATACAACCCCCGCTCCTTTATCGCATAAACTACGGAATTCCCAAACCAACACCTATTCAGTTGCATACCAGCTACCCTCTCCTAATGTATGGGACTGGCCAACAACAAACCACTTGATATATCGTTCTCAGTCTTTGAATGCGGGTTAAGTTCTACACAGGTGTACTGAAAAGTGAACATCCCTTCAGTTAACATTATGAATATTCACGGAATGTTAAAATATAATAGAATATATATATATATATATATATGGTATGATAAGAAAAATAAATGCCTGGACGGGATTCGAACCCGGATCTCTGAGCCTGTACCTCAGTGTGATATCCATTACACCACCAGGCGAATCCAATTCAAACACTTATTTTTCTTATATATGTATTATATTCTCCATTATTACTAGATGTCGCGAAAACTCGGTCTTCACTGCCATCTAGTAGCTGACTATCAAGTAAACAAATTAAAGAGAACATTTTTACTTTATAGCAGTGACGCTTTATCGATGTTATAATTAAATATTTAACATTGAGCAATGCAAGCTTAATATGGTATGATAAGAAAAATAAATGCCTGGACGGGATTCGAATCCGGATCTCTGAGTCTGTACCTCAGTGTGATATCCATTACACCACCAGGCGAATCCAATTCAAACACTTATTTTTCTTATATATGTATTATATTCTCCATTATTACTAGATGTCGCGAAAACTCGGTCTTCACTGCCATCTAGTAGCTGACTATCAAGTAAACAAATTAAAGAGAACATTTTTACTTTATAGCAGTGACGCTTTATCGATGTTATAATTAAATATTTAACATTGAGCAATGCAAGCTTAATATGGCATGATAAGAAAAATAAATGCCTGGACGGGATTCGAACCCGGATCTCTGAGCCTGTACCTCAGTGTGATATCCATTACACCACCAGGCGAATCCAATTCAAACACTTATTTTTCTTATATATGTATTATATTCTCCATTATTACTAGATGTCGCGAAAACTCGGTCTTCACTGCCATCTAGTAGCTGACTATCAAGTAAACAAATTAAAGAGAACATTTTTACTTTATAGCAGTGACGCTTTATCGATGTTATAATTAAATATTTAACATTGAGCAATGCAAGCTTAATATGGTATGACAAGAAAAATAAATGCCTGGACGGGATTCGAACCCGGATCTCTGAGTCTGTACCTCAGTGTGATATCCATTACACCACCAGGCGAATCCAATTCAAACACTTATTTTTCTTATATATGTTTATATTCTCCATTATTACTAGATGTCGCGAGAACTCGGTCTTCACTGCCATCTAGTAGCTGACTATCAAGTAAACAAATTAAAGAGAACATTTTATACTTTATAGCAGTGACGCTTTATCGATGTTATAAATTATTTAACATTGAGCAATGCAGGCTTAATATGGTATGATAAGAAAAATAAATGCCTGGACGGGATTCGAACCCGGATCTCTGAGCCTGTACCTCAGTGTGATATACATTACACCACCAGGCGAATCCAATTCAAACACTTATTTTTCTTATACATGGTATTATATTCTCCATTATTACTAGATGTCGCGAAAACTCGGTCTTCACTGCCATCTAGTAGCTGACTATCAAGTAAACAAATTAAAGAGAACATTTTTACTTTATAGCAGTGACGCTTTATCGATGTTATAATTAAATATTTAACATTGAGCAATGCAAGCTTAATATGGTATGACAAGAAAAATAAATGCCTGGACGGGATTCGAACCCGGATCTCTGAGTCTGTACCTCAGTGTGATATCCATTACACCACCAGGCGAATCCAATTCAAACACTTATTTTTCTTATATATGTATTATATTCTCCATTATTACTAGATGTCGCGAGAATATATATATATATCCTGGCCTTCTCTTCCACTCACCAGGACAAACATACCGCTCATTTGCTGCAAGAACGTCATAACTCAAAAATTGTCGATTTTGAGTTATTGTCACTACATGAAAGACAGAACTCAGTTCTATATTCAAGAAGAACGACATAAGTTATTGTATACAATGGGTTTGTATAGTAATTTGAATCGAGGAGTATATTAAACGCATGGCTCTTAAATTTTATAATACATGTGAAGGCCATGATAATCCACTCGTGGCATCGCTGGGAACCTATGAAACAGCCAATAACAAACACAAGCGTCCAAAATGGATCCTTGACAACACTTGACCGGTGAAAGCTGATACGGCACACACACACACACACACACAGAGAGAGAGAGAGAGAGAGAGAGAGAGAGAGAGAGGAGAGAGAGAGAGAGAGAGAGAGAGAGAGAAACACATTACACAATATTCAATTATAATTACAACATTGGCATATAATGTGCATTAATAACATATATTAATACATCAAATTAAAAACTAATAACTAATCTTACTGCTACAGGTTCATCCCACCAGTTCCAGAGAAATTGACATCACCTGACAACTGCAGATAGAACAGCAACAACAACTGAAGATTAATAAAAAAATAAAAAATGCACGTTACCATAATTGTATGAATAATTGAAATAATCTGAAAAGTACGCACATTATATTTAAATAAAGAGAAGCCTGGATGCCCTCCCAATGTAGAGTCATCCGAAAGCCAAACTTGGCAAGATCCCGCGTGATCGACTATTCCGATTGAGGTTTTAAGCGGTTTCCCTCAATCCAAAGAGCAAATGCTGGAATAGAACACCAAAAGGTCCGCTTCCGACTTCACTCTGCTAATTAACTTCAAACTTGAATTCAAAATTTAAACCGGGGCTAATGTATTTTACAGGAACCCGGGGTTCTACCTATTAAGGAGGACCAAAATGGATCGCTCACCGCCAACACTTAAGTGATGGCCGCAGAGCTTTCCATCTATCTATCTATAGTAATTAGATATTTATGACAAATACAGGCAAAGGTATATGGATTTCAAACCTTTAAATGATTGTCCTGAAAAACTATATTTTTTGAGTTCTGACGTTGTTGCAGCAAATGAGCGATATGTTACATTTAAATATAAAAAATTACAATAATAGTACATACTATGCACTACACAATTAATTACCTGGTCAAACTGAATAATAACGAAACTAATATCTAGTAACACTGGTCGACAAGGTTTCCTTCACAAGAAAACTTTAGTCAATCTAGTGCATTTTTTCATACGGAATTCAGATATGTAGTTAGAATTTTTCCACCAGGCACAGTTTTTTTTTGTAGCAGCTACTTTTTTAAATTGACTTTAGCATTCTCTTTGACCTGTCATAGGAACCTTTACCTTATATGTAGCAATTTTATTCAAGCTGTATTTAAGGGCTGCCTCTGATGAGCACGGTGAGCGTTTTCATCAGCAAAATTCCACAATGGAAAAGAGGTACCAAGGCAAGTGGAGTTTTAATATGCTGGCTGACTACTGTTGGACCAAGAAGAGAGATTTTCCAGATGCAAAATATGCCCGAAAATCACTATCTACCACTTTCTGTGTAAGTCAGAATGAGGTAGAATAGATGGATTTTTTTAAAAATTATGAAAATTATAAAAAATGTAAAAAAGACCATGTAGTTCATTGTTATGTAGCCTTCTCCATTCACCTGTCTATTCATCACTCTTTGGTCCAAACATTTTCCTAAGAACTTTATTCTCAAAAACTCGTAATCTCATTTCCTCCCTTGAAGTAAGAGTCCATGATTCGCACCCATATAATATAACTGGTAGAATAATAGTTTTATATATTTTCAGCTTAACGTATTTTGAAAGGTGTTCGGACGCCAAGAGTCTCTGCAATGCATAATAGCACGCATTTCCAGAATTGAGCCTATGTTTAATTTCTTTGTGCATCTCATTCCTACTTGTGATTATTGTTCCCAGGTACTTGAATTCAGCCAGTTCCTCAAAATTTCCCTCATTTGTCATTAGCTGTCCACTTCCATTATATAATGCATTTCTACGTGTGACCATATATTTAGTTTTATTGATATTTACTTCCAGTCCTTATTCCTTAGTGTTACTCAGTAGTGTGTGCGCGTTGTCCTTTAGTATCTCCTCGCAATCGGCCAATAGTACTAGGCCTTACGTCATCAGCATAAACTAACAGCTTATTAATACCATTGAGTTGTAGGCCTTCCTCATCCTCTAAAAATTTGATGGCATGCTCTAGTACAAAATTAAATAGGAGAGGAGATAGTGCATCTCATTGCTTCAACCCATTCTGGATTTCAAAAGTGTCCGAAAATTGTTTGCCTACACGCACCCTACTCTTTGTGTCATTTAGACACATTCGTATAAATCTAACTTTTTAGGAATTCCGAAGTCCAGAGGATATATAACTTCTCCCTCTTAATTGAATCATATGCTTTTATGACGTCTACATATAGTTGATATTCCCATTTCTTTTCTAAGATTTGGTCTTATACTAAAAATCTGATCTGTTGTAGACCTGTTTCTTCTAAATGCACATTGATGATCTCCTAGAATGTCATCAATATAGGGAGTAAGTCTGCTTACTAATATATTTGTTAGAATTGTGTACGAAGTTGAAAGTAATGCCCCTGTAGTTGTTGCAATCAGTTTTATCTCCTTTTTATAAATTGGTACGATAATCGATTCTTTCCATTAATCTGGAAGAACTTCTTTTTCCCAAATCGTACTAAGCAATCGGCGTATCTTGTCCATCAATTTTTCTCCCCCTGTTTTTATCAGTTCTGCTGGGATTTCATCTGAACATAATGCTTTATACATCTTCAATTTTTCAATCGCCATTTCAAGCTCTAATGCACTTGGTTCTGCTACTAGCATTTCTGCTGTCTGTGAATTATCCTCCTCAATGTCCTGTTCTGTATGTACATTTAATAGCTCATTAAAGCAATTTTTCCATCTATTTAATATACTCCTGGAATCTGCAATCATTTCCCCATTTTCATTCCGAATTATCTTTGTTCTAGCCTGAAACCCTTTCTTGTCTATCCCAATTCCCTGATATAGTTATCTAATGTTCCTTTTTTAAAAATTTATTTCAAGATAATTAATATTCTCTCTCAGATATTCCCTCTTTGTAGTCTTTAGTAGTCTGGTGGTTTCCCGTCTAATACTGCCAATTGTTATAAATTTACCTCATTTGGCTCGTGTAACCATTTCATTTTTGCTAGCTTTCTTTTCTTTACAATGTCGGCACATTCCTCATCAAACCATTTCTTGTTTTTCCTCTTTTTTAAATAACCAATGCTTTCTGGTGCTTAAAATTTAATAGTATCTCTCATAGCCTCCCATTCTTTATTTATATCAGTTTCTTCTTCGTTTGCCACATTGTCATGTGAAGATTCCAGTACTTCAAATCTATTAGTAATTTAGATTTGGTATTCTTGCCGCATTTCACCATTTTTCAATTTTTTTAATTCAAATTTTTAAGAATCATCTTTTGCGTTTGTTCCTCTCATATGCGATAGCCGTTGTCTGATTTTCACCCTGACCTGATGATGATCCGAATTGCAGTCTGTCCCTCTAACTGATCTAATATCGATGATGCTACTGTGCTAATACATTATCTATCCGGTTCCGAGTTTCTCCATCTGGAGACGTCCAGGTGAATTTATGAATATCTTTATGCTGAAATGTTGTGCTCTTAACAATGAGATTCTTTGATGTGGCAAAGGTGACTAATCTAACCCCGTTGTCGTTACTATCTTCATGAGGACTGAATCTGCCTATTGTTGGTTTGAATATATCTTCCCGCCCCACTTTTGCATTAAAATCTCCTAAGACAATTTTCATATGATATCGTGAAAGGCTGTCAAATAAGCATTCTAATTCTCCATAGAACCCATCCTTGATCTTGTCATCTTTATCTTCTGTGGGAGCATGTACATTTACAATTATAAATTCATGTCGTTTACCCTTTAGAATTATGTATGATATCCTATCACTGACAAACTTAATATCTCGGATAGCGGATAGGATCCTCCTTCTGATTAAAAAACCCGTTCCAAATTCAGGTCTTTCTGCACCCCCATAGTATAATGCAAAGCTTCCTGATTCCTGACTACCTTCTCCTGGCCACCTAACTTCCTGTAAAGCGACTATATCCAAGGGCGATTTATCCAATTCCCGCGTTAATATCTCTAGTGCCCCGCTATTGTATAAAGTCCTAACATTCCATGTTCCTAGGAACTTGTCCCTGTTTGAACATTTGGCATGGGTTCCCTGAAGTAGTCCCCGCCCGGAGAACCTAATGGGGGACTATTTGACCTCCGGAAAATTTTACCCCAGTTGAACCCATGTCCGCATTTTTTTGACGGTTGTATTTTTACGGTGAAAGATCTCACTCCTTCGATACCTAGGAACAATACTCGCAAATAGGGATGAAATACACAAAAAAATTATACATAGGCTTAATTCTTCTTCTTCTTCTTCTTCTTTCTTCTTCTTATTATTATTATTATTATTATTAATCGGCCGCGGTGGACTAGTGGTTATGCTCCTTGCCTCTGGTCCCGAGGGTCGCGGGTTCAAACCCGGCCGGGGTCGGTGGATTTTTTAGGACGGAAAAATCCAAGGAGCAAGTCCTCCGTGAGGGACTTTAAGCCGTGGGTCCCGAGTCTGAAGATTTTCAGGCTCGTAAAAAATCCTTAAGCCTGAATGAAAAGGCCTCTAAGCAAAATTTACCGAATTTTCCCGTCCTAGTACTACCTTGGTTTCCTAGATGTAAGTATGAGGCGGAACGCTGACCACGGGCCACTTAAAACGACATCTATACGAAAACAAGTGTAACTAAATTAATATGGTTCAAATTCTTCCCTGTAGGGGGAGAGCGCCTAAATCTCTGTAAAGGGAAACATGGGCTTACAATACAAAACAAAATTAATAATAATAATAATAATAATAATAATATTAATAATAATAAAATAATCACTAGTATTTTGTGTTATTTTGTTGACTATTTGTTTTGAGCGGAACCATACAATAATGCGAGTGTATATTGGAAACAAACAGAATGAGTAAATCACGGATCCTGGTTTTAAAATGCACCGAGAACATAATCCGGATGGAACATCAGTCACGGTGTGTCAGTTGCAACGAACCTGAATTCACAGATAATTCTCTCCATTGTATTTCCACCTGGTTTGTTCAGCGCTGTCAAAACTTAAATCACGTTAACGCCTCAATCAAATAACGATTTTGACTACACCGAAGTATGGAAATAAATGTAAAACGTTACAAATTATCAATGACGTGCCATAATAACGCTTACTTTTTTTAATTAATCACATATCGTGTAAATGGGAGGTTTAAAAGTATGTTATGAATACATAATGACACTAGGTAAGCACATTGCAAAATAATATTGCCCCAACAGAAACAAATTAGTATCAATACATTTTTTTTCATGCAAAGTGATTTCTGAGACATTCATGAATTCAGGAAGCCTTCATTCTTGTTGTGTGCATGTTCTGTCTTTACTATTACTCATCCAAGTGTTTTGTGCAGGCGGAAAATATGTTAACTAACAAACTGTCTTACCAATGGAGCTTTGGAAATATGGTGGGAAACCACTCTATATTAGATTGGTACAAATTTTTAATGATATATGGGCACATGGAATAATACCTCAGGACTGGAAAACATCATTAGTAATACCCATCCATAAGAAAGGAGAAAAAAGTAACTGTTCAAATTATAGAGGTATATCATTGTTGACAACAGCATCTAAAATATATACATCCATTTTAAAAACGAAAACTTCAGAAAATTACAGAAGATAAAATTGGAGAGGAACAATGTGGATTCCGAAAAGGCCGATCGTGTATCGATGCTACATTTGTTATAAAACAACTAATTGAGAAGTGGAAAGAATTTAATATCCCCCTATATATATATTATTTTTAGATTTTGAAAAGGCCTATGATAGAGTCAAACGGGACATAATGTGGAAAAATATTGGAAAGCTACCAAGTCCCCAATAATCTAATAAATGCTATAAAAAGTTTATATGAAACCACATTTATAAAAGTAAAGTTAGATAATGGGAAAATAACAGATAAATTTGAAATTAACCAAGGTTTAAGACAGGGATGTGGACTATCTCCATTACTGTTTATTCTATATCTAAATAAAATTGTCCAGGAGTGGAAAAAACTAAACCCCCCAGGAGAAAAATATGTAGAGGAAATCAAATACAAACAATAATCTTCGCAGATGTTTTTGCAAAAAAAAAAAAAACATCAAAATTGGATCAAACCACAGGAGGACGTGAGACCAATTAGTGATAAAATGGCGGCAAGTATGTATTAAAGTTCAATTAATTTAAGATGCAGTGATTTGTTTCGTATAATGTATATTAACACTACCTTTTGGATATTTTTGTATATACGTTGTATGTAGTACACATAGAGGGCAGTGGTTTTATTTCCCACACGCGGTTTGTAATATGTAATATTACAGTATAGTTATTTTATTACATTATAGTTATTTAGGTTGGCAATCCCGAATTGAAGGAAATTCAACTATCAATCATGATCGTCATTGCTCTAAGTACGCGAAAAAAAATATTTTTTAGAGAAAAATATACATCTCATTACTTGTAACATCTTCGATTCTCTTCTAAATAATGATGTTTATTATCGATAATATAAGCCTAGCAACCAAAGACATCTTCAGTTTATGGTTAACAAATACCATCTAAATGAGACTTAACTTTGAAGGCACTGAAAAAAAAATCACTCTCCCATTTTCCACTCATTGGTCTGTGGATTTAGCCTACATCTGTAAAATATGCTAAAATTCACACTCCCATTTTTCACTTTCTACCCTAGTATTTCAGGTGTACAGATTTAAATTCAAACTTAAAGCAACCTCAGAAGATATACAACATGGAAAAACTTAATACTTTAAGATCTGTGTATATGTGGAAATTGCAAAGTTAAATGATAAGAAATAACAAACATGATAATAAAAATGACTAAAAAATGGAGTTTAAAATTGATGTTCATTCACTTCTTTGGTATCCAAAATGCTGTTATTGGCTTCGGTAAGCTAAGTGTTCTTTTCTTCTTCTCCTTATTATAATTTGTAGGGTTTCCTGTCCTGTTCATTTCCAAAATCACTCCTCGGATGAAGAACTATTGAATGTGCATTCACTGTCTATCCATCTCTTGGCAGGTCTTCCTTTTGTTTTTCTCCCATCCATTTGTCTGTCTTCTTTAGCTCTTCTTGCAAGTCGGCTGTCTCCCATTCTTTCTATATGACCTTTCCAAAATTTTCGTCTATCTATAATAAATTTGGTTATGTTTTGAATATGATATTTGTCCCTAATTTCTGTATTGTGTATCTTATCAAATCATGTTTTCTCCTTAATAGTTCTTACTTACTTACTGGCACTATCGAACCCGAAGCTAATGCTTTCCAATCATTCCCTGTATAATCTACTTCCCTCAAATCATAGTTAATGTTATTCTCCCACCTCATTCTTGGTCTACCAACTGGACGTTTTCCCTCTGGCTTGCCTACAAGAAGCTTCCATGCACGTCTTTCATTCCCCATACGCGCAACATGTCCTGCCCATTGCAGTCTATGAGACTTAACTGTTCTTATTATATCTGGCATCCTATAAAGACCATGTAGTTCATTGTCATGTAGTCTTCTCCATTCACCTGTCTGTTTATCTCTCTTTGGTCAAACATTTTTCCTAAGAACTTCATTCTCAAAAACTCGTAATCTCATTTCCTTCCTTAAAGTAAGAGTCCATATTAATATAACCGGTAGAATAATAGTTTTATATATTTTCAGTTTAAGGTTTTTTGAAAGGAGTTGGGACATCAAGAGTCTCTGTAATGCATAATAGCACGCATTTCCAGAATTGAGCCTATGTTTAATTTATTTGTGCATCTCATTCTTATTTGTGATTATTGTTCCTAGGTATTTGAATTCAGCCACTTCCTCAACATTTCCCTCATTTGTCATCAGCTGTCCATTTCCATTTATAATGCATTTCTACGTGTGACCATATATTTAGTTTTATTGACATTTACTTCCAGTCCTAATTCCTTAGTGTTACTCAATAGTGTGTGCGTGTTGTCCTTTAGTATCTCCTCAATAGTTCTTACGATCATTATTTCACATGTGCTTACTATTTGTATAGTTTTCGTTGTATTAACTAATTGTTCTTGAAGGAAATTCATTGTTTACAGTTTAAGTGGTAATAAAAATAGGGATAAGAATAATATTTGCCTAAGATAAAAGCTCAAAAATATATTCTGTTACGTTGGCACAAAACTACGTCTCCAACTGTTTGAGAATCCAGATAGGAACATATTGTATCTACTTATCACCAGGAAGTTCTTCTTTAAACCCTGCTTAAAATCAACAATAATTTATCTTACAAGCAATTTGTGTAAAGTAAACATAATCAACTCTAAATAACGATATGCATGAAGTCCTTGTTTGACGTCGTGAAGAAGCTCCAACACTATTGTAAACGTTGCCGATATCCTCTCGTGTACATACAACAGTTAACTCAGTTTATGCTGCGATTATAATGATACTGCAAGCCAAGCACTAACTAACCAGAGCAGTGCAGTGTAGCATGAAAACGAACAGCACGTCCTTACGTCCTTGAATTAACAGCTGGGTAATTTATCATCACGAGTTTACAAATGAATATTCCCCAGATCATCAGTATTTTAAGTTAGAAATACCGTTTAGTTTAGTAAGTTTAATAAATACTTAATATAAAATTATGGAATATTCACCTGAAAGGTCCGTCTCCTCAACTTAATTATCATTTAACTGTAGCGCTTTCGGGACTGCAACAAATTTTATATAGGAAGGACAAACAGGAGTTTTAACATCAGATTCAAAGAACATTTTCGAGACTTCAATCACGCAGAAGGGAAATCAAGTTATGCAAAACACGTTATCCATGAAGGACATCGTATGTTAAATATTGAAGACACCCTAACAGTAATGCACAGAGAAAATAATCCAGCGAAGATAAACGTACTCGAAGAGATGGAAATCATGAAAGCAGCTCACAACGACAGCCTGATAAACGAAAACGAACCCAATACATACAACCCCCTCTGCCAGATCTTTAGTGAAACACCAGTTTTGAATCCTGCCGATGATGGGACAAGTCCCGAAAGCGCTACAGTTAAATGATAATTAAGTTGAGGAGACGGACCTTTCAGGTGAATATTCGATAATTATATATTAATTTTGAATAATACCTCAACGGAACACATCATGAATATTATAAAAGTTTAATAAATAATTAATATAAAATTATGGAATATTCACCTGAAAGGTCCGTCTCCTCAACTTAATTAATCATTTAACTGTAGCGCTTTTGGGACTTGTCCCGTCATCGGCAGGATTCAATTAATTTGAGGAGACGGACCTTTCAGGTGATTATTCCATAATTTTATATTAATTTTCAATAATACCTCAACGGAACGAGCCCTCCATGGTATCTTTACCTTGTCGTGGTGGAGTGGCTTGCATGCTTAAATGATCCTGAGAGCTATGCCGGCGGTAGCATTGCTGCCGATAGGGTTACCCATGCCGGACTGGTCGAAGGTGATAAGCCAGACGAAAAAAAGTACCTTGGTCGAAAGAGTGACGAACTTTCACCGTAAAAATACAACCGTCAAGAAATGCGGACATGGGTTCAACTGGGGTAAAATTTTCCGGAGGTCAAATAGTCCCCCATTCGGTTCTCCGGGCGGAGACTACTTCAGGGAATCCATGCCAAAGGCTCAAACACCTCAACGGAACACATCATGAATCTTATAAAAGTTGATTAATAAATAATAGTTTAAAAAACTAAAACAAAACGATTTATTATTTTTTAAATTTCTTTCTTTATCGTTTTCTTTCGTTTACACTGTTCTTCCTTTTTGTTTTATCTTTGTTAACATTTTGAACGTATTCACACATACAGACACAAGGTAGGACACACACAGACCCAAGGTGGAGATTTAAAAACCCCTACCCTGCCGGGAATCGAATCCGCGTCGCCGGAGTGGAAGGTAGGGACTCTACCGACTACGCCATGGCGACGGACTATTATAAAACCGAATTAAAAAAAGAAAAATAATTTTAATTTCCAACGCGCTTGGGATAAAATTAAAGTGGTCAACAAAAAAATCATCTCGAACACGTCTAGAATAAAGTAAAGTGTAAAGTAAAGTGTTCCCACTACAGGCCTCAGGAGACCCTTGGGGGTAGTAGGATGTTAAGGCTCCCACTTTTTCTAGACAATCGGCATTTGATGTCAGCCGGGTTGTCAGCCCTGCGTGACGGCCGCCTTTACCCCCAGAACAATCATCTGGTATTCATTTCAGTTAGAGGCTGAGTCGACCCCAGGGCCATGGTGCCACCAGAAGGTTTGGGTCAGTTTAAAAATCCTGACCCCACCGGGACTTGAACCCTCGACCTTCCGGTTCATAGCGCACTGCCTTAACCACTACGCTATGGCGTGCCCCCCATCTAGAATAAAACTAGAGTTATCTACAAAAAAAAATATTTTACCATCAAAAGCGTGTAGTGCTCTATAAAAATTAATATATTTAATAATAAACAGATATTGGCAAAAGTAAAGTCTCTAAGAAGAAAACGTAAAAACCATAAAAAGCACCCCAAGCTTTTCTTGATCAAATTATTTTTTTTTTGTTGATAACTCTAGTTTTATTGTAGATGTGTTGGAGATGATTTTTTGTTGACCACTTTAATTTTATCCCAAGCGTGTTGGAAATTAAAATTATTTTTAATTTTTTTAGTTCGGTTTTCTAATAAAGCGTGTTGTTTTATTTTTTTTAAACTATTACCTATATTTTATTTTTTAGTTTGGTTTTCTAATAAAGTGTGTTGCTTTAGTTTTTTGAGCTAATATTTTTTTTTATTTTAGTTTAATTGATTGTCATAAACCGAAAACTCATGAAAATTTAATTGCTTAATACTCTTCTAAAAAAACCCTCCGAGCCGGATTTGAACCAGCGACCTATGAATTACTGAAAATATATACCACTACAGTCCACCGCTCTACCAGCTGAGTTCTTACAACGATTGACTAAAAAGTCGATAAGTCCGCAACCTATTATACCGGTTTCTATTTTTTTTTTATTTTCTGTTTATTCTGGCCACGATTTTAGAAAGAAAATTATGACATTATTGTATTGCCATTCCTTTACAAGTATACAAACTTTCAAGTCGATCCAATGATTTTAAGTGGGTGAAAATGGTGTTCAAATATTCCGTTATGTAGATACAGGTCAAGCTAATATAAAGCGTGTAAAGAGCTCACTTTTTTTTTTTCGTTTTTCAAAGAAACAAGGAATAAAAACAAACTTCGATAATTATTATTTTAATTATCACTTGAATCTATTCAAGAACAAACTTACTTACTTACTTACTCACTGGCACTATCGAACCCGTAGGTTCATGGCCGCGCAGGCATAAGCTCTCCATACATCCCTATCCTGAGCTAATGCTTTCCAATCATCCCCTGTATAATCTACTTCCCTCAAATAATAGTTAATATTATTCTCCCACCTCATTCTTGGTCTACCAAGTGGGCGTTTCCCTCTGGCTTTCCTAAAAGAAGCTTCCATGCAAGTCTTTCATTCCCCATACGTGCAACATGTCCTGCCCATCTCAGTCTACGGGACTTAACTGTTCTTATTATATCTGGCTTCCTATAAAGACCATGTAGTTCATTGTTATGTAGTCTTCTCCATTCACCTGTCTGTTCATCTCTCTTTGGTCCAAAAATTTTCCTAAGTACTTTATTCTCAAATACTTGTAATCTCCTTTCCTCCCTTAAAGTAAGAGTCCATGTTTCGCACCCATATAATATAACTGGTAGAATAATAGTTTTATATATTTTCAGCTTAACGTTTTTTTGAAAGGAGTTGGGACATCAAGAGTCTCTGCAATGCATAATAGCACGCATTTCCAGAATTGAGCCTATGTTTAATTTCTTTGTGCATCTCATTCCTATTTGTGATTATTGTTCCTAGGTATTTGAATTCAGCCACTTCCTCAAAATTCCCTCATTTGTCATTAGCTGTCCGTTTCCATTATATAATGCATTTCTACGTGTGACCACATATTTAGTTTTATTGATATTTAATTCTAGTCCTAATTTCTTAGTGTTACTTTTTTTTATTTTTCATAGAAACAAGGAATAAAAACAAGCTTCGATAATTATTATTTTAATTATTATTTGAACCTATTCAAAAACAAACTTAATAAATTTAATTAAATATGCGGCACAATTAAGCGAATATTTAAATATAAAAGAAAGGAAACAAAACTAAAATTTTATAAATCAGTGGCAGTTCCCTTACTGTTGTATGGTAGTGCATTTTCAGTTTTAACTAAAAGAGAAGACAAGATCATAGAAGCAGCTGAAATGAGATTTCTGAGAAGTGTAGCTGGCTGCAAACTTCTAGATAAAAGAAGTGAAGATATTAGAAATGAGCTAAATGCTTTTTAACTTTTACATACAATGAAATAATCTAGAAAAAAACTGGAAAGGACATGTTCAAAGAATAAAAGTTGAACGCATAACAAAAATATACTTATTTACAATCCAAAACGAGACAGGAATGTTGGTAGACAACAAAGAGATGGATTCAAAATTTGAATGAGAATCTATGAGACCGGAATAACCCACATGGGCTTAATCCATGATTGTTGTTAATGATGATGATGATGATGATGATCTATTCAAAAGGTAGCAGCATGGATTGCTGAAATGTTGTGCCGGACCTTCTAAATTTGTGCTATGAATGGAATATAGTCATAGAGTAATTAACCTTTAAATTGGCAAAACACAAATTTCTTCTGATAGGTATTTGAATGTGGCGGACCGCAGTGAAAACGAAATATTGTGCAACTGTTGTTATTAGGTATATTGTATAATTAGATATACATTTAAGTGGTTTATTTTTGTTCGTTTTCTTCTGATTTATTTAAAATATTAAATTAATTGAACCAACTGATGTATCCAAAAGGATACATTACGAATTTAAGGGTTAAACGAAAAAATTCTGAATGAGTAAAAGGATTTGCAAGTTTCGTTACGATTATAACATGACGAATTGAAAGCTCTGCTTCTGTCGTTATTACAAGCCATACATATTACTATTTTCATCATAAAACTGGGGTGTAGCAACATGTTTCCTTGTCGTGCCCATTCATGTGATGCTACATTTATCTAATAATTTCCTTCAATAAAATTGTTCACAATCTTATATAATTATTTGAATATTTTAATGCACTGCAGACTTTAGTTCTGCAAAGTTGTTTTATTGGACTATTTAACTCATGCCCCAAATGGCAATGAATTTTGCTTTACAAACAATCACAGTCGTATTTCACCTCGATTTTATCAGTTTACTTTTATCACATTAAAATCAAGCTCCCCTTTCTAACATTCTGAATAGGTCATAGCTTTATTTTACAGTGACTGCATGTGACTACCAGATTGTATATATAGTGCACGAATGTAAACACATAGTGCTTGCGGTAGGTAATATAAAACATTTGTAGCAATTGATTATACAAAAAAGAAGAAACCACTGTTTTCACTTTCTTAAACGTATTAATTACGAGGAAATAACGTTGCAGAAAAGTATAATTGACATATTTAAATCATAGGACATCAGAAATGAATTAATATCTATAATGTATTATAGGTTATAAATTCCTCCACTAGGGTGCATTCTTACAGTATTGTGATTCTTTGGCAATAAATAATATGATCTGGTTGCAGTGATAAACAAGTGAAACATAACGCTTCTCATTTGTTTTCAAACACCGCCGTTCACATTAAATATATAAATATTTTAAAATAACTATATTTAAATAATCATTTCTGAGCAAACAGCTTAATTTTATTCGTTAAATAGTCCTAATAAATACCACTCTTGATTTCCGAGTTTTCTAGAAAAATTTAGAAATCGCTTGTGACATTACTAATGACTATTTAACTCATGCCCCAAATGGGACTCAATGGCCAATCACGTTTCAATGATTTCTGTTTTACAACCAATTAGAGTCGTGTTTCTCGAAATATTTATCAGTGTTATATTTACCATATTAAAAAAGCTCCTCCTTTTTAATATTGTGAACAGGTCTGACCATTATTTTGCAGTGACTGAGACTGTAACGAATACGGCTGCCATATTGTGTATATAGTGCATGAATGTCAACACATGCCGCATGCGGGAGTTAATATAAACACATTTCTAGCAATTGATTATACCACCAAAAAAAGAAACCAATTTGCACTCTCTTAAGTGTATTTTTTCCCAGGTAACAATCCAGAAAAATATAATTATCATATTTACATCATACGACATCAGAAATGAATTAATATACAATTTGATGTGTTTCATTTTTTCTCCGCTAGAGAGCATTCTTACAATATTGCGTTCCTTTGGCAATAAATAATATGATCTGGTTGCAGTGATAAACAAAAGAAGCAGATGAAGCGTACCTATCGTTCCTCATTTGTTTTCAAATATCGCCGTTTACATTAAATATATAAATATTTTAAAATAACTATAGTTAAGTAATGATTTGTGAGTAAATAGCTTAATTTTATTCGTTAAATAGTCCTAACAAATGCCACTCTTGATTTCCAAATTCTCTAGATAAATTCACTCCTCACTTCGTCAGTCGTGAATTTATCGATAATTTGGAAATCACTCGTGGCATTACTTATGATAAGTGAAACATAACGTTTCTCATATGTTTTCAAATATCGCCGTTCATATTAAATGTATAAATATTTTGAAATAACTATATTTAAATAATGATTTGTGAGTAAAGAGCTTAATTTTATTGGTTAAATAGTCCTAATAAATACTACTCTTGATTTCCGAATTTTCTAGAAAAATTTAGAAATCGCTCGTGACATTACATATGATAAATAATCTGGATCACATAAATTGAGAATAGGAATTCATTAGGGAAGAATGAAGGTGAGTACTTGAGAGATGATTTACTATAAAATAAATAAACTCTAATAAGCCTTTATGGTCAACCTACTGTTCTTCTTACTACTGTATAGCCTTATCTTAGACAGTGCAGCTTCAGGTAGCATATTATCAAATGCTTACCTTGTTGTTATGAGAGATTTAAAATACATTACGAAACTCCGTTCAGGTCACTATGTTAAAAATTTTGAGAATCATCAAACGGTATCTGAGATCTCAGTCGTCTTCAATAATGAGCGGTGTAGTTTTGTACGAGGCCTTTCGAAAACTTAAATTTCATCTTCTGCTTTCACTTTGGTACTCTGGCAAGTGCTCTGCTTTCAATTTGAATAACTTGTTGTTACAACATTTTATTTAACATAACAATCGAAGATTTAATGGGATCGACTGGTGAATTTCAATCCTTAATTAGTTTTAATCTGATTGTTTTGAAAATTTTATGACATATATTATGTGCTTATAGTAGCGTTTCTGTGAAGTTGATGTTTATAAGTAGAATAGTTTCAGACTTATGATTTTTTAAAACTATATTTTTTAATATTTTCTAAAAAAAAATCCTTACAATGCATCTTTAATTATTCTCTCATGACATTAGAGATTCAGATTCTTCATGATTCCATTAAACATATTAGCTATATAAAAAATATTCATAAAGGGAAGATGTTGCTTATTCTCAATTTTTTGGAAAAAATTATCAATTTTGAAAAATGTAAAAATTTTGAACAATTCACAAAAATTTTGAAAAATGTAAAAATTTGAAAATGTCCCCCTTTATGCCCCCTGTCCCCATTTTGCCCCCTTCCCCTTTTTGCCCCCTGTCCCCCTTTTGCCCCCTGTCCCCCTTTTGCCCCCTGTCCCCCTTTGCCCCCTGTCCCCCGTTTGCCCCCTGTCCCCCTTTTGCCCCTGTCCCCCTTTGCGCCCCTGTCCCCCTTTTGCCCCCTGTCCCCCTTTTGCCCCCTGTCCCCTTTTGCCCCCTGTCCCCCTTTTGCCCCCTGTCCCCCTTTTGCCCCCTGTCCCCCTTTTGCCCCCTGTCCCCCTTTTGCCCCCTGTCCCCCTTTTGCCCCCTGTCCCCCTTTTGCCCCCTGTCCCCCTTTTGCCCCCTTCCCCCTTTTGCCCCCTGTCCCCCTTTTGCCCCCTGTCCCCCTTTTTGCCCCCCTGTCCCCCTTTTGCCCCCTGTCCCCCTTTTGCCCCCCTGTCCCCCTTTTGCCCCCTGTCCCCCTTTTGCCGCCTGTCCCCCTTTTGCCCCCTGCCCCCTTTTGCCCCCTGTCCCCCTTTTGCCCCCTGTCCCCCTTTTGCCCCCTGTCCCCCTTGTTGCCCCCCTGTCCCCCTTTTGCCCCCTGTCCCCCTTTTGCCCCCTGTCACCCTTTTGCCCCCTGTCCCCCTTTTGCCCCCTTTCCCCCTTTTGCCCCCTGTCCCCCTTTTCCCCCTGTCCCCCTTTTTGCCCCCTGTCCCCCTTTTGCCCCCTGTCCCCCTTTTGCCGCCTGTCCCCTTTTGCCCCCTGTCCCCCTTTTGCCGCCTGTCCCCCTTTTGCCCCCTGTCCCCCTTTTGCCCCCTGTGCCCCCTTTTGCCCCCTGTCCCCCTATTTGCCCCCCTGTCCCCCTTTTGCCCCCTGTCCCCCTTTTGCCCCCTGTCCCCCCTTTTGCCCCCCTGTCCCCTTTTGCCCCCTGTCCCCTTTGCCCCCTGTCCCCCTTTTGCCCCCTGTCCCCCTTTGGCCCCTGTCCCCCTTTGCCCCCTGTCCCCCTTTTGCCCCTGTCCCCCTTTTGCCCCCCGTCCCCTTTTGCCCCCTGTCCCCCCCTTTTGCCCCCCTGTCCCCCTTTGGCCCCCTGTTCCCCTTTTGCCCCGCTGTCCCCTCTTTTGCCCCTGTCCCCCTTTTGCCCCCTGTCCCCCTTTTGCCCCTCTCCCCCTTTTGCCCCCTGTCCCCCTTTTGCCCCCCTGTCCCCCTTTTGCCCCCTGTCCCCCTTTTGCCCCCTGTCCCCCTTTTGCCCCCCTGTCCCCCTTTTGCCCCCTGTCCCCCTTTTCCGCCTGTCCCCCCTTTGCCCCCTGTCCCCCTTTGCCCCCTGTCCCCCTTTTGCCGCCTGTCCCCCTTTTGCCCCCTGTCCCCCTTTTGCCCCTGTCCCCCTTTTGCCCCCTGTCCCCCTTTTGCCCCCTGTCCCCCTTTTGCCCCCTGTCCCCCTTTTCCCCCTGTCCCCCTTTTGCCCCTGTCCCCCTTTTGCCCCCTGTCCCCTTTTTGCCCCCTGTCCCCCTTCTTGCCCCCTGTCCCCCTTTTGCCCCCGGTCCCCCTTTTGCCCTGTCCTCCTTTTGCCCCCTGTCCCCCTTTTGCCCCCTTTCCCCCTTTTGCCCCCTGTCCCCCCTTTGCCCCCTGTCCCCGTTTTGCCCCCCTGTCCCCCTTTTGCCCCCTGTCCCCCTTTTGCCCCTGTCCCCCTTTTGCCCCCTGTCCCCTTTGCCCCCTGTCCCCCCTTTTGCCGCCCCTGTCCCCCTTTTGCCCCCTGTCCCCCTTTTTGCCCCCTGTCCCCCTTTTGCCCCCTGTCCCCCTTTTGCCCCCCCTGTCCCCCCTTTTGCCCCCTGTCCCCTTTTGCCCCCTGATCCCCCTTTTGCCCCTGTCCCCCTTTTGCCCCTGTCCCCCTTTTGCCCCTCTCCCCCTCTTGCCCCTGTCCCCCTTTGCCCCCTGTCCCCCGTTTGCCCCCTCTCCCCCTTTTGCCCCTCTCCCCCTTTTGCCCCCTGTCCCCCTTTTGCTCCCTCTCCCCCTCTTGCCCCTGTCCCCTTTTGCCCCCTGTCCCCCTTTTTCTCTTTTTTCCCCCTTTTTTTTTCTTTTTCCCCTTGTTCTCTTTTCCCCTTTTTCTCTTTTTCCCCCTTTTCTTTCTGCCCCCGGTTCTTTCTTTGCCTCCCCTCTTTTTCCTCTTCGTCTTTCCACTTATTGGTATCCGAGATAGTTGAACATATGATGGTTTGTTCTAATATTTTGTTATTAATAACAATTTTACTGCAAACTGGATCTTTTCCTAAGTTTGAAAAAAAAAAGGAAGCATCTGAGAAAAATGTACGAACTCTTAAAATCTCAGCTTTGAACGATGACGCTAATGACCTGAGTTGTTAAAGCATAACTTAAAATGAAGTACCAAGAATAACTACAAAGTCCTAGAGAAACGCTCTAGTTTGTTCAGTGTAAAATCCCGTAAGGTTTTAATTTGTATGGTGTGTTGCATACTAAAATGAAGTTCCCAAATATTATTAACAGCACTAAAAATGTAAACATTTAAATTTTAGACAATCGGAGTTTGTCAAGCCTATTTTAGTAATTCAAATACATTTTCTATCCCTATAAGCACAGTTTATTGTGTGCTGTGAGTTTATAGCGTACACTAACAAGTTTCAAAGGAAAGTTAAACAACAGGATGCTTGAACTCGAAACAAAAGAGGGATTGCAAACACAACTCAACTCTGTGTTAAATATCACATTCTCAGGGTTCATTTTAACGGTAACACGTAGTGCTTGAGGTTTCAATTTTTACACGTTTCACATTAAAACCTTGCTTTTTTGTTGGTATTTACTTTGTTATGTTTAGTAAATGAAACAACTGAGCGCGACGTTGCATTGGTTGAGTTTGTATCTTCCAAACCATCAACATTCCTATGATATGAAACAAAAACAACTCAAAGCGATTCATAGCATTCAAAAGTGTCCAGGAAAATGAAAAATAACAATTAATGAGATAAATATCTTCCAGACATACAATTTTAAAAATTGCAATTCATTTATACTCCACTTGTAATATTCATGTTTGAACACCAATATAAAATTATTTCAAATATAAAACATGTTTGTACCTTAAAACATGTTATCCACGAAGGACATCGCATGTTAAATATTGAAAACACCCTAACAGTAATGCACAGAGAAAATAATCCAGCGAAGATAAACGTACTCGAAGAGATGGAAATCATGAAAGCAGCTCACAACAACGACAATCTGATAAACGAAAATGAACCCAATACATGTAACCCCCTCTACCAGATATTCAGTGAAACACGAGTTTTGAATCCTGCCGATGATGGGACAAGTCCTGAAAGCGCTACAGTTAAATAATTAATTAAGTTGAGGAGACGGACCTTTCAGGTGAATATTCCATAATTTTATATTTTAATTTTGAATAATACCTCAACGGAACACACCATGAATCTTATAAAAGTTGACCTTATATAACACTGTCGTCCTCAACCATAATAATATATGTTATAAAGTTATTAACATTGAAAGCTTTTCGATGTCATGCTTCAATTTCAGGAGCTTTCTTAATACTGAAATTATTTATATACTACTAGCTAATACCCGGCGTGCGCTGCTACGCCTAAATAAATGACAATAATTGTGCATTTATTTTTAGTTGAATAAGTAGAAGCAAAAATAATTATAAATTTATATTTTTTAGATACCCCGTGCTAATTACCCAGCATTACCCGGGAATCCACTTATCCCGATCTTCATGACATAAATGAACTGAAATACTAAAATTAATGTGCTTTATGTTTAGTTAAATAAGTAAACAGAAAAATTTATATCGTAATTATTTTTAAATGCACGCCGTGGTGTAGTGGTTAAGGCACTGCGCTGCAAGTCGGAAGGTCGAGGGTTCAAGTCCCGGTGGGGTCAGGATTTTTAAACTGACCAAAACCTTCTGGCGGCACTATGGCCCTGGGGTCGACTCAGCCTCTAACGGAAATGAGTACCAGACGCTTGTTCTGGGGTAAAGGCGGCCGTCACGCAGGGCTGACAACCCGGCTGACATCATGTGCCGATTGTCTAGAAAAAGTAGGAGCCTTAACCTCCTACTACCCCAAGGGCCTCCCGAGGCCTGTTGTGGGAATACTTTACTTTACCCCGTGCTGTTTACCCGGCGTTGTCCGGGAATCTACTCACCCCGATCGTCTTGGCAAAAATGAACTGAGAGACAAAAATTAATGTACTTCTTATGATTATTGGAATAAGTAAAATCAAAAATAATTATAAATGTCCTATATCGTATATCGTAATTATTTTAAGATTCCCCGTACTGATTACCTGGTGTTGCCCGGAAATCTACTTATCTCGATCTTCTTGGCATAAATGAGCTAAAAGACAAAATCAGTTTTTGTGAGTTATCCGTAAAAGAGTATTCCTCCATGTGCTGCTATGCTTGCACAGGAATCTACGCACTTGTCTCGATTTTCTTGGCATCAATGAAAGACAAAAACGGTTATTGTAAGTTATCCATAAGAGATAAACATATGCTGTCGCGGACTTTTTTGTAGAGCGTTTTGAGATATTCGATTCTGTGTACATTAATTTTGTGTATTTGTTATGGTTTAGGCAGCGTAAGCCATTTAAGCGTTAAAAACAGCTATTTTTTTCACGGTTTCCACAATAAAGGGCAATTTTTAAGGGCGTAGGAGTTGAGTATCACAACTCTCTTATAGCGTATGTTCATCCCCGGAATCTACTGAACATTTTGTAAAGAGCCCCATCACAATCGGATCATAGAGTCTGCCTGAATTATACGGTATGAGAAAGGTGGGGGCCTAAATTACTACCATCTCTGAGGCCTCGTACCAGATCACTTTACTTTACTCTACCTTTATATATATATATATATATATATATATATATACACACACATAGGCCGCGTTTATCCCCAGAACATAGACTAATACTCATTTCAAATAGAAGTTGAGAAAGTCACAGGGCCAGAAGGATTAGGTCAATCGAGATTATAACCTGTGAAATTCTAACACGTAGCGTATTGTAATAACACTGATCGACAAGGTTTCCTTCACACGAAATCTGATTAGTGAATCTAGTGCATTTTTTCATACTTAATTCAGATATGTAGTCAGAATTTTTCCATCAAGCACAGTTATTTTGTGACAGCTACTTTTTTAAATTTATTTTAACATTATCTTTGACCTTAAAAATGCACTTTTTGGACTCTCACTTGACTTTCCAGAAAATCTTGGGGCTGTCTCTGATGAGCACGGTGAGCGTTTTCATCAGCAAATTTCCACAATGGAAAAGAGGTACCAAGGCAAGTGGAGTTGTAATATGCTGGCCGACTACTGTTGGACCAAGAACAGAGATGTTCCAGATGCAAAATATGCCCGAAAATCATTATCTACCACTTTATAGGTAAGTCAGAATGAGTTATAGATAGATAGATAGATGGAAAGCTCTGTGGCCATCACTTAAGTGTTGGCGGTGAGCGATCCATTTTGGTCCTCCTTAATAGGTAGAACCCCGGGTTCCTGTAAAATACATTAGCCCCGGTTTAAATTTTGAATTTAATTTTGAAGTTAATTAGCAGAGTGAAGTCGGAAGCGGACCTTTTGGGGTTCTATTCCAGCATTTGCTCTTTGGATTGAGGGAAACCGCTTAAAACCTCAATCGGAATAGTCGATCACGCGGGATCTTGCCAAAGAATGAGTTATAGTTAGATGGATATTATTACAAATTACAAAAAATGTAAACTAATATAACGGAAAACTCTTGCCTGATAGGATGAAACTGAAATGATATTTAAATTCAGGATGAAAAATACTTCTAAAATCTCATGTTTTTATTCTTGCGAAAGAAAAAAATTCATTTTTGCCGACCAGTGTAACCAATAGCATTACGGCTTGTCCCCATTATATATACACAATTATATATAGTAAACGCTATTGATAAATATGTAGGAGACAGATTATGTAAAAATTGAACTTAGTAGGCGTATATTAAGAACTTCGCTAGTCCCATTAAGGGGACCCGGAAGGCCAGATGTGATGAAAAAATGCATTTCCATTTTTTATCAATTAAAATACTAGAAAGATTCCTCTTTAATATGGTATAATTATCTTGCCTGTATCTTGTTTCTAAGTATGTTTATTATTTGTTTTAAATATTCCCCGTCCCTTTAAAATGTGGACGTGAGCCGTCAACTCTCTCCCATAGTTTGCATTCATTTTTTCAATACATAAAGAACATTTTCTTCTAAACTATTAAAGCTAGAGACCTGAAATTTTCAGGGCTTCGGTACAGTGTTGATATACATTTTGTACCATATTGATGTTGTGATTGCTCAGTAATTAAAGAATTTAGGTTGTAAAATACAGTGTAAAAAACTGAAAGAAAATATTTGTAAAGAAAAAAAATATGTTTGATATAAATGCATGCCTATATAGATCATTATGTTAGAAGACTCTAAATATGTGAACCTTTCCACTGTAAAAATTTCAACTTGATAGGATTAATAGTTCAGGAGAAAATGTACCTTACATTTAACATTATAAGTATAGGTTGTTCCGGGTCCCCTTAAAAGGTTTGGCCAATGTGTATTTTACTCTCAAATAGGATTAATCAGTTTATATATTGTTTTAATTACCCTTTAAAATATATTATAAATTAAAATACTAATTTTCATTATGAATTTACCTTCCTTGGTGAGGTCCTACATTCGGTACGTAAGACGAACTGGCTGTAATAGCTGAGTCAGGAATATCTCCGGATTCCATACCCAGGGGATAATCGCATGATCCTGAAAAAAGAAAGAGATTTAAACAGGTGAGAACATGAATATTGTACCATAATAATCAGAAGAACTTTTAAAACTAGCAAAACTATTTCTATTTATTAATACCAAAATCTATGTAAAAGACTCACTTTTTTTTAAAATATAGCTTCTGTATATAATGTTAAAATGTAAGTATAAAAAAGAGTTGAAGAAATTAAGCATCCAAATGGAAGGGTAATGCATATTTGAAATGTACAAATCACATGAGAACCGATTTAAACGAAATATAATCAAATGCATGAATAAAATGCCGGTACTTGAATTGCATTTAACAATAAACACAAGCAACCAAATGCACATAAACGCATTGTATAGGACTTTATAATATTATTTTAAACGCATCTGACTGTATATGTTTTCTGTGTATATTAGATTTATTTATACATTTTCCATTTATTTATTTTCATAAGTGCGACCAGTACGAGATGAAATGCAGAAGATGAAACATTGTTTCGAAAGGCCTTAATATTTTAACTACTTGACGAGGTTTTCTAACAAAACTTTATTTTATTTGAGGACGACTTATTTATCATTATATGTCCACCGCAGTGGTCTCGAGGTAGCGTGCTGCCTTGTCACGCACGGGCCCGGGTTCGATCCCCGGTCGGGATAGTTTTTCTGGGTGAGGTTTTTATTGGGGTTTTTCCTCACCTGTACGACAAATGTTAGGAAAACTTTAATGGAACAAACGGTCCCTGAAATCATATGGTCATCATCATTATCATTATCATCATCATCATCCTTCACCGGTGTGGAAAGCAACGGGAAGCTACCATATCTACAATTCCCTAGTAAAGCTGCAAAGCATAGCATAAAGGTGCTATGATTTCAGTGAGGGACCTGCCTTCGGGCAGAATTACTATGGATGGATATATATATATGTTTACTATTTTATTACAGAACCTCGACTTTGCTTGAAAATTAATTTTAAAAGTACGGAAGTGAATGTGTTCTACACCGGCATACTACATACATGCATACCTACCTCTATTTTATTTAAATAAACATCAACATACCTAGAATAACATTAGCAAAGAAGGTGCGTAAAGAAACACTCCTAAAGTTTTACAGAGTTTTAGCTATTCCTGTTCTGTTGTATGGCTCGGAATGTTGGACTCTCACCAAAATTTAATAAAAAGACTGCAAGCAGCCGAGATGAAATTCCTACGATATGTGACAGGATGTACTCTTTTGGACAAACGGAGGAATAAACATATTCGTGAGGAATTACCAATAACTGGATGATAACAAAAATAGACGAATGTAGAAATAAATGGTTTGAACATGTTAGTAGAATGAGTGAAGAGAGGATACCTTATAAGATGTAAAATTACAATCCACAAGGTCATAGAAGTCGTGGACGACCATTTAAAAGTTGTAGCGAGAAACTATAATATAGAGCCGAAACAAATCATAAATCGTCTAAACTGGACGGTAGATAATAATCAACCTACGTATGTCACTATACATGTATTTATCTACGTAGATAACTAGGCCCTATATATTTATCTACATATCTGTTCTTTTATTCATCCGTTCATCATCTACCCTTTCATCGTTTATGGGTTTCTAGTATCTAAAAACCTCATTGCAATCATCAAATAAATTTATTCAGGAAACAGTGGAAATAGTAAATCTAAAGAAATTTTAGTCCAGCAAGGAATATGACAAGGAGACTCATTTAAGTCCCATATTGTTCACACTAATGATATATGAAATCATCAAAGAACTAAAAGTTTAAGTTAGAAAAGGGATTAAAATAGGCAACAAAGAGCTGAAAATAATAAACTATGCTGATGACACAGATCTAATTGCACAAAGTGAAGATTATTTACAATTGCTATTGCACAAATTTAGAATCATTGCAGCAAAATATAACATGAAAATCTCAACAAATGAAACCAAATCAAAGGCAATATCGAAGGACCCACGATGTATTAAATTAGAAATAAAAGGAAAACGTATAGAACAGGTCATGAAATTCAAATATTTAGGAATAGAAATTAATAGGAGCAACAGAATAGCAGATGAAATCCTCTATCAAGCAAATAATGCAAACAAAACATTGGGATGTTTAAACAATACTGTTTGGAAAAATAAATAAAAATTTAAGAGTAGATACAAAAGTAAGAATTTACAAATCTGTCATAAGACCAGTTCTAACATATGGTTCTGAAAGCCGAACAGAAACTCAAAAAACAAAACAAATCAATGAAACAACCAAAATGAAAGTTTTTAGGAAAATCGCTGAGAGAGAAAATTCGCAGCTCTGTTATTAGAGAAGAATGTGAAATTGAGCCTATAAACCTCTGGATAAATGATAGAAAACTAAAATGGAACGATTACGTAGATTAGAATGGAGAACAGTAGATTAGTGAAGAAAGTACGTGACTGGACACCTCAGTAGAAAAGGCCTTTAGGAAGACCACAACTACGATAGAAGGACGTCACCATACCCCGGACCTGTAGTGAATGAACACGCAACAAGCTGCCAGCTTTCATGCGTATAGGAAGAAGAAGAAAAATAATGGATTTCTAGAACAGAGGCGATTCAAGTAAACTCATAAAGAAAATTGTTTAAGATTTTTGACAAGATAATTAATATAGAAATAAAAATAACCAAATAGGTGTTTATCATAAGTAATGCCACGAGTGATTTCCAATTTATCTAGAAAATTTGGAAATCAATAGTGGCATTTGTTAGGACTATTTAACGAATAAAATTAAGCTGTTTACTCACAAATCATTATTTAACTATAGTTATTTTAAAATATTTATATATTTAATGTAAACGGCGATGTTTGAAAACAAATGAGAAACGATAGGCACGCTTCATCTGCTTCTTTTGTTTCTCACTGCAACCAGATCATACTATTTATTGCCAAAAGAACGCAATATTATAAGAATGCTCTCTAGTGGAGAAAAAATGAAACACATCAAACTGTATATTAATTCATTTCTGATGTCGTATGATGTAAATATGACAATTATATTTTTCTGGATTGTTACCTGGGAAAAAATACATTTAAGAAATTGCAAACAGTGGTTTATTTTTCTGGTGGTATAATCAATTGCTACAAATGTTTTTATATTAACTCCCGCATGCGGCATGTGTTGACATTCATGCAATATATATATATATACAGTCTGGTAGCCGTATTTCTCACAGGCTCAGTCACTGCAAAATAATGGTCAGACCTGTTCAGAATATTAAAAAGGAGGAGCTTTCTTTAATATGGTAATTATAACACTGATAAATATTTCGTGAAACACGACTCTGATTGGTTGTAAAACAGAAATCATTGAAACGTGATTGGTCATTGACTTCCATTTGGGGCATGAGTTAAATAGTCTTCGTAAACAGGGTTACATTTAACAGAGAATAAATAGTTTAGAAGATACATTATAGGCAAACTAGGTAAATATGTACATACTTTGAGCATGTGAGGGAAACCTATCCATCTCTGTCCATTACCACAAAGAATTTGCGAGGGAGTATAAAAGGAGGGGTGAAGATAACACTCCAGCCTACTTTAATGGTGACGAATGATGATTAAAATTGATGTATTACTGTGCGTGTACCTCCTTCATTCAAAACTTCTTCCCTTGCATTGTTCGTTTTTTTTTTATTTCATTTGAAGGAAAAGAAAAATCCTCATGTACGTCACATAACAATGCAAAATGTCTTGTTAAACAGTTTGTATAATGAAATTCTCGGAACACTGCAAATAAATTAGCAATACATTATTGATAAAAATAAAATGAACAATCACATATAAAGTTAAACGAATTCCTGCATTTATGCACCAACGGTCGAAACAAGAATGGCGATAGCTATAACTGATTAGCTATAACGTTGTTTTCAAGGTGTCGCTAGCTAAATCAACGCAAACCCTATATCCAGGTTAGTTGAACAAAGACACAAGTTGACAATGAAATTACATAATATACAATGTGCTAATCATAATGCATTTAAAATATATTGAAAATAGCAAAGGAAAGCTCATGAACATTCGCTAGATATATTAATAATCCATACATAGTAATTCTGCTCGAAGGCAGGTCCTTCACTACAATCATAGCATTTTCATGCTATGTTTGCAGCTTTACTAGGGAATTGTAGGTATGGTAGCTTCCCGTTGCTTTGCACACCGGTGAAGGATGATGATGATGGCCATATTATTTCGGGGACCGTTTGGGCCTTAACGTTTTCCTGACATTTGTCTTACAGGTGAGGAAAAACCCCGATAAAAACCTCAGCCAGAAAACTGTCCCGACCGGGGATCGAACCCGGGCCGCTGCTTGACAAGGCAGCACGCTACCTCGAGATCACAGCGGTGCACATAATAATGCATCGATAGTAATTTCTGCCCGAAGGCAGGTTCTTCACTGCAATCATAGCATTTTTCATGTTATGCTTGCAGCTTTACTAGGGAATTGTGTAGGTGTGGTAGCTTCCCGTTGCTTTCCACACCGGTGAAGGATGATGATGATAATGATAATGGTAAGGATGATAATGATAAGGATGACGGCCATATGATTTCGGGGACCGTTTGGGCCTTAAAGTTTTCCTGACATTTATCTTACAGGTGAGGAAAAACCCCGATAAAAACCTCACCCAGAAAAACTGCCCCGACCGGGGAACGAACCCGGGCCCGCTGCGTAACAAGGCAGCACGCTACCTCGAGACCACAGCAGTGGACATCACATAATAATAATAATAATAATATTATTAATAATAATAATAATAATAATTTATTTATTTATATACTGATTATTAATATTTACACATCTTTTTATGCCTGAAGTTTCATTTGTGTTCTCCATTCGTCTCTGTCCATCCACTCTATGTCCTCCAGTTCCCTTGCTCTCATTCCAGTTCTTATTTATTGCATCCTCGACTTTCGAGGTCTTCCTTTCCTTCTTCTTCCAGGTGGACACCGTTCCAATGTTTTCCTAGGTAACCTTTATTCTAGCATTCATCGTACATACCCATAAAACTTTAATTGCTTATATCTTATATACTCTACTATTGAATGTCTAATATTAATTTTTTTCGTATGACAGTATTTCTTATTTTTTCTAATTTTGAACATCTTGCAGCTCTCCTCAAGAAATCCATTTCCATCGACATAAGTTTTTGTTCTAAATTTTTGTTGAATTTCCAAACTTCAGCTCCACATGTGACAGTACTTCTCACTATTGAATTATATATTTGTAACTTATTTTTTCTGATTATATGTCTGTTCCGTAAGACTGCATTCATCATTGCTGTTATTGCTCTACCTTTATTTATTCTGTTCTTAACATCACTTTGGTCCACCGATGTGGTCTCGAGGTAGCGTGATAACATGTCACGCAGCGGGCCCGAATACGATTCCCGGTCGGGACAGGCTGCTGGGTGACTTTTTTTTCGCGGTTTTTCTTCACCTGCAAGGCACATTTCAGGACGCTTAGAGCCCAACGGTCCTCGAAAATCATCCGGCCATCATCATCAACACCATTATCATGATCCTTCACCGATGTGGAAAGCAATGGGAAGCTACCACACCTATAATTCCATAGTAAAGCTGCAAAGCATAGCATGAAAATGCTATGATTGCAGTGAAAGACCTGCCCTCGGGCTGAATTACTATGGATGGAAGAAATATCACTTTCTTGTTTATCCTCTTAATCTACTTTTACTCCCAGAACCAAAGGGAGATGAACAGACAGGTGAATGGAGAAGACTACATAACAGTGAACTACATGGTCTTTATAGGAAGCCAGATATAATAAGAACAGTTGAGTCTCGTAGACTGCGATGGGCAGGACATGTGATATGAATAGAGAATAAAAGACATGCATGGAAGCTTCTTGTAGGAAAACCAGTGGGAAAACGCCCAGTTATAGACCAAGAATGAGGTGGGAGAATATGAACTATAATTTGAGAGAAGTATACTATACAGAGAATGATTGGAAAACACTAACTCAGGATATGGATGCATGGAGAGATTATGTCCCCGCGGCCATGATCCTACGGGTTCGATAGTGCCAGTTAGTTAGTATGTATAATCTTAAATTAAAAAAAAAACTCGACAGTGTATTTTTCTTCTATCTTTGAGACAGAGCCATAAAAATTCGACGATAAATGGAGTAATGTGACCATACTTTTTAATCTGTTAAACATATTAGATTAGGCTGCAGTTTGTCCGTTAGTTCGTCGATGATATCGGCCAATAGATCGTCGCAAAAATCAAAACGCGACATCGCTAAGGTTTAATTGCAGAATACCGCAGATTCAAATTATATTATTTTGAAATTAATGTTATTTTATATTTCAGTGCACATGGTAGAAATATTTAATGCATAGGATCAAAGGACATAATATTAAAGCGAGTAAGTGCCAGTTACATTTCAGATATGATTATTTTTTAATCATGTATACAATTAGTTCTCATATTTTTAATTATATATATATATATATATATATATATATATATATATATTTAGTTTCCAGTGATTGAATCTAACTTTGTTAATTTTGTCAAAGCATTTTCTTTTATGGACTTGCGTCTAAAAATGTTAGTGCATTGATATCTAGAACTCAATGTTCAATAGCAAAACCAATAAAGTCCAATACGATTTGAGTCTACGCATTTTTTAAATTTAACTCACTTAAGATCAGTACGTATGTAAACGTTACTGAAAACATATAAAAATATTATTCTATCAGTTACATTGTATGGATGCGAAACTCTTACTTTAAGGGAGAAAGGGAGATAACGAGTATTTGAGAATAAAGTTCTTAGGAAAATTTTTGGATCAAAGAGAGATGAACTGACAGAATGGAGAATGCTACATAACTGTGAATTACATGGTCTGTATAAGAAGCCAAATATAATAAGAACAATTAAGTCTCGTAGATTGCGATCCCGCGCCGTAGCCGAGCGGTTAAGGTAGGAAGCCTTGGCGCAGAGCTACGGGACTTGCGCTGGTTCGAGTCTCCATGGGGGAAGAAATTTTCTCATGGTATTTCGGCCAGTATGGGACCGGTGCCCACCCAGCATCGTGAGGCAATTGGGTAGCTACAATAAGTAGCGGCTCCAGGTTGAGGAACCAGCTATAACGGCTGGGGGACTCGACATGCTAACCACATGTCACCCCTACACTGGCTGTTGATCATCTACCTCTGTGATTGACACATGTGGATGTGAAGGGCCAGCAGCCGGCTGGTAAAAGGGCAACCGCTGAAAAGTGGAAAGACCCTCAATCGGAGATTGCGATGGGCAGGGCATGTGGCAAGAATGGGAACTGACAGACGTGCATGGAAGCTTCTTGCAGGAAAACCAGTGGGAAAAACTCCCAGTTGGTAGATCAAGAATGTGATGGGAAAATAACATTAACTTTGAATTGAGGGAAGTAGATTTTACAGGGAATGATTGGAAAGCATTAGCTCGGGCTAGGGATGTATGGAGAGCTTATGTCCGCACGGCCATGAACCTACGGGATCGATAGTGCCAGTGAGTAAGTAAGGAAAAATATGCCTATTTCCGTGATATTCCTAATTTCATGATAAAATTTCAATTCGTTTTTACGAAATCAAATATTTTATAAGTAGTTCGTAGGTTACTCCAGTCATAGCACAAGCTTTATTCTTCTTATTTTATTGCTTTGCGCGCCTTTCACAACCAACAAAGCCTCAAAATCCATCGTGAAGTTGAAAGTGGTTGAAGGAGTAATTATTTTCCTCTCCCTCCCTCTCTCCCTCCCTCTCTCTCTCCTCTCTCTCTCTCTCTCTCTCTCTCTTCCTCTCTCTCTCTCTCTCTCTCTCTCTCTCTCTCTCGTGACTGCCCTTGAAAGACATTTTATATATTTTATTTGTCTCTTTACCCCTTAAATTCGTAATGTATCTTTTTGGATACATCAGTTGGTCCAATTAATTAAATGTTCTAAATAAATCAGAAGAAAACGAACAAAAGGAAACCACTTAAATATGTGTCTAATTATACAATATACCTAATAATAACAGTTATACAAGATTCCGTTTTCACTGCGGTCCGCTACATTCAAATAAATAATTTTAGGGTTAATTGGAAACTGAGTGCAAGATTGGTGTGCCCAACCGCTGGACCTTTGTTACCGGACTACGGATAGTTGTCGTTAGCAGGGGATATATATTACTACAATCAAGATGAACTATCAAAGTTCAAACAAGACATTAAATATCAACGACGAAATACTTAAATCAAAAGGGCTAAAGAGGGTTGGAAATCCCTAGAAATAGCCGGAAGTTGCTGTTCACCATTGAACAGTTCCCATATAGTCGGTCGGGGACACTTCCATTAAAATGGATGTTTCCCTGACGGACATAGAGGGGATAAGGTTCGAGAAGTGACACAATTTCCATTACATAGATGATGATGATGATGTAATATAATACAATATTTTGTTTTAATATAATCTGAACCAACTGATACATAATAATTGTACAGTAGCTTCCGCATTTTAGATTTTTTTATAATTCTCTTTACGGTATGGTTCTATCTTTCATATTTAACGGCGTGAAGGCAGGCTGTAAGTACAAAACTCTTAGGAATATTAAAATATCTCATATTATTTATATTCCAATGTAAAATTCAGGCAGTGGAAATGAGCTTCCTACTGGCTGTGAAAAGTTGTACAAGAGAAGAACAAATTAGAAGTAAGAATATTAGAGAGGAACTAAAAGTACAACCACTTCTTCAACAAGCAGAAGAACACAGGAACGGTTGGATAAAACATATGCAAAGAAAGACAGAGGATGGGATACCAAAGATGGCACTGATGTATAATCCCGGGGGACGAAGATCGGTAGGAAGACCAAGAAAGCGCTGGGCTGAACAGATGTGAGATCGGAACAGACAAAAACCTAATCCGTGAAGGAAGAAGATGATAATTATTATTCATATTACGTAGAAACCAGTTTTAGCCTATTACTTACTTACTTACTCACTGGCACTATCGAACCCGTAGGTTCATGGCCACGCGGACATACGCTCTCCATACATCCCTATCCTGAGCTAATACTTTCCAATCATTCCCTGTATAATCTACTTCCCTCAAATCATAGTTAATGTTATTCTCCCACCTCATTCTTGGTCTACCAACTGGGCGTTTTCCTTCTGGCTTTCCTACAAGAAGCTTCCATGCAAGTATTTCATTCCCCATACGTGCAACATGTCCTGCCCATCGCAGTCTACGAGACTTAACTGTTCTTATTATATCTGGCTTCCTATAAAGACCATGTAGTTCATTGTTATGTAGTCTTCTCCATTCACCTGTCTGTTCATCTCTCTTTGGTCCAAAAATTTTCCTAAGTACTTTATTCTCAAATACTTGTAATCTCCTTTCCTCCCTTAAAGTAAGAGTCCATGTTTCGCACCCATATAATATAACTGGTAGAATAATAGTTTTATATATTTTCAGTTTAACGTTTTTTGAAAGGAGTTGGATAGCCTATTGCAATTACATATTTCACTTATCAGCTGGGCTAAAATAATTAAGTCTATAGGCTAACTAGGCATTTTATTGAACCCAATTTCCAAAAATAGTCCATAGTTTGTTAAATTATTGAGTTTATGTACCTTCAATTTCCATTATTATTTCTCTAAAATAATAATAATATTAATAATAATAATAATAATAATCTAATATATAAAAATCTAATATATAAAAATGAATATTTGTTTGTTTGTAACTTTATGTGCGGCCATACCGTTGAACCGATTGTGATGGGACTTTTTGCAAAATGTTCAGGAGATTCCCGGGATGAACATAGGCTAAAATAGAATTATTATACTCAACTCCTGTACCCTTAAAAACACCTTTTGTAGTGAAAAACGTGAAAATTTTCCTTTTTTTACCCTTAAATGGCTTACGCTGCCTAAACCATAACAAATACACCAAAATGTACACGGAATTGAATATCTCAAAACGCTCCTCAGAAAAGTCCGCGACAGCATATGGTTATCTTTTAACATTCGGTACCACACTATTCGAAACATGATGGCAGAAGCCTTGCGAGATTATGAGGACGTGCATGGTGTGGCCACTAATGGGAGTAATATACGAATAGATATTATTGCATTTAGACCATATTCAAAAACTGGTATGATATTAGATCTCAAAATCAATTTTTAGACTCATAGTGGCCAACCTGAGGAAGTTGACTCTGAAAAGAAAGCCATATATGAGCCAACAATTGACTATTACAAAGAATATTTAACTCATGCCCCAAATGAGTTTCAATGACCAATCACATTTCAATGATTTTTTAATTACAACCAATCACAGTCGTGTTCCACCTCGAATTATCAAACAAGTTTACCATATGAAAGAAAGCTCCTCCTTTTTAACATTCTAAATAGGTCACAGCATTATTTTGCAGTGACTGACTCATGCAGAAACTCGGCTACCACGATTTTAAATATACTACACGAATTTCAGCTGATAGTGGTTGCGGAAGATATAATATAAAAAACATTTGTAGCAATTTATTATACCACAAAAAAAGAAACCATTGTTTGCACTTTCTTAAACGAATTATTTCCCAGGAAATAACGTTGCAAGGAAAATATAATTGACATATTTACATCATAGGACATCAGAAATGAATTAATACCTATAATGTTGGTTATAAATTTCTCCACCAGGGTGCATTCTAAACAATATTGCCATCATTTAGCAATAAATAATATGATCTGGTTGCAGTGATGAACAAACATTACAATCGTTCCTCATTTGTTTTCAAACATTGATTCTCACTTGTTTTCAAACATCGCCGTTTACATTAAATAATTAAATATTTTAAAATAACTATATTTAAATAATGATTTGTGAGAAAAACAGCTTAATTTTATTCGCTAAATAGTCCTAACAAATGTCACTCTGGATTTCCAAATTCTCTAGATAAATTCACTCCACTCGTGGCATTACTTATTATAAATACCAATTCTATAGTATAACTGTCACAGGATTGACGATTGGGTCAAGCGGTATTATACCAGAATTCGTAGCTAAATTTTGGAATTTCTTAGATTTGGACAGAGTGTACCTTTATAAAATTGTCATCGCTGCCATTAGAGGATCAATTTCAATTTTAAGAAACCATCTTTACAAAATTTGTACTTCATAGAATATACTTCAATTAAATTTGAAATGTTTTAATGTAGATATTTACAAAATGTATTCAATCAATTTTGGAAATTAATTGTCTGTATCGTTTTGTCCTTGTGGCAATCCTCTAATAAGGAAAGTTTTATATAATAAAATATATCTTATAATAACCGGATATACGATAGTTTTGAATGAAAAATGTAACTGAAAGCAAGGGAAAGTAATTGGCCATTTTAAAATAATTAATATTTATGCATTATTCTCCAATGGGTATACTATATTAATTTGAAGTGACTACTTAACTTATGCCCCAAATGAGAGTCAATGACCAATCACATTTAAATGATTTTTGATTTACAACCAATCACAGTCGTGTTTCGCCTAGAATTTACCAACTAAAGTTTATCATAATAAAGAAATCACCTCCAATTTAACATTCTGAATAGGACGTAGCATTATTTTGCAGTGACTGACTCTCTAATAAATACGGCTACAGGATTGTATATATAGTGCATGAATGTCAACACATAGCGCTTGTGGGAGTTAATATAAAAACATTTGTAGCAATTGATTATACCACCAAAAAGAAAACAAAACACTGTTTGCACTTTCTTAAACGAATTATTTTGCAGGAAATAACGTTGCAGAAAAATATAATTAACATATTTACATCACAGGACATCAGAAATTAATTAATACCTAGTAGTAGTAGTAGTATTCAAATGTTCTGAAGCTCTTGATTTGTCAACATTCGCTTGTTAATACCTAAAATGTTGGTTATAAATTTCTCCACTAGGGTGCATTCTTACAATATTTCGATCCTTTGGCAATAAATAATATGATCTGGTTGCAGTGATGAACAAAAGAAGCAAATTAAGCGTACCAATCGTTTCTCATTTGTTTTCAAACATCGCCGTTTACATTAATATATAAATATTTTAAAATAACTATAGTTAAATAATGATTTTGAGTAAACAGATTAATTGTATTTGTTAAATAGTCCTAACAAATGCCACTCTTGATTTCCAAATTCTCTAGATAAATTCAAAATCACTCGTGGCATTACTTATGATAAACATAATATGATAGAAAATATTCACTCAAAAATAATACTTATACATCAAGAGAATAGGGAAGCTTGCATTTGAAAATAAAATGGAACGCCACGTGCGTCACAATTCTTTACATTGACTTAATGAGAATTATTATTTAAAAAACAAACAATGAAATGGGTAAATAGAAAATTAAAGAGAATTTCGATGAACATTATATAAAATTTCCGGAATTTAGTTCAGTTATACAACAGAATGTTTTTGAATTCGAATTGCGAACACAAGCAAAAGAATTCACGTCAGGTTTCACAGGATGGGGAGAAATTTCTTCTAACTTTTCTTGTCAATCTCAAGGGCTGATACTGATTTTTTTTCCCCTAATTGAGTAGCCTTGATTTGGAGAGAGTTGTTACTTGGACAGAGAAATGAAACAGCTAACGAATTCCTTAAAACTTAAAAGTCTTGAGAAAGACAACCAACTTTACCTCTTACAAATCTCAAGTTTTACTTAGATCACAAGTGGAATGAATTAATTGCGAAAGAGTTGGAGTTGAATTTTAAGTTGTTTCATTTCCTGAGCAAAAAATTCAAATGAACATAATTAAAATTTCCTGCCTATTTTAATTCACGTAGCTGACAGTTTTCACTACGAAAATTTATACTCAGACTGCTGTTACAATACATAAAGAACAATAAACACCTATCCACAGCAGAAAAAAAAAATACCGTGTATCTCAATTAATATCTGAATGTAGTTTTTTATTATCTAATATATAAAAATTAATGTTCGTTTGTATTTTATTAAACTGAAAATATATAAAACTATTATTCTACCAGTTATATTATCATCATCATCATAGTACATTCACGAATTTAGGCCATTTGTTGACCTGTTTCGGTGTCAAGAGAAACTTATTTACTTACTTACCCACTGGCACTATCGAACCCGTAGGTTCATGGCCGTGCGGACATAAGCTCTCCATACATCCCTATCCTGAGCTAATGCTTTCCAATCATTCCCTGTATAATCTACTTCCCTCAAATCATAGTTAATGTTGTTCTCCCACCTCATTCTTGGTCTACCAACTGGGCGTTTTCCTTCTGGCTTTCCTACAAGAAGTTTCCATGCACGTCTTTCATTCCCCATACGCGCAACATGTCCTGCCCATCGCAGTCTACGGGACTTAACTGTTCTTATTATATCTGGCTTCCTATAAAGACCATGTAGTTCATTGTTATGTAGTCTTCTCCATTCACCTGTCTGTTCATCTCTCTTTGGTCCAAAAATTTTCCTAAGAACTTTATTCTCAAATACTCGTAATCTCCTTTCCTCCCTTAAAGTAAGAGTCCATGTTTCGCACCCATATAATATAACTGGTAGAATAATAGTTTTATATATTTTCAGCTTAACGTTTTTTGAAAGGAGTTGGGACATCAAAAGTCTCTGCAATGCATAATAGCATGCATTTCCAGAATTGAGCCTATGTTTAATTTCTTTGTGCATCTCATTCCTATTTGTGATCATTGTTCCTAGGTATTTGAATTCAGCCAATTCCTCAAAATTTCCCTCATTTGTCATTAGCTGTCCATTTCCTTTATATAATGTATTTCTACGTGTGACCATATATTTAGTTTTACTGATATTTACTTCCAGTCCTAATTTCTTAGTGTTACTCAATAGTGTGTGCGTGTTGGCCTCACCATCCAGAAGTCTTTTGAGTGGACGTCCTGGTCTTCTTCTTCCTGCAGGTTGATATCTTAACATTTGTTTGGGTATTCATATTTCAATTCCTTCTGGATTTTTTCGTGTTGAGACTTTGAAAGTAGTTTTGAAGTTCCTTAGGACAGGTTACTGGCCCGACGCTAAGTAGTCCAATGGTAGGGCTGCTACCTTTTAGTCTCTGGACAGACATTAGGATACTGCATTTACTCAGTACCCGATGGAACGGTTATACCGCCGTGACTCGGTCCTCAGAGCCTCTTTTGTGAAAACGGGTTGTACCACGAGAAAGTGAGGATGAGAATTGGGTAGGAGAGGTTATACACACGTCACTACCCCTTAGCCCCAGTTATATTATATGGATGCGAAACTTGGACTCTTACTTTAAGGCAGGAAAGGGGATTACGAGTATTTGAGAATAAAGTTTTAGGAAAAATTTTGGACCAAAGTGAGATGAACAGACAGGTGAATGGAAAAGACTGCATAACAGTTAATTACATGGTCTTTATAGGAAGCCAGATATAATGAGAACAGTTAAGTCTCGTAGACTCCGATGGGCAGGACATGTGGCACGAATGGCGAATGAAAGACGTGCATGGAAGATTCTTGTAGGAAAACCAGAGAGAAAACGCCCACTTGGTAGACCAAGAATGAGGTGGGAGAATAACATTAACTATGATTTGAGAGAAGTAGATTATACAGGTGATGATTGGAAAACATTGGCTCAGTATAGGGATATATGGAGAGCTTATGTCCGTGCGGCCATGAACCTACGGGTTCGATAGTGCCATTGAGTTAGTTAGTTGAGTTGTTTGTATTTTATGCGCGGCCATACCGTTGATCCGATTGTGATGGGGCTTTTTGCAAAATGTTCAGGAGATTCCCGGGATGAACATAGACTATACGAGAGTTTTGATACTCAACTTCTACAGCCTTAAAAAACGCCCTTTGTAGTGGAAAACGTGAAAAAAGTAGCTCTTTGTACGCTTAAATGGCTTACGCTGCCTAAACCGTAACAAATATGCAAAATTAATGTACACAGAATTGAATATTTCAAAAAGTCTACAAAAAATTCCGCGACAGCATATGTTTATCTCTTACGGATAACTCACAATAACCATTTTTGTCTTTCATTGATGCCAAGAATATCGAGACAATTAAGTAGATTCCTGTGCACGCATAGCAGCAAATGGCTGATATTCTTACGGATAACTCACAATAACAAATTTTGTGTTTTAGCTCATTTATGCCAAGAAGATCGAGATAAGTAGATTCCCGGGAAACACCGGGTAATCAACACGGGGAATCTTAAAATAATTACGATATACATTTATAATTATTTTTCATTTTACTTATTCAACTAATCATAAGAAGTACATTAATTTTTGTCTTCAGCTCATTTATGCCAAGATCAGGACGAGTAGATTCCCGGACAACGCCGGGTAAAAATCACGGGGTATCTAAAAATAACTACGGTATAAATCTTTCCTTATACCTATTTATCTAAACATAAAACATATTAATTTTCACATTTCAGATCATTTATGTCAAGAAGATCGGGATAAGTAGATTCCTGGGCAACGCCAGGTAATCAGCACGGGGTATCTAAAAAAATATAATTATTTTTGCTTTTACTTCAACTAAACATAAAAACACATTAAATTTCATTTATTTAGGCGTAGCAGCGCACGCCGGGTATTAGCTAATACTTTATAATTATGAAATCCCACTTCTTCATTTTTGTAAATATGTACATAGAAACTGTATCTATAATCATCAGAATTTTATTTTTTGCAAGATACATAAGAACAAGATTTTATACCTAAAGCAGTAGATTTCTTTTTATAGGGTTGTATAATTATATATTACCTAACATAATACAATACAGAAATTTCAAAAGTTCAGACATATATAATTTTTATGTTTTTTTAAGAACCACGCTTACATTACAATCTAGTTATAACAGAAAATAAAACTTTAGGCACAGAAAGATGTGTAAACATTAAAAATATGTATATAAATAATTATAATTCATTATAATTACTTAATTAGTATATTGTAAATCTTAATATATAAAAATTTCGTGTCACGTTGTTTGTCCGCGATGGAATCCCAAACTACTGAACCGATTTTAATAAAATTTTGCACACTGTGTGCAGTTTGATCCAACTTGAGACTTAGGGTAGTTTATAACTAAATTTATAGTCGTATTATTTTTTTTTGTAAATTATTTGTTTATTATTTAACAAAGAGTTATAATTATCTGTGAGTTCCATACAATTCTAACAGATGGCGGTGTAATTATCTGTGAGTTCCATACGATTCTAACAGATGGCGGTGTAAGGTAATTTGGTAAGGTAATTGGTAAATTATTTAACAATGAGAGATCCAGATGCTGTGCTTTTTGTTGCAACCGCGAATTTCAATTGAATTACAAATACTGATTATTTCAAAATTTAAGTGTGTTCAGTGTTTATTTTATTTTCAATATTATTAACTTCATGTGTAAGTATTAGTTTTAAGTAATCTGGCTGAATGACAGCAATTTAATTTAAATTTTTAACGTACACCCTAGCCACAGCAACGCGTGACCGGGACTTCTAGTATAAATATATATTGTAAGTATGTACTTGTATATTTATGGTGATTGAGTGGAAGATTAGGCCCTACGGCCTTAATTCTGTCACAATAAACAAATTATTATTATTATTATTATTATTATTATTATTATTATTATTATTATTATTAATATGTTTGTAGGATGTTTTGATTATAATTACCCCCAAGAAATTAAAAGTGAAAATTATTATAGAAATTACATAAGAAAGCATACCGTAAGAGGAATATATTGGGAAGTTAAGGGGACCGACTGGTGTTAATGTTTAAAAAATTGGCAAAAAAATGATTTTTTTTGTTTATTTGCTTTTTAATGACTCTGATTTTTTAGGATCATTTTCAAGTGAAACATATCTACTGTCGGAGAAAAATTGAGTCCGTGACGTAAGAGTTTAAATACCCTTCCACATATGTTCAGCTTTACTACTTAAATTTTAAAATGCGTTTTTTTTTCTGTTTCCATTTTTTTGATATTTTTCCAAAACTTAAAATGCTCCTTACGATGAAATTTTTATGCTATCAAAGTGAAATTTTGTGGTTAGACTCCCCAATGGAGGAAAGGAGATTACGAGTATTTGAGAATAAAGTTCTTAGGAAAATTTTTGGACCAAAGAGAGATGAACAGACAGGTGAATGGAGAAGACTACATAACAATGAACTACATGGTCTTTATAGGAAGCCAGATATAATAAGAACAGTTAAGTCTTGTAGACTGCGATGGGCAGGACATGTTGCGTGTATGGGGAATGAAAGACGTGCATGGAGACTTCTTGCAGGAAAGCCAG
Source organism: Diploptera punctata (assembly GCA_030220185.1). NCBI lineage: Eukaryota > Metazoa > Arthropoda > Insecta > Blattodea > Blaberidae > Diploptera > Diploptera punctata. The sequence goes on along the minus strand of JASPKZ010010238.1, from coordinate 1,028,451 downwards.
AAGGAAAACGCCCAGTTGGTAGACCAAGAATGAGGTGGGAGAACAACATTAACTATGATTTGAGGGAAGTAGATTATACAGGGGATGATTGGAAAGCATTGGCTCAGGATAGGGATGTATGGAGAGCTTATGTCCGCGCGGCCATGAACCTACGGGTTCGATAGTGCCAGTGAGTAAGTAAGTAAGTAAGACTCCCCAATATATGCATTTACTAGTCTAAGACATATGTCTTCTTTTAAATTGAGATGGAAAAAATAATGAGAGTGGTAAAAAATATTTGTTTTTACAAAAATAAAAAATAAACAGTATTTTTCATTTAAGAATATTTTTTGCACAGCAAATATGTTTAGTGCAATCATAAAGACTCTGAATCTCAAATTTCATCAGATAATATTTAAAAATGCATCATAAGTAGAATTTTATTTAGAAAATATTAAACATATAGTTTAAAAAAAGTGATCCCACTACAGGCCTCAGGAGGCCCTTGGGGCCTCTTGATAATCGGCACTTGATGTCAGCCGGGTTGTCAGCCCTGCGTGATGGCCGCCTTTACCCCAGAACAAGAGTCAGTTAGAGGCTGAGTCGATCCCAGGGCCATAGTGCCGCCAGAAGGTTTGGGTCAGTTTAAAAATCCTGACCCCACCGGGACTCGAACCCTCGACCTTCCAACTTGTAGCGCAGTGCCTTAACCTCTACGCTACGGCGTGCCCCCAAACATACAGTTTAAAAAATCATAATTCTGAAACTATTTTACTTATAAACACCAAATATTACAGAAAGGTTTCTATAAACACATAATATATGTGATATAAAATTCAAAACAATCAGACGAAAACTAAATAAAAAAAATGAAATTCACCAGTCGATCCCCTTAAAATATTGCACATTATTTTGTATATAAAATGTAATAGAAGTAGAACCCATAAATTCATGTAACAATTAAAAACGAAATACAATTCAGAGTAGAAAATTCTCGTCACGATTAAAGGCAATAAGCGGATCGCATTCTTCAGCAAAGCGGTGGGACAAGTGCTTCTGGAGGGGAAATATAATTCACTAGGCAATGCAATTAGCTATCATTCCAACAAGAAATCTTTCAGTTTTATGGGCCATGCTTTACACCGAATAAAATTTATATCACGCCTTCTGTAACGAACTATTACAAAATGTTCCACTTTCAAGGCTTTTTTTTTCATTAACGCACTTTAACCTCTCAGGTTTTAGGTACTTTTACTGCGACGTACCACCCGGGTCACATGCCACTCACTGGTACCTGTAGGCAAATAAGCGTAATTAAAATTAGCGTCGTCAAGAAACTCCTGCTAAGGGAGCATCCATGTTCTCCATTAGGGAGGGTATATACAAAAAAATATAATCTGTAAATAATAATACAGTTCGATCAGTATAGCAATGGACAGCAAAAGCGGGGATTTCACTGTATACTGCTGACGCACTCGCGGCGGGAAACGGACAGCGTAGGATCGCGGTGATACAACCACACACATTTTCGTACTTACCAACTTTATTGACGCAGGTGCTGGAATAGCGTCACCCGGTTGAAGATCACGTATGTTGGTTATTTTATATGGATGCAATTTTAACAATTTAGTACGGTAGCTTTTGTATAGAACCTTAAGAAATTTCTACTCGTTGCAAAAGGAGCCTAAGTGTTCCAATCGATAACAGATGTCATCTATTGTTTCTTCTGTGAGAACGCTACGCGACTTGTATGGTTTCTCGACACTTCCTGTTGCATGAAATTTGTTGTACAGACTGTTAAATACGATGGAATTTTTACATTCGGGATTCGCGTTTCAAAGAGTCTTCTTATTTGGCTAGCAGACTGAGTTAACAAATATCAATCATAAATAAATACACGTTGTTCAGTAGAAAAATTATTAGCCATTATTCAGTTTACAATTATAAACGCCTGTTTTATAAGATACAAATTTTAAAATTGAAATAACTTATACACACTCCATTCAGTACACAAGGAAAAGCGAGCGAGCATCTTATCCACTCGAAGTACACAATCTGACTGCGACCGTGAATGCGTGGGATCAGCTTGTATACTGCTGAGTCTGCGCACATTTCAAGTCCCGTGTCTGTCTTCGTCACAGCGCAGCACAAACCCCGCCTCTGCTGTCCTACGCTATACTGATCGCACTGTATTATTGCTAGTAATATATTTTGTTAATTATTTTAACAGCAATACTTTTTAAGTACATCTTAACAAATTCAAAATCTACATGAGAAATATTGTCACTTTATATAATAATTCCTCTGACGTCATTTTAAATATTAATTTTGCTACAACACGCTAGATGATGGGTGGAGTGTTGTCCTCATATAGGATACAATATATTATATGATGATTAACTTCTTTTGGCAACCAATTTCCATTTTTGTTTTTAATACAAGCACAAAGAAATATGTAAAATATTTCCACGTTTAATTTACATATTAACCTGGATAATGTAATTGAACAATGTGATAAAATGAACGCGCACTATCAAAAAGTCAGTACTGATGATGGAAGAGAATGATTAGTGATTTAATTTTTAGCTGTATTTGAGCCAAATTCATAATATATTTAACATTTTCGAGAATCAATATAACTTAAAGATTAACACTATATAGTATCGTTTTTAATCAAGAATGTTTCAAAACAGTAGTTTACACGCATATACAAAGATTACTTACTTACTTACTCACTGGCACTATCGAACCCTTAGGTTCATGGCCGCGCGGACATAAGCTCTCCATACATCCCTATCCTGAGCTAATGCTTTCCAATCATTCCCTCTATAATCTACTTCCCTCAAATCATAGTTAATATTGTTCTCCCACCTCATTCTTGGTCTACCAACTGGGCGTTTTCCTTCTGGCTTTCCTACAAGAAGTTTCCATGCACGTCTTTCATTCCCCATACGCGCAACATGTCCTGCCCATCGCAGTCTACGGGACTTAACTGTTCTTATTATATCTGGCTTCCTATAAAGACCATGTAGTTCATTGTCATGTAGTCCTCTCCATTCACCTGTCTGTTCATCTCTCCTTGGTCCAAAATTTTCCTAAAACTTTATTCTCAAATACTCGTAATCTCCTTTCCTCCCTTAAAGTAAGAGTCCATGTTTCGCACCCATATAATATAACTGGTAGAATAATAGTTTTGTATATTTTCAGCTTAACGTTTTTTGAAAGGAGTTGGGACATCAAAAGTCTCTGCAATGCGTAATAGCATGCATTTCCAGAATTGAGCCTATGTTCAATTTCTTTGTGCATCTCATTCCTATTTGTGATTATTGTTCCTAGGTATTTGAATTCAGCCACTTCCTGAAAATTGCCCTCATTTGTCATTAGCTGTTCATTTCCATTATATAATGAATTTCTACGTGTGACCATATATTTAGTTTTACTGATATTTACTTCCAGTCCTAATTTCTTAGTGGTACTCAATAGTGTGTGCGTGTTGTCCTTTAGTATCTCCTCGCTATCGCCCAATAATACTACACCATCAGCATAAACTAACAGCTTATTAACGCCATTCAGTTGTAAGCCTTCCTCATTCTCTAAAGATTTAATGGCATGCTCTAGTACAAAATTAAATAGTAGAAGAGATAGTGCATCTCCTTGCTTCAACCCATTCTGGATTTCAAAAGTGTCTGAAAACTGTTTGCCTACACGCACCCTACTCTTTGAGCCATTTAGAAACATTCGTATAAGTCTAACTAACTTTTCAGAAATTCCGAACTCCAGCAGGATACTATATAACTTCTCCCTCTTAATTGAATCATATGCTTTTTTGAAGTCTACATATAGTTGATGTACAGTACCATTATATTCCCATTATATACAAAGATTAGTTCAGCAAAATTTGAAACATAAATAAAGTCTGCATAATTATGCACTAACACACGACACATATGTACATACAGACATGCGCTTGCAGAACACACATATGTGCATGTAATAATAAGGAACACATGCTAGTTAAATAAACAATCTAATCCCAATGGGCTGTGTTAAATATGTTTTACATTTTAGAATAACTTTTCAACTGGATTGTCATTTATATTGTTTGATAACCAATATTTCATGTGTAGGGAGATATACAAAATGATAAGTTAATCCACACTCTCCATAGCTTCAAAACATTTTATCGCCTCGATGGATAAGTGATGTGAGATCATAAATACATATAACAAAACAACAATTGTATCAGCTGACACTCATTGGATAAAATTCCAAACACCGATATTTATTTCTCTCTTTGTCCTATTTCAGCAACACTTGTGTTCTATATCATGATGCAAATATGTGTCAAAATATATTGGCCGATTAATTTTTCCATTTTTTTTTAGAATCAAGAAGTTTTTTTAGCGCCGTCGTAAACAAAATAGGTGAATGTCAATACTTACTTATCTTTTACAATTAAATTGTTCAGGACATGATACTTTAGAGAATGAAGCGAGAAGCGAAATAGCATGCAAACAGTGGCATTAAATCCTAAGGAATGTAGCATAATTTCTTCTTCTTCTTGTTGCAAGAATTAAACATTTTTGGTTGGATCCGGTTCCAAGTATTACAGCTGCTGTGTCCCTCTCTTTCGTGGGCGTCCCCGATTTCTTTTTCCTCCTCTTGGCTGATAATTCAGACTTTTCCCAAGGAAATCAAGTAAATATCAATGAAACTAAATATATGGTCACACGTAGAAATTCATTATATAATGGAAATGGACAGCTAATGACAAATGAGGGGAATTTTGAGGAAGTGGCTGAATTCAAATACCTAGGAACAATAATCACAAATAGGAATGAGATGCACAAAGAAATTAAACATAGGCTCAATTCTGGAAATGCATGCTATTATGCATAGTAGAGACGCTTGATGTCCCAACTCCTTTCAAAAAACGTTAAACTGAAAATATATAAAACTATTATTCTACCAGTTATATTATATGGGTGCAAAACATGGACTCTTACTTTAAGCGAGGAAATGAGATTACGAGTTTTTGAAAATAAAGTTCTTAGGAAAAATTTTGGACCAAAGAGAGATGAACAGACAGGTGAATGGAGAAGACTACATAACAATGAACTACATGGTCTTTATAGGAAGCCAGATATAATAAGAACGGTTAAGTCTTGTAGACTGCGATGGGCAGGACATGTTGCACCTATGTGGAATGAAAGACGTGCATGGAAGCTTCTTGTAGGGAAGCCAGAGGGAAAACGCCCAGTTGGTAGACCAAGAATGAGATGGGAGAACAACATTAACTATGATTTGAGGGAAGTAGATTATACAGGGAATGATTGGAAAGCATTAGCTCAGGATAGGGATGTATGGAGAGCTTATGTCTGCGCGGCCATGCACCTACGGGTTCGATAGTGCCAGTGAGTAAGTAAGTAAGTAAGTAAGTAATCTGTTGGTATCCATTTTGCAGACATGTTCATACCATTTTCTCCTATACTCTTCTATTTTATCTGTCAAACTGAATATGTGTTGTTCTTTACGGATATCTTCACTCCGTTTTTTATTAATTAAAGTATATTCCGCCACAAATCGTAAATATTTAATTTCTGCTGCTTCTATTCTTATAATTGACTGTCCGTATTTCCGAGCCTTTACAATCAAGAGATTTAAAGGAAATCAGTGTAAAAATAATAATAAATATTTACGAGTATACCCTAAAGAACAAGAGTAAAGATCAGAATAAATCTGTCCATGTTGTCTATAAGAAAATATATATAATGTGTAAGCTGCTCTAAAAAATTATAGAAAAATTAACATTAACATAAGAAGAAAACTCCAGCCCACTATTCTATTTAATAATCTAATCTCCCCTAAAAGATTAATAGAAGGAGGGGCTGCCATATTACAAGATTTTAATAAAAATCATCATAAAGACATTCTAGATATAAAATTCAATAATCCCTTATTAACCCGTCAGCGTGGAGCGACGTGACGTGTACGCACGTTGAATTCTTCACCAAATGCGGAACGACGTGACGTGTACGCTAGCTACACGCACTGCTTTAAACTGTAATTATTAGCTTTGTGTTTACATTAACTATTTACAGTTTATACAAATTTTATGTAGAGACTTCAAAGTTTATATTAGTGCATATATTAACTGATTACGGCCCTCAGTAACAAGTTAAAATAATTTTATATTTGCATTTATTCTTGCGGCCTCTGACATTTTTCTTAAATTTATAACTTGATAAAGGATTTCTTATAAAACTAAATTCGCCTTTTTTTGTAGATTAGCTTGTCTATCAAATTGTATCTATTTTCAAATCTCTTCATTTTTAATAATAATGTCGCAAAATTCAGTATATATAAAGACCCAACAAAGTTATTTCCGATTTACGCTACAGTACAGGAACACAACAGTAAATTTCAGATATATATATACACACATTTCAAATGACGATATCCTTACATTATGGAAAGGTAGTTAGTCTACAATTCAGTCAGTATCTAAAAGGTAAAGTGGTCCACTACAGACCTTAGAAGGTTCTTGGGATATTAGGAGGTTAAGGCTCCCACTTTTCTAAACTATCGGTACTTGATGTAAGCCGAGTACTTATTTCTGTCTGACGGCCCATAACAAGCATCTGGTACTCATTTCAGTTAGAGGCTGAGTCAACTCCGGGTTCACGGTGCCGCCTGAAGGTTTGGTTCAGTTTAAAAATCCTGATCCACCGGGACTCAAACCCTCGATCTTCCGACTTGTAGCATGTTGATCTTTTAAGTCCACACCTCCGGCGAAACTAGTATAGTCATATTTCATCAACTGGTTTCGGTTTGGAAACCAGAAGAAAGGCATTGAAATTTAGGGTTGATGAAGGTCTTTTAGTACAACAGGTCTGATGTGTAGAAAGACCATTTTTTGAAGGCACACGACCTAAAATAATGTTTCCAAAGTGTTAGAAAGACACATTTGGAGAACGCTGTCCCCCCCCCTACAAGAAAGAAGGTCAGCGCATACAAGCAATGTGTTTGTAATAAACATGAACAAAGTAAACACAAGGGGAAAAAATACACTTATTGTTGCCCGAGTGTCAAACAGCTGGTTTACATTTTGAAGATTTATCACACCAATTTTTGAAGATCATACTTTTTTTTTCAAGACCCTTCTCTTTGTGTAAATATTTCGTTTTGTTGTTAGGTAAGCCGGTTCTCTGAATTCTTCAAAGAATCCCTAGTGCAATACACTGTGTCATTTATGTGAGAAATTTACAAAAAGGACCTATTTCAACTGTGGCACAACAACCATAAATAAGTCTGCAAAAAATGCAGAGATGTTACGTGAGAACCGTATCAAATTTAATTAATTAAATATTATATTAAGACCATAAAAAAAACATTTAAATTACTCAAGATATATCAATTTAAATGCGTTATTGGAATACTGGCACTGAACGGCTGAGTTTAAATACCGCTGAACTTCCTCCCGCATCAGAGTATTCCCGGCCATTTAAATCCATCCACTTTGAAGGGTTAATATTATTAATCTACGACTACCCAACCGTTCATATGTAATATTTGCTAAACAAAATAAACCAGAAGAACAAAGACCGTGGGCAATTATTAAAGTATAAGATCCACAATACCGTCAATAAGTCAAAGTTATTAAACCACAGATAACAATTCCTATATGTATTAATTAAATAAAAATAAAACGTAGTTTTATTTGATTTTCATATTTATTATATAATTTAGTGACAGCTGTTTCGGTACACTGTACCTTCTTCAGACATGTTAACAAATTATGAATTGTGTTCCAACTGATCTAAGCAACAATACAACAATATTTATTTAAATTTTTAAATTTAAAAAAGGGGATTCATTCAAATCAAGTAGAGAATTTAACAGTTTTTTACTACTTTTAAACTTATTAATTTCTACAGCCTCCAAAAGATCTAACTTCTTACCCTTATCACAAATATGTAAAATTTCAAAATTTGGATCGAAACAATGATTAAATTGGAATAGGTGGTTAGCATAGTTTGAATTTTCTAAATTTCTGTTATATGCTATATTCCTATATGTGCTACTGAAGAATAGGCAATTAAAGTTTTCAAATCAGTCTGACGTATACAAATTAAACTAACTAAAGTTCCTCCTATTACACTAACAGAAATCCAAACGAAGTTTATTTTACAACCAATTTTCATTAATAAATTATACACCCGAAGTAATCCATACCCTCCTAACTTCAAAAGAATTCCAGCCAAAATTATTGAACCTCTTACCGGTACAATTTTAATTGTACTTCTTTTCTTACTTTCCTTTCTAGTTTTGTTTTAAGGGTGCCACATAAATATTGAAATATTTGTAATTTATTACTTATGTATTTTTCTGTATTACTACCTAAAGATACACCTAGATAAATGAAACGTTTTACTTGTTCTAGCGTTTTGTACAATATAATTTGAAATTTTAATTACAGAATTACTTAGCACAAACCATTGAAGTTTGAAGTATAAGGGTTCATTTATTTGTTTTATTTTTACTCTTTGTAAAAGAGAATACCAACAATAATATTTTTGGCTGTTTCGGGTTTAGAATTTAATTTTAGGCTATGTAACGTTAATCCCATTTAATTCATATTTATTTCTCTTTCGGCTAGCTCATTGAAGTATTTACAAGATTTTTTTCATATTATACTAATGCCAAATATTTGACTTAATTAATTATCCACTGCCATAAATTATATTCTAATGTTATGTACATATTAAATTATATTAATTAAATAAAAATAAAACGTAGTTTTATTTGATTTTCATATTTATTATATAATTCATTGACAGCTGTTTCGGTACACTGTACCTTCTTCAGACATGTTAAATTATGAATTGTGTTCCAACTGATCTAAGCAACAATACAACAATTTTTATTTAAATTTTTTAATTTAACAAAGGGGATTCATTCAAATCAAGTTGAGAATTTAACAGCTTTTTACTACTTTTAAATTAATTAATTTCTACAGCCTCCAAAAGATCTACTTCTTACCCTTATCACAAATATGTGAAATTTGAAAATTTGGATCGAAACAATGATTAAATTGGAATAGGCGGTTAGCATATTTTGAATTTTCTAAATTTCTGTTATACGCTCTCATGTGTTCCTTTATCCGAGAGATAAAAGGTCTACCAGTTTGTCCTATATAGACATTGTCACATGTGCCACACTTCAATTTATATACACCTGATAATTTTTGTTTTGGTTTTATTGTTTTTTATTATATTTTGTAGAGTTTTATTAGTTTTAAATGTCACATTAATGTTCAACTTTTTAAAGTGTTTAGTTATTTTATTTGAAAGTGGGCCTATGTATGACATTACGACATATTTCTTTATGTTTTCTTTGGGTAAAGGAAAAATTGCTTTTTTGTAATGAACCTTCTTAAACCTTTTATTTAATTAATAAATATGGATTTTCATCAAGTAAACACCAACTCAATTGATTATTAAATTATAATTTGAGGACAGGTCCACATTGAATTTTCTCATGGAATCGCTTATAAGCAAAACATTACTTATGCTAATTCATGACTCCAGAAGATTAAGTATTTCACTCGTGTTGTTTTAACACAATTACAGACCGGAAAATTGTTCCAAAATTGTCGCCAAAATTATATAAAACATTTTTAAAAGAAAATTCAAAAGTTCTCCCTTAATAATGTTGCTATTGATCTTCAAGACGGTACACATATTTTATTATTCAGATTCAGTAAAAACGAGTTCTCTGCAACCCATCTATCTCCAAAATACTACTTGTTTGTCTCTGCTATATTGTACGAGAGTTAGTTGCTTTGATGCCTTTTTGTCAGATGGTATACAGTAAAATATTATTGTTTTCCACAGATTGGTATTTGCTCTAAAAACATAACCGAGAGAATGCAATTCAATTCCTTTATGTTTTAGATAATATCTGTCACTCTCGTTATGTTGCCTAACAAGCTGTTATTTTTACGAGATATTCCTAGCACACATACATCCATATTTCGTAGTGTAGGATTCAACCGACATATATGATTCTGTTAACGCCCATTTTTTTATCCGTATGCCAAAACTATAAAATACTAGTTTAAAAAATGCGTTTTAAAACATATAAGAATCTTACTTTGTAATACAGAGTGCCCCATTCTAATCTCCCACATTTTAATTAATCATAACTAACAAAGTATGCGGAATTATTAAATGAAGCCGGTATTAAACGAAACAGAAACTCAAATAATTTTCATTGCCACACACTAAAACACCTATATCCTGCTCTAATTCTTAAATCTTTTCTTCTGAAACACATGTACGAGCACCTTCTGATTCTTTTTTAAAGCTTCCAGTCGCCAGAAAATAATCAAGCCATGCCTTAATGATCTTCCCATCAGGTGCATTTCCTCCATATTCTCTCCGGTAATTTGTTTGCGCTGTAATTATTGACTTCGTCTCTGCATACCATAAAACAGTTTCTGCACGTTGCTGAGGAGTCACCATTTTGTTTTATGTCATTATTGTCGAACATTCGACAGATGAATTAACTGCAAGAATGAAAACTAATATTCTTCGAGTTTCTCTTTCTTTTAATACCAACCTCATTTCATAATTCCACATACTTTGAGAGTTATGATTAATTAAAATGTGGGAGGTTTGAATGAGAACGGTGTATAAAGTACGTTATTCCGAGGATATGTGTGAGGAAATGTGCGCATTATTTATCAGATCCACAGCTGATTAAACGTTATTTACTGGAAATGTTTCTTCTAAATATTGTGACTATTTAACTCATGCCACAAATGCTAGTCAATGACCAATCACGTTTCAATGAATTCTGTTTTACACCGATAACAGTCGTGTTTCACCTCGCTCTTTATCGATTTCTCTTTATCAGCTCCTGCTTTTGTGATAAAGAAAGCTCCTCCTTTTTTAATATTCTGAACAGATTAGACCATTATTTTTCTCCAACAAATACATTGAATATAGCAAATAATGAATAGATTCAGTGATTTTACTGAGTTTTTTATTCAAAATATAAATGATTAACCTATAATGTTGGTTATAATAGTTTGATATGTTTCATTATTTCTCCACTAGACTGCATTCTTACAATATTGCGATCCTATTTGGCAATAAATAACATGATCGAGTTGCAGTGAATATACATAACCTCACATTTCTAATTTGTTTTCAAACATCGCCGTTTATATTAACTATATAATTTTTTTTTAAACACCGGTAACTATACTCAAATAATTATTTTTTAGTAAAGAGCTATATTTTATTCGTTAAATAGTCCTAACAAATGCCACTCTTGATTTTCAAATTCTCTAGATAAATTGGAAATCATTCGTGGCATTACTTATGATTATGTCCTGTCATCTCACAATATATTCTATGACTTATTTTTACAAGACTTGAGATTGTGCTTCAGTAATGAAAGCATACTATTATTCTGTTATACACTTCAAATCTTTGCTGGAAAATATAAAATGTTTTTTTATGAAACATCGTGTGCCAGTGTTCCAGTTGTTTAAACATTTTATTTTTGAGGGAGGAAGAGAAGGTTATGAAGCATCAAGTGTTTCAGTAACTTAAACCCTCTATTTTTGAGGAAGAGGAAAGAGGTTACAACCATGGCAACAAATTTGACGCTTCCGTAAGCAACAGGATTTTTTCAATTTTCGACACCATCATGTCAAGGCGACAGTTTTTCTATTCAATTGTAGAGATAGCCTTTAAAATGACATTGTGTTCAGAATTCAACAGAAATCGCAGAATATAGTAAGCGGTCAAGATATTTGAATCTGGCACAATTGAGGAGAAATGTTTAGTTAAATCCCTCCATTTTATAGTTAATTCTGAATTAAATTTACAAGGGGATAAAAATTAAAAAAAAGGAAACATTTTTGAATCGTACATTACTTCAGGTGTGTTACATTGGTTAAGGATTAAATGTAATTAATTCAAAATAAAGATTAAAAAATAAATAATCAATTGATTTGGCGTTTACTTGATGAAAATCCATTTTTATGTTGATTAAATAAAAATAAAACTTTATGTTTTATATGATTTTCATACGTATTCATCATCATCATCATCATCAACAAGGATTAAGCCCAATGGCCTGTTCCGATCTCATTATAGGTCGAATTGGTCCTTCCATCTCTTCAATGGTCTTCCCAACATTCTTCTCCCTTTTGGTTTATAATTATACATTCTTCTTGGTATGCGCTGTTCATTCATTCGTAATACGTACTGAAGATAGGTATTTTGATAATATTTTATTCTTTCACAGAGATCAAATATATTAAGTTCTGTTCTTATATCTTCGTTTTTCTTTTTATCGGTCCTTTGGTGTCCTGCTATTGCTCTCAACATCTTCATTTCATCTCATACGTATTAAAATACAAAATTAGTAACAGCTGTTTCAGTACTTTGTACGAATTCGTCTGAAGAAGGTACAAAGTTATTTAATTTTCACAGGGAAAAAACACTATGAGGTTAAATTTAAGAATTAAATTAATGTTTTTTATTACCTCATCTCATATCCTTTTTCTTCTAGACTGAAGTTCCGAAGCTTATCTCCATCATCAGTAGCCTCTCGTCGACCGGTGTTATGTTCATGGGTCCACCGACAGAAGGAAAAAGGAAACCGCCAAGAAACGACATAACACAGGTCGACGAGTGACTACTGATGATGGAGATATAGATCCGAAACTGCAGTCTAGAAGAAAAAAGGATATGAGGTGAGGTAATAAAAACATTAATTTAATTCTTAAGATACAAAGTACTGAACTGTTAAGAATTTGTATCTTAATAAATATGAAAATCGTATACAACTTTAAGTTTTATTTTTATTTAATTCTTCTTCTCGTAAGCCCATGTTTCCCCTAACAGAGATTTAGGCGCTCTCCCCTACAGGGAAGAATTTGAACCATACTAATTTAGTTACACTTCTTTTCATATAGATGTCATTTGAGTGGTCCGTGGTCAGCGTTCCGCCTCATACTGACATCTAGGAAACCAAGATAGTACTAGGACAGGAACATTCAGGCTTAAGGATTTTTTACGAGCCTGAAAATCTTCAGACTCGGAACCCACGGCTTAAAGTCCCTCCCGAAGGACTTGCTCCTTGGATTTTTCCATCCTAAAAAGTCCATCGACCCCGGTCGGGTTTGAACCTGTGACCCTCGGGACCAGAGGCAAGGAGCATAACCACTAGTCCACCGCGGCCGATTTTTATTTAACTAACATGAAAAATAAAAATTAAGGGCAAAAGTTAAAAACGCAATTTATTCTACTTGACGTCTGCCTAGTCTCCTCAAATTTCCAGTTATTAGTGAACGATTCGTTTAAATTATCTTAATTTCTATTTCCCTGTGCATTTAAATCCCATATTGGACTGAGCGATAATTAACGGTAATTAACTTTTTTGTAATAGGTAGTACGCTTATCGTATGAGTTTTAGTCACAAACCATTGTATTTATTTATTGCTTTCAACAAATCATTAATAAACTCATAAGGAGAAGATACAAGTTGTGTAAATTCAATCCTTTTTAAAGCCAAAAATGGTTCTATTCTCTACGCTTGTAAGTTTAAACGTACTTTTGAGCATTCTACCACTGAACCAACCATTAATTATTAACAATTATATATAAATTAATTAGTGTATAATGCTGTTGTGTTATTATTTAACTGTAATATTAATGTGTTTTCTTTATGTAATTGTAATGTTAATGTTTTTTTAGTGTATAATGCTATTGTGTTATTACTTAATTGTAATATTAATGTGTTTTCTTTATGTAATTGTAATGTTAATGTTTTTAGTGTATAATGCTATTGTGTTATTATTTAATTGTAATATTATTATTGTGTTTTCTTTATGTAATTTTAATGTTATTGCTATTGTGTTATTACTTAATTGTAATATTGTGTTTTCTTTATGTAATTGTAATGTTAATGTTTTTAGTGTATAATGCTATTGTGTTATTATTTAATGGTAATATTTTTATTGTGTTTTCTTTATGTAATTGTAATGTTATTGCTGTTTTTGTTTATTTTTCTTTACACTAGTACCAATTATTACTTTATTGTAACGGACTGTCAACAGCACGTACGGCTTACTGCCCGTGCGACCCATATTTGTAAATAATATTGTAAATATCTTACTTTTTTGTCTAATAAAGTCCTACTACTACTACTTTTGAATTTTCTTCTCGTTTAAGTTGAATCACCATCATCCTCCTTTAATGGTGTTCTCTTTTGTGGTCAAAATATATGTACGTAATTAATAGACTAACATTTATTGACCTGGGTGGGATGTAAATATACAGGGTGAAAATTATTTAAACCGACAAACTCTGGGAGGTTACAGGGGACACCAAAACAAATGTTTTTCCCTAATGTCATTTTTTCCTATGATGATTATTTAAACCAGTAGAGGGTGTTACGCTCTTCAGTTGTCATGACTGCAACTGCTGTTGATGGTAGGAATTGTTTTGTCCACCAATATAGTAGTGAATTGTATCTGTTTACTAATGGAGCGATACACCTAGAGTGAGTATGATATGTGTGGGCCGGTGTTGTTGGGGACTGTTTAATTGGGACATATCTCCTACCTAGGCCATTAAATGGCAGACACTATTTCAATTTCCTCGCCAGAGCTTTGCCAGAATTGCTGGAAGACGTCCCGCTCCCTACAAGACAACGCATGTGGTTTCAACATGACGGGGCGCCGGCACATTTCAGTCGTCGTGTGCGTCGATTCTTGAACCAACGGTTTTCAGAAAAGTTGATTCGCAGAGGTGGTCCTGTACCATGGCCTGCTCGATCCCCAGATATGAGCCCTTTGAAATTTTTTTTGTGGGGAGAGATGCACAACCTTGTTTACACAACCCCTGTTGCATCAGAAGAGGATCTGGTTGCCCCAGATGGTAGCAGCAGCAGGAGCAATTAACGATACTCCTGGAGTTTTTGCCCGTGCTAGACAGAACATGATCCACCGGTGTAACCTTTGTTTACATGTCAATGGAAGTATTTTTGAACCTCTACTGTAATTTAAGTAATTGCGTTGTGTTAATTTGTTGTCTCTTGGTAATAAAAAATGCAAAAGTGTTTGTTGGTTTAATTAACCTTTTCACTGCTGAGATATTTCCAGCCTTTAAAACCCTCCTTGCTCAATGCAGGGAGAAATATGGGAAAAGTTTATTTAGGTTCCTAAGAGATGGCAGTATATGCCTGACTACTTTGAAAGCAATGCAATACGTATTATATAACTAACAGACGTTTGGAGTTGAGAATGGATATACACACCCATAGCATGGCAAGCATTTTCTTTGCCAACGGATATACCCGTTCATAGCAGTGTAAAGGTTAATTTGCCGCTAGAGAAATATTCCTCTACCGGTTTAAATAATCCTCATAGGAAAAAATTACATTAGGGGAAAATATTTGTTTTGGTGTTCCCTACGACCTCCCAGAGTTTGTCGGTTTAAATAATTTTCACTCTGTAAAAGTATCTATAAACGGAGAGGTAAAGAAAAAAAAAAGAGAGTTTAAAGAAAGAAGATAAGTATGGATACACTAACGACTATTTCAGTTATTTACACATATGTAATGACGAGCATTAATATAACCTGCATGTAACACCCACTTTGCTGTGACAAAAGCAATTAATCATAAATCTTGATGGTTTATTCGTAGGTAATAAAATTCCATGCAGACACCTGTATTTGTACGCTTTTATAAATCACAAGCGGAAGGAAGAAAGGGAATCTTGAGATGGATCATTATTCTCTTGTCATCAATTTCTTGTTCTTCTCTAACAATGAGGAAGTGACAACACGAAATGAAGAAGGTTCAGATAACAATGGAAATAAGTTTAAGGTCATGAGATAAAAAAGTCATAGTGAAATAAATTTATACAAGGTCATATCCACACATTATGGATTAACAATTCATAAATCGCCCTCCCCTTGCCTCTGGTTCCGCAGTCGCGTGTTCAAGCCCTTTCAAAGTATTTTAACGATGGAGAAATTCAAGGTAGAAGTCCTCCGGATAGGATTTAAGTCGTGGGCCCCGAGCCTTAAAATTTTCTGACTGTAAAGAACCTTAATTCTAAATTAGAGCCTCTAATCAAAATTTAATCGGACTTTCCCATACAAATAATATCTTAATTGGCTGCTATGGGGGCATACCGTAACTTAGTTGATTACGGGAATACGCTACAAGCTTCAAGATCGACGGTTCGAGTCCCAATATGATCTGGCTTTTTAAAATGTCCTAAATCTTCTGGCGGCATCATGGCTCGCGATTGACTCAGTCTCTAACGGAAATGAGTACTAGACGCGTGTATGTAGACTTTATGACTGTAATAATAAATTATGACTAACGAACTGACACTATCAAACCCGTAGGTTCGTGGGTGCACGGATATAAACTCTCCATACTTCCATATCTTGAGCTCATGTTTTCCAATCATTCTTAGTCTACCAACTGGGCGTTTTCCCCCTTGTTTTCCTACAAGAAGCTTCCATGCACGTCTTTTATTTCCCATTCGTGCCACAAGTCCTGACCATCCCAGTCTACGAGACTTTAACTGTTCTTATTATATCTGGCTTCCTATAAAAAAAACATGTAATCCATTGTTATGTAGTCTTCTCCATTCACCTGTCTGTTCATCTCTCTTTGGTCCAAAATTTTCATAAGAACTTTACTCTCAAATACACGTAATCTCCTTTCCTCGCTTAAAGTAAGAGTCCATGTTTCGCACCCATATAATATAACTGGTGGAATAATAGTTTTACTTATTTTTAGTTTAACTTTTTTGAAAGGAGTTGGGAGTCAAGAGTCTCTGTATTGTATAATAATACGCATTTCGAGAATTGAGCCTATGTTTAATTTCTTTGTGCATCTCATTCCTATTTGCGATTATTGTTCCTAGGTATTTGAACCCAGCCACTTCCTCAAAATGTCCCTTATTTGTCATTAGCTGTCCACTTCCATTGTATAATTTATTTCTATGTGTGACCATATATTTAGTTTTATTGATATTTACTTCCAGTCCCAAAATCATAGTCTTATTCAATAGTGTGTGCGTGTTGTCCTTAAGTATCTCCTCGCTATCGGCCAATAATACATCATCATCAGCATAAACTAACAGCTTATTAA
Organism: Diploptera punctata; assembly: GCA_030220185.1. Lineage (NCBI taxonomy): Eukaryota > Metazoa > Arthropoda > Insecta > Blattodea > Blaberidae > Diploptera > Diploptera punctata. Next base: position 1,011,273 of record JASPKZ010010238.1, on the reverse strand, counting down.
TACCATTGAGTTGTAAGCCTTCTTCATCCTCTAAAGATTTGATGGCATGCTCTAGTACAAAATTAAATAGTAGAGGTGATAGTGCATCTCCTTTCTTCAACCCATTCCGGATTTAAAAAGTATCCGAAAACTGTATGCCTACACGCACCCTACTCTTTGTGCCATTTAGACACATTTGTATAAGTCTAACTAACTTTTTAGGAATTCCGAATTCCAACAGGATACTATAAAACTTCTTCTTCTTCTTCTTCACTTCCTGGTTTAGGCAAGAGTTGCCTGTTCCGTCTTCACTAATAGATCTAAGACCATCTCTTCCGAGGACGTCCGACATCTCTTCTTCCTCTTGGAAAATAATGGAAGATTCTATTTGGTAATCTACTTTCTTCCATTCTTTCTACATGTTGTTTCCACTGTATCTTGTTGTTAAATATATTTTCTTTTATGGAGTAGATCTGCAGTTCTTCACGGATATCCTCGTTTCTTGTCTGGTCCATTCTAGTGCAGCCTTTTACTCTTCCTAAAAATTTCATCTCGGCTGCTTGGATTTTGCAAGTTATTTGTATACTTGTGTATGTCCTTTTTGCTATAGAAAGTATTCGTGATTTTTAGTTTATTATAGGCAGCAAATTGTCGAAGTTCTTCCCCGTTTCTATTTATTACATCTTCTCCAAACATATCTACTATTCCTGGGATTGGAAGATTGCCAACTCTGTCATTTAAGTCACCTCCTAAGATGATAATTTCTGTGTTTTTAATACCATTTATTTCTTGTTGTAATTTATCATAGAAAATAACAGTGTCTTCAATTTTCCCTTCTTCTGGTGCATACACTCCTACAATGTTTAATTGATCAATCATATGTTTTTTTCTTTAATCTACATATAGATGATGTAGAGTGTCATTATATTCCCATTTGTTTTCTAAAATCTGTCTTAAGCTAAAAATCTGATCTGTTGTAGATAGAAAGCGATTATACTTACTTACTCACTGGCACTATCGAACCCATAGGTTCATGGCCGCGCGGACATACGCTCTCCATACATCCCTATCCTGAGCTAATACTTTCCAATCATTCCCTATATAATCTACTTCCCTCAAATCATAGTTAATGTTATTCTCCCACCTCATTCTTGGTCTACCAACTGGGCGTTTTCCTTCTGGCTTTCCTACAAGAAGTTTCCATGCACGTCTTTCATTCCCCATACGCGCAACATGTCCTGCCCATCGCAGTCTACGAGACTTAACTGTTCTTATTATATCTGGCTTCCTATAAAGACCATGTAGTTCATTGTTATGTAGTCTTCTCCATTCACCTGTCTGTTCATCTCTCTTTGGTCCAAAAATTTTCCTAAGAACTTTATTCTCAAATACTCGTAATCTCCTTTCCTCCCTTAAAGTAAGAGTCCATGTTTCGCACCCATATAATATAACTGGTAGAATAATAGTTTTATATATTTTCAGCTTAACGTTTTTTGAAAGGAGTTGGGACATCAAAAGTCTCTGCAATGCATAATAGCATGCATTTCCAGAATTGAGCCTATGTTTAATTTCTTTGTGCATCTCATTCCTATTTGTGATTATTGTTCCTAGGTATTTGAATCCAGCCACTTCCTCAAAATTTCCCTCATTTGTCATTAGCTGTCCATTTCCATTATATAATGAATTCCTACATGTGACCATATATCTAGTTTTATTGCTATTTACTTCCAGTCCTAATTTCTTAGTGTTAGTCAGTAGTGTGTGCGTGTTGTCCTTTAGTATCTCCTCGCTATCGGCTAATAATACTACATCATCAGCATAAACTAACAGCTTATTAATACCATTGAGTTGTAAGCCTTCCTCATTCTCTAAAGATTTAATTGCATGCTCTAGTACAAAATTAAATAATAGAGGAGATAGTGCATCTCCTTGCTTCAACTCATTCTGGATTACAAAAGTGTCTGAAAACTGTTTGCCTACACGCACCCTACTCTTTGAGCCATTTAGACACATTCGTATAAGTCTAACTAACTTTTTAGGATTTCCGAACTCCAGCAGGATACTATATAATTTCTCCCTCTTAATTGAATCATATGCTTTTTTGAAGTCTACATATAGTTGATGTGCAGTACCATTATATTCCTATTTCTTTTCTAAAATCTGTCTTATACCAAAAATCTGATCTGTTGTAGACCTGTTTCTTCTAAATGCACATTGATGATCTCCTAGAATGTCATCAATATAGGAGCTATTATATGAAATGTATTTATCAAATTATAAATCAGCCTGTATCTACGTTTGTATTTGTGTTAAACTGAGAGAATTATAATTTTGTGTACAACACGTGCGTATATAACGGCCAGAACACCATGAGAAATGATCATGATCAGAGCTGATAACATATGGCTTCTACGTGCCAGCGCAAATGTGCGAAGGAGAAACGCAGTAGACAAAACTCATCTTACTTCAACTGTTCTCTAGCTTATTTAACAGTATGATGTAATACTCTTTATTGCACATCTCAGCGTTTTTGTTTCCTACCCGAGACTTCCCCAGGACATTCATTTTATACCAGATTTTAAATGTGGAAAACGTAATAACTTGCTTTAAACTTGGTTTATGCAGAAACTTGTATATTCCTTTGTTAACTTTTGTGGCCGTTAAACTTGAATTTATACGACTTACATTTTAATTTAGCCGAGCGAGCAGCACACGTGACATTTGAGGTTCGTTTTTGGGAGGTAGCGAGTTTAAAGCCCGAACTCAACCTACCTGACTGAAAATAATCCTAGTATTCGTAAGTAGCAGCAGTAGTAGTAGGAACAATAATCACAAATAGGAATGAGATGCACAAAGAAATTAAACATAGGCTCAATTCTGGAAATGCGTGCTATTATGCATTGCAGAGACTCTTGATGTCCCAACTCCTTTCAAAAACATTAAGCTGAAAATATATAAAACTATTATTCTACCAGTTATATTATATGGGTGTGAAACATGGACTCTTACTTTAAGGGAAGAAAGGAGATTACAAGTATTTGAGAATAAAGTTCTTAGGAAAATTTTTGAACCAAAGAGAGATGAACAGACAGGTGAATGGAGAAGACTATATAACAATGAACTACATGGTCTTTACAGGAAGCCAGATATAATAAGAACAGTCAAGTTTCGTAGACTGCGATGGGCACGACATGTTGCACGAATGGGGAATGAAAGACGTGCATGGAAACTTCTTGTAGGAAAGCCAGAAGGAAAACGCCCAGTTGGTAGACCAAGAATGAGGTGGGAGAACAACATTAACTATGATTTGAGGGAAGTAGATTATACAGGGAATGATTGGAAAGCATTAGCTCAGGATATGGATGTATGGAGAGCTTATGTCCGCGCGGCCATGAACCTACGGGTTCGATAGTGCCAGAGAGTAAGTAAGTAAGTAAGTAAGTAAGTAAGTAAGTAGCAGTAGTAGTAGTAGTAGTAGGACTTTATTAGACTAAGGGTCAATTTCACCAACAGAGGTAACTGTATTACGCCAGTTTTCCCCGTGTATAATGCATAGCTTAAACTGGCGTAATACAGTTACCTCTGTTGGTGAAACCGACCCTAAAAGTAACATACATACAATGTTATTTACAAATATGGGTCGCACGGGCAGTAAGCCGTACGTGCTGCTGACAGTCCGTTACAATTAAATAATGTTTGATAATCCATCCATAGTAATTCTGCCCGAAGGCAGGTCCTTCACTTCAATCATAGCATTTTCATGCTATGCTTGCAGCTTTACTAGGGAATTGTGTAAGTGTGGTAGCTTCCCGTTGCTTTCCACACCGGTGAAGGATGATGATGATGATGATGATGATGATGATAATGATAAGGATGATGATGATAAAGATGATAGCCATATGATTTCGGAGACCGTTTGGGCCTTAAAGTTTTCCTGACATTTGTCTTACAGGTGAGGAAAAACCCCGATAAAAACCTAACCCAGAAAAACTGCCCGACCGGGGATCGAACCCGGGCCCGCTGCGTGACAAGGCAGCATGCTACCTCGAGACAACAGCGGTGGACTGTTTGAAAATAATATAACTTAAAACAAAAAAAAAAACAATAATATTAAGTCCATCCATAGTAATTCTGCCCTAAGGTAGGTCCTTCACTTCAATCATAGCATTTTCATGCTATGCTTGCAGCTTTACTAGGGAATTGTGTAAGTGTGGTAGCTTCCCGTTGCTTTCCACACCGGTAAAGGATGATGATGATGGTCATATGATTTCGGGGACCGTTTAGGCCTAAAAGTTTTCCTGATATTTGTCTTACAGGTGAGGAAAAGCCCCGATAGAAACCTCACGCAGAAAAACTGCCCCGACCGGGGATCGAACCCGGGCCCGCTGCGTGACAAGGCAGCACGCTACCTCGAGACCACAGCGGTGCACAATTAAGTAGGTATTGGGTGAAATTTCTATTTTCTACATTTTTTGAACTAGTGACTTTATGTTTTGTTCAATCATTCACTGCATGATACATAACCATGTGTTTAAGTTTCATTCTTGTGAGATATTTATTTTACGAGATATTATATTTTAATAAAAAAATTGCATATACAGTATTATAATTAAATGTATCCCACAATTTTTTAGAAAAATTTCTGATTTTTTATAAGACCCCTAAATATTTAGAAAAAAGCATGCATTAGAATTCTTATAATGTGAATACAGAGGGAGAAAAAAAATAATGTTGGACTCATGCGTGGAATTACAAAAAAAATAATAATTGCATACATTTTATTTTTTATTTCTTAAAATACTACTTCAATCATGACACCCATGCACTGCTTTGTTATCCATTGTTTTTAGGACGTGCAGTAAAAATATGAACCTTCTAGGGCAAAATTTCTGAATTCCATTCGATTTTGAATGTTCAAAAATGCAGTGAAAGAAAAGTGTGGAAAAACAAGTTTAAAGATTTGCATGCAGGTGGCATTTAACTGTCGCAGCCTTTTAACTCTGACTTAATTTAGGGTACTTAGAAACGCCATAGGCCTCTAGAACTTTGCCAACATGTACATTAGAGTACAGGCTATGTTTTAGTACAAAAAACAATGTAAATTTTTATATCAAATTGTCAATTTTTCACCCATCACCTCTCTTAAAATTAGTTGACAATGCAATTGCATTATACACTAATTAGGTTGTGTAGAATTATTAAGAAATATATTACTTTTGATAACATGTTTAGTTATTCACGAATGAGTGTTCTTATGTTTTGCGATTTGTCCAGAAATTTACCCAAGTTCATCCAATTTTCCGGATTTATCATTAACTCGTAACATGCCAATCACTCACAATTTGAATTTAGAAATCTTTCCGGTGATAACTGACGCCTCCAATATTCTAAATCGTTACATTTTCCTAATATAGGTACGTATCTCGTCTTCAAAGCTCCCGTATATTGGACATATTCGCATATCGTGATCGTTCCTAATTTTTGGAAATATCCATGCTCCTAGCCTAAACCTAGCAAGCTCTGATGTCTCTTTAATTCTAAGAAAATGTATTTCGTAATTATTTTTAGATACCCTGTGCTGTTTACTCGGCGTTGACCGGGAATCTACTCATTCCTATCTTCTTGGCATAAATGAGCTGAAAGATGAAGATCAATGTAGTTCTTATGATTAGTTGAATAAGTAAAATGAAAAATAGTTATAAATGTATATCGTAATTATTTTAAGATTCCACGTGCTGATTACCCGATGTTACCTAGGAATCTACTTATCTTGATATTGGCATAAATGAGCTAAAAGACACAATTCATTATTGTGAGTTATTCATAAAATAATACCCGCTATATTCTGATATGCTTGAACAGGAATCTACGTACTTTTCTCGATTTTCTTGGCATCAATTGAAAGACAAAAATGGTTATTGTGAGTTATTCATAAAACAATACCCGCTATGTTCTGATATGCTTGAACAGGAATCTACGTACTTTTCTCGATTTTCTTGGCATCAATTGAAAGACAAAAATGGTTATTGTGAGTTATTCATAAAACAATACCCGCCATGTGCTGCTATGCTTCAACAGGAATCTACGTACTTGTCTCGATTTTCTTGGCATCAATTGAAAGACAAAAATGGTTATTGTGAGTTATCCGTAAGAGATAAACATATGCTGTTGCCGAATTTTTTGTAGAGCGTTTTTAGATATTCAATTGTGTGTACATTAATTTTGTGTTTTTGTTATGGTTTAGGCAGTGTAAGACATTTGAGCGTCCAAAGAGCTACTTTTTTCACGTTTTCCACTACAAAGGGTGAGTTTTAAAGGTGTAGGGGTTCAGTATCTCAACTCTCTTATAGCCTATGTTCATCCCGGGAATGTCCTGAACATTTTGCAAAAAGCCCCATCACAATCGGATCAACGATATGGCCGCGCATAAAGTAATAACAAACAAACAAATAATCAAACATGCATTTGTATATATTAGATTTGGATTAAATTAGTAAAAATTAAATATAGGTTAAAAATTGGAAATATGCTTAATCTTCTTCACTTCACGGCCTAGGCAAATTGCCTGCCCCGCCTCACAGTTGTTCTGTTCATCTTTTCACTGGCCTTCCTATATTACTTCAACCTCTTGGCTTGTAGTTAAATGCTGCTTTTGGTAATCTTGTTACATTCATTTTTTATACATGTCTAAACGATTTATTTCTATATTCTTTGATTTTATCATCCAATGGATATATATTTAACTCTGTTCGTATATATTCACGATTTATCCGATCCAATCTTGTGCAGTCTTTTGTTCTTCTAAAGAAGTTCATTTCTACGCTTTCTTTTCTATTTTGTAATGTTTTGGCCATTACCTATGTTGCCCTCCCATAAAGTAATGCACGAACTGCCAATGTTTATAAAACGGAAATAGTGTTTAATTTTATTGTGAATTAAACAAAGATAATTCAACATTTCATTGTGACTTCTAGGTTACAAAAAATGTATGAATCAAATTTTCCACTTGTGGCTGGAACGAAATATTGCGTTGGTCCGTGATATCTGAAATCCTCAGCAGATTTAACAAGAGTGAAATATGGCGGTACCTTGAAAACTAGAGCTTCAAGAACATATTATTTAACAGATTTTCTAAATTCTTGAAGTTGACACTGATATACAGTTTACAAGCTACACAATTTAAACATGTAACTACAAAACAGCGATTACCTAACATTTATATTTAACCCTTAAATTCGTAATGTATCCTTTTAGATACATCAGTTGGTTTAGTTAATTTATTATTTTTAAATAATTCAGAAGAAAACGAACAAAAATAAACAAATTAAATGTGTGTCTAATTATACAATATACCTAATATTAACAGTTATACAAGATTCCATTTTCACTGCGGTCCGCCACATTCAAATATTTAACAGAAGAAATTTGTGTTTTGCCAATTTAAGGGTTAAAGTTCGCACCCTCCCTCACGGTCTTCCATCCATAGTAATTCCGCCCGAGGGCAGGTCTTTCACTGCAATCATAGCATTTTCATGCTATGCTTTGCAGCTTTACTAGGGAGTTGTAGGTGTGGTAGCTTCCCGTTGCTTCCCACATCGGTGAAGGTTGAGGATGATAATGATAAGGATGATGATGATGGCCGGATGAATATTGGGGACCGTTGGGCCCTAAGCTTCCTGACATTTGTCTTAGAGGTGAGGAAAACCCCGAAAAAAACCTCCCAGGAGCCTGCCCTGACCGGGAATCGAACCAGGGCCCGCTGCGTGAAAAGGCAGCACGCTACCTCGAGATCACAGCAGTGGACATTATGAACTGACAAAGGAGCCATTTCTCATAGAAGAGCTCCCAGAAACTGCAGTATGAGCTAAAGGTAATACTCTTCTAAATATAAAATCCTCCGGACCGGATTTGAACCAGCGACCTATGGATTACTGAAATTATATACCACTACCGTCCACCGCTCTACCAACTGAGCTACCAGAGGATATAATATTAATTTCTTACAACGATGGACTATTATGTCCACAACCTATTATACCGGTCTTTATTTTTTTTGATATCCTGATGATCCTGCCCAGGATCTTAGAAAAAAAATGATGAAATTATTGTACTGTCATCGATTCTTTACAAGTAAACAAAGTTTCAAGTCGATCCAATGTTTTAACCCATTCGCTCCGAGTTTTAATTGTCAATGTATTTCCCCAGAAATCGGATTTAAATCACCGTAAATTGTATTATCTATTTTCAGACATTCAAAACGAACAAAATATAACGGTACTTGAGACCACAATAAGGGTGAAGGCCAAAATACATTCCTGTAATATTCATAAATGTTAACAAAAGATTACACTGCCAAGGGATGTACACATTATTCCAAATATAGAACAGGCAGAGTTAAGCGAGTGTAACTCGTCTTCCGAGTTAAATGTCATTTAACAGCCGGCGAGTGTACCTCGTCTTCTGAGGCGAATGGGTTAAGTGGGTGAAAATCGTGTTGAAAGATTCCTTTACATAGATATATATTGGTCAAGCTAATATAAAGCGTGTAAAACGTTTCTATTGCAAACGCACGGTGTTCCTTTGACCATCGCTCCATACTGACTGGCAATGCTTTGAACTGCACTACGCATTGGTACCAATATCAACTCTCTAGAAAGCCGTGTCCAATAATGACGGACAATTAAAATGAGTCATTTCTGCTCCTAACTCAATTTCATAAAAAATGTGTTTATCCACTTGCCATTTCTCCTGACTTCAATTGCTCTTTCGATTATTTTATTGAACGGAGCTAAAAAAATTCGTTTAGAGATGAGTAATACAGATAAATATTTAGCGCGACATGGGATTAATTCATCATCATCCATGGAAGTATTAGGCCATGTGGCCTGTTACGGTCTCAAAGAGGAATTTTCCATCCAGCGCTATTTTGGACGTCCCAGCGATCTTTTGCCTTGCGGGCAGTAGCGAAGTATGGCTTTTGGAATTCTATGAGACGGCATTCGTTGAAGATGGGCTTTCCTGTTCTTCTGGTACTTTGTATATGGTGACGAATGGGTTCTACATCCAACTCTTCCATAATTTCCTCATTTCTTTTATGGTCCCACTTTGTGTAGCCTGCTGTACGGCGCATAAATCACATCTCATTTGCTGTTATTCTGCTTCCATCGCTTGTTCGTATTGTCCATGCTTCACTACCATATCTTAATACTGGTCTTGCGAGAACCTTATAAAGGCGTAATCTTGTGTTCTTCCGTACTAAAGATAGTTTCATGATACTGTTAATTATCCCCGTTGTTTTTGTAAAATTTGTGATTTTCTTTGATATATCAGCTTCATCTTGAAATGTTAAATTATAACCCAAATAATTAAATTCGTTTACTCGTTCTAAAATTTCATCATCCAAAACAATTTTGCTAGGTACAGGGTATTTCCCACAAAAGGCCATCACTTTAATATTCTTTGTACCATCATCATCATAGTACATTCACGAATTTAGGCCATTTGCTGACCTGTTTCGGCCTCAAGAGAAACACCATCCAGAAGTCTTTTGAGTGGACGTCCTGGTCTTCTTCTTCCTGCAGGTTGATATCTTAACATTAGTTTGGGTATTCTGTGATCTTCCATTCGATGAACATGTTGTATCCATCTTGACTTATAATCAGAAATTTTGTTTTCTAAAGATTCCATGTGTAATTCTTCTAATATGTCTTCATTTTTTTTTTGTGATCTAGTAGTGTGTATCCTGCAGTCCTCCGAAGATATCTCATTTCAGCAGATCTAAGTCTCTTGTATTGATTTCCATATTGTACCTTTTTGCAATCATATTAAAATTATGTATAGAATACTGTAAATCTGTTCCAGTTGGAGCTATTAATACCAAATCATCTGCAAAAAGCAAAGAGTCTATTTTATGGTTTCTATTAATTAGAAAGTTCAATAAAGAAAAATCTAATTTACTTAGGGATACATGTTTGAACTATTTAAGACGCAGTAGTGTTAAAAAGGTACAAAGAGTACTAGATTAAGGTTTTTCTATGTTCGTAGAGAATTTCCAATACAATGACGTTTACTCTTAGTAAGTCTGTGAATGTGAATTTGACTGGTACGACATGGAACGATGGCAAGAAATATTCCCGAGAGAACTCCTTAACTTTATATTCCATGGCACGCAAAACAATGTTGCATCCATTGCACATAATAACATTGTTACAATCACATCATGTCAGTGTTTGGAACAATTTATTTCTTTCAGTATTATATGTGACACTACAAATAGAAAGTAAATTACTTTAAAGGAGTCCTTATATAGCTATAGAAGAATTGCATTTGTCAAACTAGAGATAGATAAGAAATTGTCCATACCACTAAAGGCTATATTCCTTAAAATACGATAACATTCCAAAACTATTTTATACGGAGTATCATTGAATGATATTTGCAAAGATTGATCAATGATAGAAACGGCAAAAAGGAACACACTTTCATGTCCTATAAATATTGTAATTTAAACAGTTTTTTCTCTTTATATTTTGATAAAATCTATAATTTTATAGATCTGTTTATCATAAATAATGCCACTAGTGATTTCCAAATTATAGATAAATTCACGACTCTCGAAGTGAGGAGTAAATTTATCTAGAGAATTTGATAATCAAGAGTGGCATTTGTTAGGACTATTTAACGATTAAACATCGAAGGTATAGGCAAAGAGAACATAAAACATAGAATTGAATTGAGTAGCAAAATAATATCATAATTAAATTCCATATGGTGGGTTAAGCATATTTGGAAAGACACAAAAAAATATATTGGTAAAACATTGGTGGAATCTGTTGCAATGTACGGAAGTGATGTATGGACAATCAATAAGTTCTACAAGAATAGACTAATAGCTCTACAAATGGATTATTTACGAAGAAGTGCCAGAAAGTCTAAATTAGAACATGTCACAAATAAGGAAATTAGAAACATAATGGAAGCAGAAGAAAGCATAATTGAAAGAATTGAGGAGAAGGAATTAAAGTGGTTAGGACATGTTTTAAGAATGGAAGATGAGCGATGGCCGAAGCAACTATATGAATGGCATCCGAACAGAAAGAAGAAAAGAGGAAGACCAAGGTTAACATGGAAGGAAAACATGAAGACAGTAATGCAAGCTAGAGGGCTAAGCATCGAAGATGCCCAAGACCGTAGGCTTTGGAGGTTTGGCACGGGAAGACGGCAGCAGCTGTAAAAACCCGAAGATAGATAGAGATGTTTTAAAATATTTATATATTTAATGTAAACGGCGATGTTTGAAAACAAATGAGAAACGATTGGTACGCTTCATTTTCTTTCTTTGTTCATCACTGCAACCAGATCATAATATTATTTATTGCCAAAGGATCGCAATATTGTAATAATGCATCCTAGTGAAGAAATTTATAACCAACGTTATAGGTATTAATTAATTTGATGTCCTATGATGTAAATATGTCAATTATATTTTTCTGCAACGTCATTTCCTGGAAAATAATTCGTTTAAGAAAGTGTAAACAGTGTTTTCTTTTTTTTTGTGGTATAATCAATTGTTACAAATGTTTTTATATTATCTATCGCATGCGCTTTCTGCTGACATTCATGCACTATATATACAATTAGGTAGCCGTATTTCTTAGAGAGCCATTCACTGGAAAATAATGCTATGACCAATTCAGAATATTAAAAAGGAGGAGCTTTCTTTAATATGATAAACATATTTGATAAATTCGAGGTGAAACACGACTGTGATAGGTAGTAATTACAAAATCATTGAAAAGTGATTGGTCATTGAATCCCATTTGCGGCACGAGTTAAATAGTCAACATTATTTGAATACTGAGTAAGATTTTTCCCCACATACAGAATTGTCCTGGTGATCATTATCGACCCTGAAATTTGAAAATATTTTTGGTGCATTTAAATATTTACAATACTATGATACAGCTTGTAAATTATAATATTTGATTATCGTTATACTAACACATCAAAATGTGTATTATAATCAACATTACTAACACATCAAAATGTGTATTATAATCAACATTACTAACACATCAAAATGTGTATTATAATCAACATTACTAACACATCAAAATGTGTATTATAATCAACATTACTAACACATCAAAATGTGTATTATAATCAACATTACTAACACATCAAAATGTGTATTATAATCAACATTACTAACACATCAAAATGTGTATTATAATCAACATTACTAACACATCAAAATGTGTATTATAATCAACATTACTAACACATCAAAATGTGTATTATAATCAACATTACTGGTTATTCATTTATGTTTTAGTAAGCAACTCAGTAAAATCAAGGAATTTGTTCATTATTTGATATATTCAATGTGTTTGTCGAAGAAAAATAATGCTCTGACTTGTTTGGAATATTAAAATGGAGGAGCTTCCTTTATCACAAAAGTAGGAGATGGTAAAGCGAAATAGATAGAAAGCGAGGTGAAACACTACTGTCATCGGTTTGTAAAACAAAATTCATTGAAACATGATTGGTCATTGACTACCATTTGGGCCATGAGATAAATAGTCATGATAAGCTGTCGCTCATGAGATGCACAAAGAAATTAAACATAGGCTCAATTCTGGAAATGCATGCTATTATGCATTGCAGAGACTTTTGATGTCCCAACTCCTTTCAAAAAACGTTAAGCTGAAAATATATAAAACTATTATTCTACCAGTTATATTATATGGATGCGAAACATGGACTCTTACTTTAAGGGAGGAAAGGAGATTACGAGTATTTGAGAATAAAGTTCTTAGGAAAATTTTTGGACCAAAGAGAGATGAACAGACAGGTGAATGGAGAAGACTACATAACAATGAACTACACGGTCTTTATAGGAAGCCAGATATAATAAGAACAGTTAAGTCCCGTAGACTGCGATGGGCAGGACATGTTGCACGTATGGGGAATGAAAGACGTGCATGGAAACTTCTTGTAGGAAAGCCAGAAGGAAAACGCCCAGTTGGTAGACCAAGAATGAGGTGGGAGAACAACATTAACTATGATTTGAGGGAAGTAGATTATACAGGGAATGATTGGAAAGCATTAGCTCAGGATAGGGATGTATGGAGAGCTTATGTCCGTGCGGCCATGAACCTACGGGTTCGATAGTGCCAGTGAGTAAGTAAGTAAGTAAGCTGTCGCTCATTCGAGTTGTCAAATCTACTATTTCTATATTTCCATTTAAACAAACTCTCTATAATAATTTGTTTTAGATTAGATTAAAAAGTGTTTTAATTGTTCCAGCACTTCACCGCAGGGACGTAATAATGATATCAACACTTTTTTACGATGATAAAGGTTATGATATTCACAGCAAACAGACCATTAATTATTTTATTAATGTTTTGTATACACACACACAAATGGTGGTTTAATTTTCAGGGAGGAATAATTTGAACAATGCTAGTACATGAGCTGAATATAGTATGAGAGCAATACTCGCTCAGAATCTAAATGATCCAACACTCCGGAATTTTGAAGATGCTGGAAATTCTACCATCGATGCACGGTATTATAGTCGCGTATATATAGCTGACTTAAGAATGTAAGATATACTGTAGAGAACGTTATCTACTTTACCATGCCATTCTTCTATCCTTGTGAATGATGAAAGTCGTATATGGCCCAGAGTCTTCTCTTCTTCTACTACAAGGTTTAGGCTATGCAGCCTGTTCCGGCTAAGTTAAAAGTGGAGTCCGTCTTCTACGTGGTCGGCCAACATCTCTTGTTCCTCTGGGATTATACAGGAAGGTTCTTTTTGGTATTCTTTCGTTGTTCGTTCTCATTAAGTGTTCTGTCCATTTCTTATTATTTTCGCTGATTTTATCTTCAATTTTATATATATTTAATTCTTCTCGTATAGTTTCATTCCTTATTCTATCCGCTCTTGTGCATCCTTTCACATTACGTAAAAACAGCATTTCCGCAGTCTGTATCCTGCTTTTATCCCTTGATTTCATTATCCAATTTTCACTTCCATACAACAACAAAGGAACAGCCATCGTTTTATATAATTTAAGTTTCGGCCCAGAGTACTACTACTTGTTCTCCTTCTACTTCATGAAATTAGGCCTTTTGACCTGTTTTCACATAATGTGGGATTTAATTAATCTTCCCATTTAGTAAATGGCCGTCCAACAATTCTACGTCCTATTGGTTTGTACTTTAATAATAGCTGAGGGATTCTATTATAATTACAAACAAATAAACGTTATCTCAGTCAAAACATAAATTTATTAAATAATGAAAAAAATTATTGATGATCTTGATGAAGATTTTTGGGCTGTAGGCCGTGGTCGTGAGGCTTGTAGTTCCCCGACGTTTCGCCAGAGACTGCGTCTGGCATCCTCAAGGGTTGTCTTGTCTTGGCTCAGACAAGACAACCCTTGAGGATGCCAGACGCAGTCTCTGGCGAAACGTCGGGGAACTACAAGTCTCACGACCACGGCCTACAGCCCGAAAACCTTCTTCAAGATCATCATAGCAACTCCGGCCGTGAAAGTCTACGTGAATACAAACAAATTACTGATTTTTAAAAAGTAATATTAGTGAGTTGCTTCTGTTAATAATTTTGTTTTCAATTTGTTTATGAAAGATTGTAAAGTTTGGCAGTCTCTGACAGAGTGGAAGGAAATTCCATGTTCTAGCAAGCGAAATTGTAAAAGATTTGCAATCATAGGTAGTGTGATGAGGAGGGATATAAAGGACACTGTGCTCAAGGTATTGGGTATCTAATTTATTAGTATCAGAGGGTCTAGTGAAGCGGTGAGATAAATAATAAGGTAATGATGTGTGTGTATATAATATGTGGCGAAGACAGAAGCGAGTCAGTTGTGTTATTGACAGCGTTAAGTGAGCGGAAAAAGAAAACATTGTAGTGAGTGTACTCATCAGAGACTCTAAAATAATTGTGTACGAGATAAACCTGTAAATCAAGATTAATTATTACTACAAATTGTAGAATCAAACATAGTTGTAGTGAAATATTACACGATAATCTGTTTGATTATATACGACACAAAACACGTGAAGACGAACCCCCCGGCCAACTGCTGACAATATTAATATATAAAAATGGTTTGTTTGTTTGTTCGTACTTAATGCGCGGCCATATCGTTGATCCGATTGTGATGTGGCTTTTTGCAAAATGTTCAGGAGATTTCAGGGAAGAACATAGGCTATAAGAGAGTTGTGATACTAAACTCCTACACCCTTAACAATTTCCCTATGTAGTGGAAAACGTGAAAAAAGTAGATCTTTGGACGCTTAAATGGCTTACGCTGCATACGTAGATTCCTATGCAAGCAGAGCAAATGGCGAGTATTCTTTTATGGATAACTCACAATAACGAATTTTGTCTTTTAGCTATTTTATGCCAAGAAGATCGAGATAAGTAGATTTCCGGGCAACACCGGGTAATCAGCATGGAGAATTTTAAAATAATTAAGATATACAGTTATAATTATTTTTTCATTTCACTTATTCAACTAATCATAAGAAGTACATTAATTGTTGTCTTTAGCTCATTTATGTCAAGAAGATCGGGATAAGTAGATTCCCGGACAAGGCCGAGTAATGAGCACGGGGTATCTAAAAAAATATAAATTTATAATTATTTTTCCTTTTACTTATTCAACTAAACATAAAATTACATTAATTTTAATTTAATTAGGTGTAATCACCTTGACGTGGTGGGGGGGCTTAGTACCCGATGAACCAGACGACTCTACTGGGGAAGATTGACTTAGGTTAATCTTGCTGGTGGGTAAGAGGCGAGGGGAACTAAGTATAGCTCACAACGAAGGAATGGCGACTGTATCCATATTGGGCGGCCACATCTTCGTCAAGTCTTCAACGGTCAACAGGGCGACAAGGAATAGCACAGCTAAACTTGTAGGGCTTGAAGAGCGGAAGAAGCAGCCCTCTCTTGGGGGGTGGATACCCAGAGGAGCAGGTTTGGAGGCTCAGAGGAAGCAGCGCTTCCACCATCCTTGTCCTGCGAAGCGCTCGTAACGCTTCCAGGAGACATTTATCTTACTGAGAAGCTTCATGGAAATCAGCCGGACATCCATTGTTAGCCAGGAACTATCAAGCAAGAGGAAGGCGTGATGTTGGAAGACCTAGAAGACGTTGGGCTGATGCAATATGAAGTCGGAACGGGCAATTGCCTAATCCCTGGAGTGATGATGATGATGATGATTAGGTGTAGCAGCGCACACCGGGTGTTAATATATTTTCAATTATACAAATTTACGCAATGAATTATGAAGGTACTATTTTGTAAGAAGTATATTTTTTGTTTGTTTAAAACAAGATTTCTTATCATTAGTTCACAATATAACTGAACACATATATTGTATTTGAAAATGTAATTATCTTAGGATTCCGTTGTAGAATATATACGAGAGATATATATTGCTATTCTTAGTACAGAACAAATCTCACAGATTTTCTTTAATTCAATTACACGGCTTAACTTAGAGCTTCTGAATGTTATCTCTAATTATAGTAATAGTCCTGCAACAAAACCCTGAATCCACATAAGACTGAAGCAAAGCAATGATTTATCAAACTATATAGAATATGGAATTTATTGCCTTTTTTTCAGAATAAAGAAAATACACATGCATTTACATAGCGCACGGGCCTGCTTGGTCGTACGTGCATTATTTTTCCATGAATAAAAAATAAAACTAATAATATAAACAAATACCTACAAATACACCTGTATCAAAAAACAATAACAGGCTATATATAAGTAAAATCTATGTCTACACTACATCACAATAATACATATCTACATTCATCCACATTCCGTACATTAATATTAAAAAAAATGCTAGAAAACAAATTAGAAAAAAACACACACATACACCCACACACCCCCACACATATACACACCGCACGCTCATACCCCCCTCCCCCCGTCCCTGCAGACATTAAGTGCACTATCAGACTATTCAACTTATCAGACCTACTTATTATATAACATGATTAAAGATCGAAAACAAAGAAGTAACATAGGGCTTGCAGTCTTAGACCTACATATTATACAAACTAGTCTGTAAAAGGGTGCAAAATGTAAAAGGACAATACACAACATAGCGACTCAATGCGCCCTCACAGTAAACTTGCTGCATCATTTGAAACGTTTCGGCACCGGTTTTGCCTAATTTCTGACAGAACTTGATGCTTGCCCGTTGCTCAAACTGTGACATCTCGAGTTCCGACGTGCGCATTCAAATCACTGGGAATGAAAGACGTGCATGGAAGCTTCTTTTAGGAAAACCAGAGGGAAAATGTCCAGTTGGTAGACCAAGAATGAAACAATTTGATATATGGAACCGTAGAATGTTCGACGCCAGCTTACGGTGATGTGGAAGACACCTTCTCCATCGCATTCATATCCATTGTTAGTGTCTCCAGGTTATTAGTGACTCCAACATGTTTACAGTACTATATTGTTACGTTATACTAGATTTAGATTAGATTTATTTATTTAGCCTGGTGGAGTACAGTCATTAAGTTCTGAGCTTTACGCCTAGAGGGTAGGTACCCACAAGAATCTGGATGTCTCACAAGATGTCGATAACTCAGCGTACACTTAAACAGAACCACAACCTCCCTCAAAATAGTCGCCGTTGGCCGTTATGCACATTTGCCAACGTTGGTATAGCTGCTGGAAACACCGCTAAAAGATGTTGGTAGGAAGGTCCCGTATGGCTGCTCTTGTGGCAGTGAATACCTCTTCGGAAGAAAGAAATCTACGCCCACCATGGATTGATTTCATGCGAGGAAAGAGAAAAAATCGCATGGTGCCAGATCAGGTGCGTATGGAGGATGTGGCAAAACTGTCACATGTTGCTTTGCAAGTTCCTTTTGGATGAGGACAGAACAATGTACTGGGGAGCTGTCGTGTAGAAACAACGACTTCTTTGTACTCGAAAGCTTAGGTCGCTTACGGCGAATTGAATCGCGTGAACGGCCAAGGATCTCTTTGAAGCGGGTTTTGTTTATAGTTGCACCTTCTGGGATGAATTCCATGTGAACAATTCCATTTGAATCTAAAAACAGTTCAAGTATCACCTTGCCTTTTGACCTGTCTTGTTGCGGTTTTTTTTTTTTGTCGTGGTGATAATGGCGTTTTCCAGGTGGCGGATTGTCGTTTTAGCTGCAGATCGTAAAGGAAACATCACGTCTCGTCTCCAGTTATTATCCGATTGAGAAACGTCGGATCATCGTCAGCATTACTGATGAGGTCTCCACAAATCGTCATGTGATTCGTGGCACACTGTGCTGGATAACACGAGACATGTTCAGGTCATCAGACAGAATTTTGTAGCAAGTACTATGGCTGATTATTACTGCTGCTGCGAGATCATCTACCGATTGGGAGCGGTTAGCACGCACCAGCGTTGCAATTTCTTCGATCTTGCGTTCAGTTCGAATTATTTGTGGCCGACCAGTACGCACATCATCTTCCAAACTGTCTCTTCCTTGCAAAAAACATCGGTGCCACCTAAACACAACATAGCGACTCAATGCGCCCTCACAGTAAACTTGCTGCATCATTTGAAACTTTTCAGCAGTGGTTTTGCCTAATTTCTGACAGAACTTGATGCTTGCCCGTTGCTCAAACTGTGACATCTCGAGTTCCGACGTGCGCATTCAAATCACTGGGAATGAAAGACGTGCATGGAAGCTTCTTTTAGGAAAACCAGAGGGAAAATGCCCAGTTGGTAGACCAAGAATGAGGTGGGAGATTAACATTAACTATGATTTGAAGGAAGTAGATTATACAGGGAATGATTGGAAAACATTGACTGAGGATAGGGATGTATGGAGAGCTTATATCCGCGCGGCCATGAACCTACGGGTTCGATAGTGCCAGTGAGTTAGTTGTATTATTTATATGGTTCCTTATTTTCCCTACAAATGTCTAATTTTTCACGATTAACTTGAAATACCAAACGATACCGTACATTAACACAAATAGTTTTTTTTTTCACTAGAGATGTAATGTTAATAGTCTAGTATACACGAGAGTATGATGGCATGTTTTTAATTAATGTTGTCGTACTTTTGAAGAACCAGGGGAAAAACACTGCAGTCTATTAAAATCAGGTTTGCCTTTTATAATTAAAAATTCCGTTGTTCCTTTTATTATTATCATCATCATTATCATCATAATCACATACCTTCCAGAACACTGAAATGTGGTTTTTATTTTTATAAAAAATATTACAACATTTAAAAAAACAAATTGAACGACATATGTTCTAAACAAAGTAGATAACACGTATTTATCTACTACAGGGCAAAAATACAAATTCAAACGAATTAAAAATCATGTTCAATAATAACTGCATTTACTGTTTATATCTTTCGGCTGTTCCAAGTTCAAGTTTTAATTTTCTAGCTTACATTACATTTTCATTGGTCGTCCAATGTATGATTTTCAATTGGCGTCGAAATGTATACTTTTTTCCTTGTTATGCATTACCGGTTCATTCTTAGTATTATATATTCAAACCACTTACAAGTGTGGTGTTTTACTTTGCTGAAAACACCTGTAAAATTTAACATGTCTTCTTTTCTTCTTTGGCACTATAACCTTTTGAGTTTACTCTTGGTCTCCCTAATCACCAGCATTCATGTTCTACTTTCACTTTAAGGACATTGTCATTCCTTCGGAGTTTTAAATACTAATATTTCAACTTTCATTTTATACTAGGTTATAGATTAAATCAACCAAAAATCGAGAATGAATTTAACAACATATATTCTCTTTTCTACTTAAAGCATTTAGAATATTAACATTTCTTATGTTGCTTTGAGAGATATCTCAGGCATAATTTTAAAATGTCAAAATAAGTCGTGAACATAATTACTCAATAAATACGTAATCAATTAATTCAGAAGAAAATATGATTTAAAAGTGTTTAATTTTTTTAATCCCCACATTGTGGAAGCAAATTATTGTACGCCCACTGAAAGCTAAAACTCCCTGACCTCCGAACGATTTTCGACCCATTATTATTTTACTTACCCTTTCAAAAGCTTTGGAACAATTAGTCCGTAAACAACTGAGTGACTACCTAACTGAACACGACCTTTTAGATCAATACCAATCAGGCTTCAGGATAGGACACGATACAAGTACTGCTCTGCTAAATATATGTGAAGACAAACGCGAAAAACCTGATAATCGAAAACTTGCTATTCTAACACTACTTGACTTTAGTAAAGCATTTGACACGGTAGACTTGGACTTATTGTTGCTTAAATTAAAAAGCCTCTCACTTTTTGACAGGGCCATGCAATAGTTTAACTTCCATATTCCTGAGAGCCAGCAATTTGTTGTTAATTCTGCGTTACGTTATTCTTGAACCTACCGTAATGCTGGAGTTATACAGGGTTCGGTGCTCGGCCCACTGATTTTTTCAATCTATGCAAATTACATCCGACTCTCTAAATATTGCAAACATAATTTATTTGCGGACATGCATATTTACATACTCTTAGACAAATATTGTTTAATTGACGCGGAAACCAAAATTAATGTGGACCTTGACTCGCTAACATCATGGACAAATAAATATGGACTTCAATTAAAGAAAGAAGGTCACAAGCAATCATTATGAGTCATCAGAGATTGTTGGCCTCAATTAACACAAACACAGTATTATATGTGCCACTTATTGGGGTTCAAATCCCTTATAGCGAGACAGTAAAAAGTATAGGAGTATTTATGGATAAAAATCTAAATTATAATAAACAAATAAATTACATTTATGAAACAATATTCTCAATAATACACTCATTAAATCGTATTAGAAATTGTTTACCATTTGCTCTAAGAAAATGTTAGCACAAACACTTGCAATGCCCCGTTTTGATTATTATTGGGATACTATGTTTACAGACCTAAATACTCTTCTTACCCAAATATTTCAACGTGTTCATAATTCTTGCATACTTTTATTTCTGGTATTCGCAGATTTGATCACGTTACACCATTCCTGGAACAATTGTAATGGCTTCGCATACAAGATCATAGAACCATCCATTCCCTATCTCTTCTCTATAAAATATTTTCACAAATCATTACCTTATTATTTAAAACACTGCTTCGTTAGATTCTCTGATACACATAAATTAGATGCCCTATCTAATCAGCAACCCTCCTCACACACCAAGTATCACCCAATCTTTTTTTTTACCGTTTCTCCTGCTAGAACATGGAATTCTCTTCCACCCTATGCCAGAGACTGTCAAAGTTTACCATCTTTCAAAACAAATTGAAAAAAAAATAACAGAAACATCTCACTAATATTACATTTTAACAATTAATAATTGTTTTCATTTACTTACTAACTCACTGGCACTATCGAACCCGTAGGTTCATGGCCGCGCGGACATAAGCTCTCCATATATCCCTATCCTGAGCTAATGCTTTCCAATCATTCCCTGTATAATCTACTTCCCTCAAATCATAGTTAATGTTATTCTCCCACCTCATTCTTGGTCTACCAACTGGGCGTTTTCCCTCTGGCTTTCCTACAAGAAGCTTCCATGCAAGTCTTTCATTCCCCATACGTGCAATATGTCCTGCCCATCACAGTCTACGAGACTTAACAGTTCTTATTATATCTGGCTTCATATAAAGACCATGTAGTTCATTTTTATGTAGTCTTCTCCATTCACCTGTCTGTTCATCTCTCTTTGGTCCAAAAATTTTCCTAAGTACTTTATTCTCAAATACTTGTAATCTTCTTTCTAAATATTTTCAGTTTAACGTTTTTTGAAAGGAGTTTTCATTTATTTATTAAAAATAGTAGGAGAATGGAGGAAGTTCAAGCTCCTTAAACCATTCACTTCAGGTTTAAATGCATAATGCATTTTCCCAGAAGCCGCATTTAAGTCACCGTAACTTATATTCTCTATTTTCAGAAATTCAAAACCAAAAAAAAAATAACAGTACTTGAGATCGCAATTAGGGGAAAGGCCAAACACAACACATACTATTCATAAATGTTAAGCTAAGATTACCCTGAGAATGGGATGTACAAAATATTGCAAAATATATAACAGCAGAGTTAAGCGAGTGTACCTCGTCTTCTGAGATGAAGGCCATTTAACAGCCGGCGAGTCTACCTCGTCCTCTGAACCATTGGCAAAAACATTTATTAAAAATAGTATTAAGATTTGTTAATATTTTACTTGATATCTTACATATAAGCGATAGATTAATTCATTACGCAATATTACTTTCTTTGTATATTTTCTCAATCATGTATAGTAGATTCGGGCTGTTATTCCTTTGTGCATATATTATTTTATTAGTTTTAATTGTAATTGTTTTAATTTTATTGTATTATGAAACATTTTTATTATTGTTCAGTTTGAGCATATAATTTATTTTTTAATATGTAATATTATTGTAATTTTTTTTATTTAAATGTAAAACATGTTTGTCTGGTGAGAGGAGGAGAAAACCACATGGCTTTAACTCAACCAGGCTAAATAAATAAATTAAATAAGAATAATAAACTGTCGAATAAAGTAGGATCTTTCAAATCCAATTTAATTTAATCATGTCTTAAATCATTTTCTATTTTATTTTAGTAAATTTCATATGTTGGATTCTAGTACGTGAGATTAACACAAAACATACTATGATGTAATTAGGGAAAAATCCCTTGAATTGAATTTATGGTACTTACTTGAATAAAATAGCAAATTTGTGATAAAGTCCAAGCAAATGAAACTTATTGTATTTGTTTCCTCCATATTCTAGGAACGGCATTAAATTATTCTTGGATACGTGGTATTAAACAATGCAGACATGACAACACAAAATGTAAAACTTTACAAAAAATTGAGAATAAAAAAGGTTATTTCTGTCAGCACAAACTGAAAAGGATTAGCTGCATAAGCTTTTCTGACATCCATTCACAGTGGCTGCTGAGTTGTGAGCTATGCATTTTGCATTGAACCAAAGCAAGCACATTCGCTAGTTTACTTTAATTTTGTCTTCTTTGAAAAAAGGACAGTACTGGCGCATACACACTAATACATCGGGTAACAGCATCTGGGTCTACCTCATTTCCCAGAGCATACATTAATTCCGTTCTCTTTTGAAATGAAAACCAACAGCACTGCCACTCTAATACCACGTGTTCTTGCAACTTCTGTTCTGTGGTTTCCATGTCCCTTACAGCTCGGTATACATAATATACTGGGATTATTATTTTAAACAAGTCTCTGTCAGACTCCTTTTCTGTGGTAATACATGCAGCTTTATAATTTTACATTTCTGTGAAAAGTTGTAGCGAGCTCTTGTGTAGGCACGAGTGTCCCTTAGGGCGTATCTTAGATTAAGCTTATTTCTGGGTTCTACTGGTGTGAAGGATAAGGAATTCGATATCAGTAACAATGAGTTGTGTAATTAATTAAAAAGGGTTTATTTTGTTAACCTCCTATGAACAACACAACACACAAGAAATTAATATTATCTTGTAGACCACTGGAGCAAATCTAGACTTCTCTAGTATTATTTACGTACGATAGATTGATTCACACTTTTAGGTAATAATATGGGAGGAACAGGCTCCTCTGAATATTCGTAATATGATAAACTAGCCCACTCTGCTTTTGTAAGGGAGCTACTGGCCCCACTCTGTGATCATATGAGAGCAACTGGCCACACTCTATGTGTGTGTATGAGCTACTATAGTGTAAAAGGACTAAGTTGGCATGATTTATGCTATCCTTGTCTAGATAACTGTTCTTCCACCCTTCGAAAAACACAATGGGCTACCCTTGTAAAATTACTTAGGAATGCTAGAAAAACTCCACCCCCCCCACTTCCGTCCAGTCACTTTTGTGTCTGGTAATTTTTGTCAGTGGCGACTGGTTCAGAGTGTTCTGTTAAAAGTGACTGCAGAAAATTGGAGAAGAGCATGTGAATCACTGAAAAGATTGAAGAGTCATATTGGCAGGCAGACGGTGTAATTGAAGAAATTAGTGATCGGTTTGAAATAAATTTAGAGGATACCGACGACGATTAAAATGAAGACATAGAAACTTGCCAGGAGGAATGTTTAGAAGAAGGGAATGCCACCACTGCAGGGAGTGTCTGCCCTACCGCTGTCACCGTGAAGAGATATGCGTATGAGTGAGAAAGAAGATGGTGAGTACTCTCTTTCTCTTTCTAAAGTATTCTAGAGACTTTAGTCATCATGGACTATAACCACACTGTATGGGAGTTACTGGTCACACTCAGTTAACAATACAATTTCTTGGTCTTTTATATTCATTTACAAGGAAGTTTTAAAATTGGCTCAAGTATTCCATTTAACAAAATTTATTGTTTTGAAAATCTGAGCATATTCAATACGTCAATCAAATTTACACTTTCATAACAAACATTAGTTTCGCTTCGCTAGGTGCACATACCTGCCAACCCTTGAGTTACCGTTTACCTCTGTATAACAATAGCTTATTGTGAGGTCCGAAATAATAACAAAATTAATTTTAATTCTAGGAATTACTAACGCTACAAAGTGTAGAACTTACTAACTCTGAGCCGAATATTTGATTGATTCATTGATCACCGTTCATCCCTGTGGGGAAATGGGTGTTCCTTAGTGGGACATTTATTAACCAGACTAATTTTGTTACACTTATGTCCTTATAGATGTCAGCGAGCAACGTGTAGTTAGTACAGCGCCTCGAGGAGACGTGTAGAAAACTAAATAACACTGGTCAACATGATTTTTGTCTCATGAGTACCAATAGTTGTACTTAATGCAGTTTTTATCGTGTTTACAAATGTGTTAGGAATTTCTCCATCACCAACAGCTTTTTTTATTTAAATTTCAATTAATGGATTTAAATAATTATTTTTTAATAAACTTTTTTTCGTCCATTTGTCCATTGTAAAATAAAACCAAATGAGATAACTCATATGGTTTCAGCTATGGAAAAGAGATATAAAGGCAAACGGAATACTAATATGCTGGCCGATTATTGTTGGACCATCAAGAGGGATGCTCCACAGGCGAAATATAGCAGAAAATAGTCATTTCGTACTTTCAAGGTGAGTCCGAATGTTCGAATATTGTGTAGTTACGAGTGTAGAAAATATTAAAGTGTTTGAAATTATAAATGCCTGTCTCTTGGAAACCTTGCGTGATGGAGAAAAACCGTATCACATTTGAATTCAGGAGAAAAAATAGTATCAGAATCACATATGTTTCTTTCCGAGACAAAAAAAAAGTTTTTTTTTGTTGCTCAGTGTTAATTGGATAGGGGAAGATCGATTGAATTTTGTTCATTGGCATTTTTATTCAAGTTTGAGGTTCTTTACGAGCCTGAATATCTTCATACTAGTGACCAACGGCTTAAACGTTTTCCGGGGGGATTTGCCCCTTGGATTTTTCCAAAGTAAAAATCCATCGACACCGGCCGGGTATGATCCTGCGAACCTCGAGACTAGAGGCATGAAACGTAACCTCTGGACAACCGCAATCGACTGCACCGAACATTAAAGGTCGTATCTATGAACGCATTAAACCGTAAAAGTCGTTCTCTGCTGAGAAAGTTGCATCCAAAGACGTTTTTGCGTACTCAAAAATCTGTTCATGCGATAATAATTGTCTAAATTCCTAAGCTACCTGGGCGAGGTGACTTTGCAGAGAACAAATCGTGAGCAACCTGATGGGAACCGATGTAGTTTGAAACCTTGCCGCGTACCTTGCTGCTTTATCCAAGATGTCGGACCTTGAAGAGTTCGATCATGTTTTCGGTATACGCGGAGAAGAGGAATTTGATAGAGTGTTCCAAAGAATTCAACTGGATGAACAGGAGAATCGGCGTAATATTGCGCGATGCAGACGTCGTCTTATACGGTATTATTTGCGGGACGCAACCGTAAATGCGCTCGTCTAGCAGATGAAAATAACGTAAGTGGTTTTATTGCTGAGAATTCTGGGTAATTTCTTGCCAATATTACGAAAACGACGACTTTCATGCATGACCAGTTAGTGGGTAGCTAATTCGATCTTTGCACTTGCTCACGGAAAATCAGCTCACCGGTGATTGGAAGTAATTTGAGTAGATCGTAATATAATATATATTTTCTTTTTGATCAAATTTTTAGTTAGTATTTAATATTAGAGTTAATTGAGATTGTTATATTCTGATATAATATATGTTTGTCCTGGTGAGTGGAAGAGAAGGCCACATGTCCTTAACTCCACCAGGCTAAATAAATATAGTCTAATCTAATCTAATCTATATACACATAAAAGTAAGTTTTATTCTTACTTAATTAAATATATTACAAATTTTCATCAAGTAAACGCGAATTCAATTGATGTTATATATATATTATATAAGATAACTAGAAGTCCCTACCCACGCGTTGCTGTGGCTAAGGTATACGTTAAAAATTTAAATTAAGTTGCTGTCTTTCAACCAGATTACTTAAAACTAATACTTTCAGACGAAATTAATAATATTGAAAATAAAAAAAAACTGAACACATTTAAATTATGAAATAATCAACATTTGTAATTCAATTGAAATTCGCGTTTGTAACAAAAAGCACAGCCATCTGGATCTCTCTTTGTTAAATAATACACCAAATACCTTACCAAATTACCTTACACCGCCATCTGTTAGAATCGTATGGAACTCACAGATGATTACTCCGCCATCTGTTAGAATCGTATGGAACTCACTCTTTGTTAAATAATAAATAAATAATTTGCAATAAAAAAATAATGCGACTATAAATTTAGTTATATACTACCCTAAGTCTCAAGTCGGATCAAACTGCTCACAGTGAGCAAAATTTTATTAAAATCGGTTCAGTAGTTTAGGATTCCATCGCGGACAAACAACGTGACACGTAATTTTTGTACATTAAGATAATTGAATTCTAAACATAAGCAATAGTAAATTAATATATCTCCACTCTCGCAATAAAGAGTTTCTATAGAAAAGAATTACATAGTAAAGATCTGTCGTCTGCTAACTACAATATTGGATTTGGTTTGTTATCAGAGGTAACTGTATGAACAACCACCCTAACCGCAATGCTTTTTCAATCCCCTATCTTGCCTGAGGTCACAACTCGCTGTATATTAGGTCCCGAAAATTCATAACAGTTGAATGCACCACCAGGATGAACATCTATCGTGTGTACGTACACGTGCCTCTACATGGCTTAATATTTTCCTCAATATTTGTTTGAACTACAAGGAAGCCAAACAAATGAAGAGCAGTTAGTTACGATGTTGAAGGCCTATTTTATGTGGTTGCATTTGTTTCGCACAAAGTTGATGTCAAAGTGAGTTTATATGAATTCCTTTAAATTAAAATATCAAACATGAAACAACATTAAACCTGGTGGAAACATTTTCTCACTGAAAAATAGTATATTTCCACATAAACTTCCATTTCTGTCACTGACAAGTGATAATATAGTCCTGACATATTTAAATTATCTTTAAAACGGTATGAATAACGTGTTTGCTTCTGAACCCTTAGGTTCATTGGATCGATCCCAGTCAAAACAAAAAAGAAACTTTTTTTTGTCTCAGAAAGAAAAATATGTGATTCCGATAGAATTTTTTTTTGCTCAAATATAATATGATATCGGTTTTTCTCCATCACGGAAAGTTTCCAACAGACAGGAATTTATAAATTCAAACACTTTAATGTTTTCTACATTCGTAACTACACAATATTCGAACATTCGGACTCACCTAGAAAGTAAGAAATGACGATTTCGCCTTTCGAGCATCCCTATTGATGGCCCAACAATAATCGGCCAGCATATTAGGATTCCATTTGCCTTGATATATCTTTTCCATAGCTGAAATCTCCTGAGTTAGCTCATTGGTTTTATTTTACAATGGACAAAGGGCGAAAAAAGGCTTGTTAAAAATAATTATTTAAATCCATTAATTGAAATTGAAATAAAAAAAATGTGGATGATGGAGAAATTACCGAATACATATTTGAAAACACGATAAAAAACTGCATTAAGTACAACTATTGGTACTCATGAGACAAAAATCATGTTGTTATTTCTGTATTCAAGAAAATTGAAGGATGCAGCTTTTATGTAAGATGATATTAAAAGTCTTCGATCCAAAATCAAGTATAGAGTCACTGAAAAAAATATTCGTTTAACCACATAAATCTAATTTAAGAATGAATAACTACCTGAGAATAAACATAACGGTGCTGTAGGTACGCTAAATAATTCATCATATAGAGGAAGTTAGGGTAATGTAGACCGTTCGGTTTCAGCGAACCCTGTTAATATCTTCCTTAATTAGTGCTATCTTCGAACATAAATAGTCTATCTTCTTCCCCTCATTAATTGATGTGTTCTATTATTCTTTATTATATTACTATTTGTGCGAACAACGATTTATTTGTGATATTTATGAAAATGAACATTTTTAAAATTATTTAATCTAAGGATTAATTCTTAATTTATGCTATTGAATATTATAAATATAGAAAAATATCCTAAATATATTATATTATACAGCTGCTGTTTTAATATACTGACGGGTTTGGTTTCATATTATGTGACATAGTGGCTGTATAAAACAATAAAACATAACAAAAGAATTCTGTTATAATGTGGACCCTCCACGAGGCGGTTCACAAATACGTATATTTTTATCAATGAGGATGCTATCTATAAAAACCATGCACTTATTAAATTTTATTTAATATCCTTGTAATTTTAGTGAAGCAAAAAACCGTCGCTGTCTGCATATGAATGACATGTGAATGTTATAATCAAAAATCATTTTTCAAAACGTTAAATAAACAATGAAGCTTTTTAATTATGATCAGCCATAAATACTTTCAGATTAATTTTTGACTGTCTATATAAATTAAGACTTCATCATCATCATCATAGTACATTCACGAATTTAGGCCATTTGTTGACCTGTTTCGGCCTCAAGAGAAACACCATCCAGAAGTCTTTTGAGTGGACGTCCTGGTCTTCTTCTTCCTGCAGGTTGATATATTAACATTAGTTTGGGTATTCTGTGATCTTCCATTCGATGAACATGTTGTATCCATCTTGACTTATAATCAGAAATTTTGTTTTCTAAAGATTCCATGTGTAATTCTTCTAAGATGTCTTCATTTTTTTTGTGATCTAGTAGTGTGTATCCTGCAGTCCTCCGAAGGATCTCATTTCAGCAGATCTAAGTCTCTGTATATCCTTCTGTTTCAACGTCCATACTTCGCTACTTAAGACTTAATAAACTTAAAAATAAACTTAAAGCTAGGGTGGACTCTGGGGTGCACTTTATCCGAATATGGAGGTTGAAGCGAATCTTTGATGTAATGTAAAAGAGTTTATAAATTTTGAAGATATTTCCATATTTGAAAAAAAATGTTATTTCATAGTTACAACACTAATGATAATCACTATAAATAAATAAAATTAAAATCCTTAATTGAAATAAGGAAAACAACAAATTCAAAATAGGGGTGCACACTACCCGAGGTTCCTCTAATACGGTATTTATATATAAACTAACTTAATGTCTTCTTCCTCTTCTTCGGCTATCCCTCACTTATAGGTTTGACGTCTACAGTTTCCATTATCTCTATGACTCCAATCTCTCCCTCTTCCAAATTCCTATCATCCATTATAGATCTGACATAGGTTTTCCATTTCCATCTTGGTCTACCATGTGGCACGTATGGGGAATGAAAGACTTGCATGGAAGCTTCTTGTAGGAAAGCCAGATGGAAAACGCCCAGTAGGTAGACCAAGAATGAGGTGGGAGAATAACTATGATTTGAGGGAAGTAGATTATACAGGGAATGATTGGAAAGCATTGGCTCAGGATAGGAATGTGTGGAGAGCTTATGTCCGCGGCCATGAACCTATGGGTTCGATAGTGCCAGTGAGTAAGTATTATTATTATTATTATTATTATTATTAAGATTTTTTTTTGCATGGCTACTAGTTCCCTCCCCCACTCGGCAATGTTTCTTCCTGCCACGCAGGTACAGTTCTGAGAAAAGGTCTGTAGAACTCCTAGAATTCTATAACACTTATTCTGAAACACAAGAGACACGATATCAGTCCATTGTGTTTCGATCTTCAAATCTACGGTACATCGAAATTGTACGTTTTCGGATACGAGTTTCTTACCAAAACTTTATCTCCTAAGTTCCCTCTACAACCCCTAGACGTCTGTAATACTTATTGTGGAACACCCTGTGTAATTCCATATAATATACCGATAAATGTGAAGTAACTATGAAGAGTTAGATAGACGTTCGGTGTTCTGCCACCACTTGAACTACTGCTCCGCTCTCTGTTCATTTGAATGGTGCTTTAATTAAAATGGTGGCTGCTTGACGTGTGTTGTACAATCAGCAAGACTGACTACGCCCTACACGTTTTCATTAGAGCTCACTTATTCCAAAATGTCAGTAAGAGCTACGGCTGCTCATATATTTCTTGGCCAAATCTCTTAAAAGCCTTGTCTACATCCAGCTCTCTTTATCGACGATAATTTTCTAATGCGATTCCAGCATATAGAATTCCTACTAATATCTGCAAACTCAGTACACTTTCTAAAGCGAAAGAATAGACAACGTACAAAAGAAGGTACCGTACGTGGGTCTCAATTTTTACGATATATATTAAACAATGGCCTTAGATTGAACAATAACTCAAGTATTCATAACTTTCGCCGATGATTTAGTCTTGCTACACCATGATGAAGATCTGTTACAATTGGCTGCTTACAAACTAATTGCAATATGTAGCGATTATTATATTGATTTAGGCTTTCGCGGCCGGAGTTACTATGATGATCTTGTAGACGATTTCCGGGCTGTTGGCCGTGGTCTTGAGGCTTGTAGTTCCCCAACGTTTCGCCAGAGACTGCGCCCGGCATCCTAGATCTACTAGAACATCAGACAGCAACCTCATTGATGCAATGGAAGACCCTAATGCTAACCAACCAGAAGGCAGATACAATTTACGAAGAACGGACCGCGCAGAGAACACATCGCGGATAAATGTATAAATAGAGCAGGTAGTCGACAAAATTGCCAGTCTCAAGACATCCCTTGAAGATGCCGGACGCAGTCTCTGGCGAAACGTTGGGGAACTACAAGCCTCAAGACCACGGCCAACAGCCCGGAAATCTTCTACAAGATCATCATTGTAGCGATTATAATTTTAATATTTCAATAAGTAAAACAAAAGTAATGGCATTTTGTGGAAGAAATACTCTGCGTGCAAAAATAGTAATTAGAGACGAAATTATTGAACAAGTATCCCACTTTAAATATTTAGGATGTGACATCAGCTTTGGTATGATAAAGATATTGAACACAAAACACATCAGTTTCAAGCTATTTGTGGTACAATAAAAAGAACATTGAATAATAAAGCCCATAAACAAACAAAATTAAAATTTTATAAAACAATGGCTGTCTCTGTCTTTTTGTATGGGAGTGAATCTTGGATTACCACTGCCAAACAAGAAAGTAAAATCCAAGCAGCCGAGATGAAATTTTTAAGAAGAGTAAAAGGTTGCACTAGAATGGACCAGATAAGAAACGAGTATATCCGTGAAGAACTGCAGATCTACTCCATAAAAGAAAATATATTTAACAACAAGATACAGTGGAAAGGACATGTAGAAAGAATGGAAGAAAGTAGATTACCAAATAAAATCTTCCATTATTTTCCAAGAGGAAGAAGAGATGTCGGAAATCCTCGGAAGAGATGGTCTTAGATCTATTAGTGAAGAAGGAACAGGCAACTCTTGCCTAAACCAGAAAGTGAAGAAGAAGAAGAATATTAACTAACTGGCTCTATCGAACCCGTAGAGTCATTTCCGCGCGGACATAAACTCTCCATACATCCCTATCCTGAACCAATGTTTTATAATCATCTCCTGTATAATTTACTTCCTTCAAATCATTGTTAATATTATTCTCCCACCTCATTCTTGGTCTACCAACTAGGCGTTTTCCATCTGGTTTTCCTAAAATAAGCTTCCTAGGAAGGAAACCCCGAGTTAGCTATCAGATTCCATGCACCTCTTTCATTCCCCGAAGAAAATAGAATCGACTGTAAACGACGTTGTGCAATATTAAAGCATGAAACAAGAAGAATACGTAGGGAATACAAATAAAGAAGAATAATAATATGAATTAATATTTTAATGTTTATTTAATAATACGGACATTTCTGTTACGAATACATAGATTATTATTTTACATATATATTTTAATTATTTCATATATTATTTTAATTATTCCATATAAAAACAGCTGGTGAAATATAAAGCGTTTAGACATATTATATTTCAGGATAGAATTTTGATTATGGCAGGAACAAAGTTGCAAGGCTAACTGTAAATCTCTGCATTTAGACTATAGGAATGTTAGTACAGTTAATTATAGCTGGAGGAGCAGAAGCTTAGTATATAAACCTTGCAAAATATGGGACTCGTGTCTGTTGAAGCAGTGAGCTGATGGGTAAGTCTACATACCATTTTTTTCTTAATAAAATTTGCCTAGGACAATTAGAAATGGAGTAAAGTATTTTAAATAGTTTAATACTATATTTCTAAGAGTAAGAGTTATTAGATAATTATTAGAATGTAAATTAGGGTTTATTCGTAAACCCAGATCTCCCTCTCTCGAAACTCAAGAAAGTTAGAATGTAGGTTTTCTTAATATAAGCTTGGATTAGTTATTTAGGGTTAGAATACTTAGGGTTATTGTAATCATTATTCTCTAGAAATAAAATAGTTAAAATTAAGAATCCATTTATTTATGTTCGAAAACACATATGCCTTTATAACTAATACATCCACATACTAACACTCGGCTAGAATCTCATGCTAACAAAAATCCAAGTCCCGAAGGTCCTTTAAGCCCTAAGAAAGCTAGCAAAACGTAACAATTCCTACCGTAAATTATATCGATAAACAACCGCTACCATAGAGCAAGATGAGGATGGGCCGCTGCTTTACGCGACCACAAGTGACATGATATGAATAATATAATGCAGGAAAACCTCTTCAATAGGGTACATGAAAAAAATCGATATCGTAGCCATTAATCAACGAGGAAGTTAAGCTTTTTTCTCGACCCTACCGTCCATTCGAAAGAAATATTAATCGGAAAAAGAAAGGTGACTTGGCGAAGTAAAATATTTCCGATGTGTATCCTGAAGCATAATTTATTACAAGTGGACATTTATGTGATTATTTCTTGGAACTAGAGGAAACATTTAAATATTTACATGGAATAAAATAAAAAGCGGTCACGCAGCAACTGTGTAAACTAAGCGAATGTCTCAGCAAGTCCAATTAATGTAACATTTCCTGGTTTACGGATTGTATAGGGTAAATGGAGGTATTTTCATGATATTGGCAATTGCGTGTAGTTAATTTCGAAATCTCGGTACAGTATTATAATTCTATGTAGAATACTAAAATTAAAAAAAATATGTTATCTAAAAATATGACCATTATTGTAAATACCTCAATATATATTTACCTTGCATTTTAACTTCGGAATAATGTATCAAAATTGAATATCACGAAATTACGTATATCACGAATGTACCCCCCCCCTTTACCATATATCCTTTGTTAAAGTAAGTAACTCCATCTCCGATGCCAGCTTATTCAAAAGTATTTGACTGCCGTGAAAACGAATGGTGTATATCACAATATTTTGTATTTTATTCCCATGTACAATTTGTAATGCTTCCTATTTGTATATTCAGGTATAATTTGCACCGATTTAAATAATATCATATTCTATTCACGTTGACTTAAGGAGCATGAAATATACAGTCGTCTTAAACAAATGGATAAGTCGGCAGTAGCAGAACACTCTTTACTTGATGGCCACAGAGTACAATACCAGAATACAGACATATTATCTAACTGCACACACTATTTTACCCGTCTACAACGAGAAGCCATTGAAATATTCAAACATAAAAACAGTTTCAATAGAAAAGAAGAATCATTAAAAGTCAACAAAGCATGGAAACCGGTTCTAAAAAACGCAAAATGTAAACCTCTACAAGTACAGTCGACAAGACTATCAAACAGCAATCTCAGTGGAACAACGGAAGTCTCTACCGCTGACCAATCAGAAGGCAGAGATAACGTACAGTCCACGAGACCATCAAACAGCAATCTCATTGGAGCAATGGAAGTCCCTAACACTGACCAATCAGAAGGCAAATATAACTTACGAACACATCGCGGAGAACGTATAAATAGGACAGACAGTGGACAGAATTGCCAGTCTCAATACAACCCTTGAGAATGCCAGACGCAGTCTTTGGCGAAACGTCGGGGAACTACAAGCCTCACGACCACAGCCCGAAAACCTTCATCAAGATCATCATAATATCATATTCATTTTTACAGTACTTTATTGAAAATATTACGTAAATTAAATTAATGTAACTTATAAGATACATTACCAACTTTAAACGGGTTAATTAAATTGTATAGTATACATTGCGATGAAAAAAATATGGCGATTGCTACAGTCAATTGTCAAGTTCGGGTTTCAAGTAAATCCCCAGTTCAAATGGTCGGATTTGGCCGACTTTTGGAGCATAGCACGCCGAAATGTCGAAGGTTCGAGTCTCGGTGGGATTAGGAATTTTAAACTGACGCAAACCTCCTGGCGGCACTACGGCCCTGGGGTAGACTTGGCCTCTAAAGGAAATGAGTACTGGGCGCTTCTTCTAGAAGAAGGTGGCCGTCACGCAGTTCATGACCCATAAAGTGAGGGAGGCATGAAGCACGTAAAATTACATATAAAATAAGGAAAATAGAATAAAATAAGAGTTAACAAATTAATCTTTTGTGCCGTATATGTTTTATAAAGTTTTATTTAATATTTATATACATTGTATGGTGCAGAGACATTAACATTACGACGGAATGAAGAATAGCGACTGGAAGCTTTTGAGATGTGGATATGGAAAAGAATGGAACGTATAAAATAGACAAAGTAAAAAATAAAGATGTGCTAGACAGACTGGATGAAAGAAGAACAATGCTGGAACTCATAAAGAATAAGAAGAAGAAAAGAAATTGGATTGACCATTGGCTAAGAAGAAACTGCCTGCTGGCGGATACCCTAGAAGGAATGGACAATGGAAAGCAAGTTAGAGGCAGAAAAAGACATCAGATGATAGACAATATTAAAATAAATGGTTTATATGCGGATACATAAAGGAAAGCTGAGTTAAGGAAAGAGTGAAGAATGCTGAGTTTGCAATGAAATACCTCCACTTCGGCAGAACACTATAAATGAAATATTTATATAAATATACAATTCGTGCATTGATGGAGATTTGAACAGCACGAGGGGAAAAAAAGGGTTGGACGAACGAGATTGGAATGACAGAGAGATGTGAAGGAGAATTACAGTAGAATATTGGGCACAGGAATATGTTCTTAAACATTGTGAAACTTGCTAAATAAAAAAAATAATAAATTAACAAATATTTGAGAACGTTTACTATATGTCAAATATATAAATTCTTAATTATATATTTTTCCCTGATTGATTATTAGCTAAGTTGTTAGTTTCTCATCTTACAAGTAGAGACACTAAATTTTGCCTAATTTTTTACATTCTTCTTCTTCTTCTTAAACTTAATTTGTAGGATTTTCATCCTGTTTATTTCCAAAATCACTCCTCGGAGGAAGACATTTTGGATGTGCATTCACTGTCTATCCATCTCTTGGCTGGTCTTCCTCTTGTTCTTCTCCCATCCATTGGTCTATCTTCTTTAGGTCTTTTTGCAAGCCGGTTTTCTTCCATTCTTTCTATATGACCCTTCCAATATTTTCGTCTATCTATAATTAATTTGGTTATGTCTTGAATATGGCATTTGTGTTGTGTATTTTATCAAATAATGTTTTCCCCTGAATAGTTCTTAAGATTTTAATTTCGCATGTGCTTATTATTTGTTTAGTTTTTGTTGTATCAGCCCTATTTTCTGCTTCATATACGATAACTGGTCGAACTATCATTTTGTATATGCGGGTTTTGTTTTCTATTGACATATGTTTGTTGCGCCAAATTAAATCTTTAATATACCCTGATATTTGTGTTGTTTTATCAGCTTGTTTCTTTACTTCTTTTATTCAATTTTTAGTGTTTGTTATTAATACACCTAAATAATTAAATTCTGACACTTGTTCTATAATTTTTCTTTCCACTTCTAATTTGCATCTTACTGGTTCTTTTCAATCATCTCAAAACAGTGGCGTAACTATTGTCTGTCGCATGTTCCAGGATTGAAGTCCCAAGCTACAATGCTGAATATTAACCTGTTATTGATACGTAAATTTAATATATATTAACGATAATTTATTCGCCTCTTCCAGAACATTTTATTATTGTTTTATGCATGATTGTATTTAATCTAATCCGATTAGTTCGCTGTTTTAGAATTTTGCCATTACGCCTCTGAATACATGTCGTTCTTAACAACTTGCTCAACTCCGAGACGGCGGTGGAACAAAAACATCCCCTCGGTTTCCGAAACCAACCCCATCCTTCTGCTGCCTGACGCTGACATGGATAAACTCTGTCTGCACACTAATAAAGCATTTTTTTTTCTTTTCTATTTGCATGAGGTCTATTACAGACATTATATATTTAAACAGCTTCAGAATTTGAATTTGAGCTTTGTGATATATTTTATTAGAAATTAGAAATTACATTAATTTTTTTATTGAAACTAATATATTAGTACCAGTAGAAAATTATAACAAAAATTAAATTATGTAACTATTTAAAACGAGTGGTTAAGGCAGGAAGTCTTGGCGCACAGCTACGGGACTTGCGCTGGTTCGAGTCTCCAAGGAGGACGGAATTTGTCTCTTGGTATTTCGGCCAGTATGGGACCGGTGCCCACCCAGCATCGCGACGCATTTGGGTAGCTACAATAAGTAGCGGTTCCAAGTTGAGAAAACCAGCTATAACGGCTGGGGGACTCGTCATGCTGACTACATGTCACCCTTACATTGGTTAGATGATCATCTACCTCTGTGATTGACACACGTGGATGTGAGGCCAGTAGCCGGCTGGTAGGCTAAGAACCCTCTAGGCCTGCCATAGAAAAATAAAATATATTTAAAAATTGTACAAATAATTGACACAATTCAATATAAATATCTATTATTTCTATACATATTTCATGATCCACATAGACTATATGCTAATGTTTATAATGACTATTTAACTCATGCCCCAAATGGGAGTCAATGACCAATCACGTTTCAATGATTTCTGTATTACAACCAATCAGAGACGTGTTTCACGAAATAATTATCAACGTTAGGATTATCATATATTAAGCAAAGCTCCTCCTTTTTAATATTCTGAACAGGTCTGACCGTTATTTTGCAGTGACTGAGCCTATAACAAATACGGCTACCAGATTGTATATAATAGTGCTTACATGTCAACATTTGTAGCAATTGATTATACCACCAAAAAAAGAAACCACTGTTTGCACTTTCTTAAATGTATACGACATCAAAAATGAATTAATATACAGATTGATGTGTTCATTTTTTTTCTCCACTAGAGAGCATTCTTACAATATTGCGTTCCTTTGGCTAAATAGTATGATCTGGTTGCAGTGATAAACAAAAGAAGCAGTAGAAGCGTAGGCTACCTATCGTTTCTCATTAGTTTTCAAACATCACCGTTTACTTTAAATATAAAAATATTTTTAAATAACTGTAGTTAAATAATGATTTGTGAGTAAACAGCTTTATTTTATTCGTTAAATAGTCCTAACAAATGCCACTCTTGATTTCCAAATTCTCTAGATAAATTCACTCCTCACTTCGTGAGTCGTGAATTTATCGATAATTTGGAAATCACTCGTGGCATTACTTATGAAAATTATAATATTCATGAATAATAATAATAATAATAATAATAATAAAGATAATAATCAAGATAATGTAGGCTAAATGGCAATGTTTATAGTGAAAATAATAATGATGAAATTAATAATCCATCCATAGTAATTCTGTCCGAAGGCAGGTCCTTCACTGCAATCATAGCATTTTCATGCTATGCTTGCAGCTTTACTAGGGAATTGTGTAGGTGTGGTAGCTTCCCATTGCTTTCCACACCGGTGAAGGATGATGATGATGATAAAGATGATGGCCATATGATTTCGGGGACCGTTTGGGCCTTAGAGTTTTCCCGACATTTGTCTTACAGGTGAGGAAAAACCCCGATGAAAACCTGACCCAGAAAAACTGCCCCGACCGGGGATCGAACCCGGGCCCGCTGCGTGACAAGGCAGCACGCTACCTCGAGACCGCAGCGGTGGACGAAATTAATAATAATAACAATAATTTATATAATTTTATATTAACTATAACTTATATTTATATACAGATTTTCATTGTTTACACATCTTTCTGTGCCTAAATTTTTATTTTCCTTCTCCACTCGTCTCTATCCATCCACCCCATGCTCTCCAGTCATCTTGTTCTCATTCCAGTTCTTGTTTCTTGCATCCACGAGTTTCGAGGTCTTCCATTGCTTCTTCTTCCAGGTGGACACCATTCCAATGTTTTTCTGCGTAAACTTTCTTCTTGCATTCATCGTACATGCCCACATCATTTTAATTGCTTATATCTTGTATAATCTACTATTTAATATCCAGTATTAATTTTCTCTCGTATGACAGTATTTATTTTTTCTAATTTTGAACATCTTGCTGCTCTACTCAAGAAATCCATTTCCATTGACGCAAGTCTTTGTTCTAAGTATTTGTTGAATTTCCATACAGCTCCAAATGTGACAGTACTTCCCTCTATTGAACTCATATCTGTGACTTATTTTCCCTGGTTGTATGTCTGTTCCATAGGACACCATTTAACATTGATGTTTTTGCTCAACTCTTATTTAATCTGTTATTAATGTCACTTCCTTATCTATCTCTTTATTTACTATTGCCCCAAATACTCAAATTCTTCACATCCCCTAATATGCCACTTCTGATCTTCTAATATTAAATCATCGCTTTATGCTCAACATACCATATAAAATGTTTTTTTTTCTGAATTTATTTCCAAACCCTTTTTATCGAATTGGTCCAATAATTTTCTGAATAATAATAATAATAATAATAATAATAATAATAATAATAATAATAATAATAACAATTTTATAAATAAATAAATTAGTGTATAATGCTATTGTGTTATTATTTAATTGTAATATTATTGCGTTTTCTTTATGTAATTGCAATGTGAATGTTTTTAGTGTATAATGCTATTGTGTTATTATTTAATTGTAATATTATTGTGTTTTCTTTATGTAATTGCAATGTTATTGCTTTTTTTGTTGTTTATTTTTCTTTACACTAGTACCAATTATTACTTTATTGTGACGGACTGTCAACAGCACGTACGGCTTACAGCCCGTGCGACCCATATTTGTAAATAACATTGTAAATATCTTACTTTTTGTCTAATAAAGTCCTACTACTACTACTACTACTACTACTACTACTACTACTTCTGTTACCTCAGTATAAACCTCTCACCTTATTGCTACTTTTTATATACCATACGCCACCCGGGTCTTACCATGGCATGACCTGTCGGGAAAGGGATTTTAAATCATGGAGGACATCCCCGAATGAGTGATCAGCTCAATATCACAGCCTCCTCCGAGAAAACACAATATTAAGACGAAACACACATAATGATAATAACAATAATAGACCTATAGGCAAGATGTTAGTGTCTTTTTGTCTGCCAATTTTGAATTTTTCAAGTGTCTAACATCCGGACTCTAGTAATTAATCTAATTTATTAAATGGAAATACAGTTGATAAAAGGGAATTATTAATTTTTTCATTTCTCAAATTATATGAAGTGAGAATTAATTTTGTTAAAATGCAGTTCGTTTCGTATATTCTGTACAATAAGCTTAATACATTCTTCAAACATAATGATAAAACAGCGCAAATGCATATAGCATACAAGCGGATATGCATACACCATACAAATTGTTTGCAAAGTAATAACGTTTGTGAGATTATGTCTACCTATAAACGTGCATCTCCATATGAGATAAAGTTAATTAACATCTTGTTAATGTGGAAATTAATTAAGGAATTTATTTAGTTACATATATTTTTACAGAATAGAATATAATAGATTTATTTAGCCTGGTGGAGTTAAATCCATGTGGCCTTCTCTTCCGAAAAAACGTAAGTTACATTTAAATACAAACAATTACGGCTGATAGATTTTGTTCTATTCTTTTAAACAATTAATTATCTGTTCAAATTGAGTAATTATGAAAATAATTGTCTAATAATACAATTAAGTATTTCTGGGTTATTGCTATTTGGTTCAGTAAGGCTGTATATATGTCTAAGTTTGGCGTTTCTTATAGTTTGATTAGTCTTGTTACGTAACTGTTTATAGTGATTGAGATTTATGTCAGTTTTGTCGAGTCTATATTTCCGATGTGCTGCGTTTCTTTCAATCATCAAGTTACGAATGTTATCAGTCATCCAGGGAGCAGGGTGTCGTTTCACGAGTTTATTTTCAGTGGAGCGTGTCTGTCATATAATTTTAAAATAAGCTTAATTAATGCTTCAACTTCTTCGTCTACAGAATGCAACATCCATATTGTATACCAGGGTAATTTTATAGCGTCTTCAAACAGAGCTGCATTGTTCATATATTTTAGGTCTCTATGTGTGACAGTCTTACGAGTTAGTTTAGGGCACTGCAGCCAATATGCTAAGAATATAATATCATGTGCTGCTATTCAGAGGGCTGGCAGTTGTCCGTGAGTCAGTTCTCTGCCTGGATTATTAGTTGCAATTAAGTCATATGTCATCGAGTGACAAGTGATTAGCTCGTCGAATCAAACAGATGCCTGGTAGGCAGCTAAGATATTACTTCGATCAGTAACGTCGATTAAATTTTGTTCACGGGTTCTAATTTAGGCTTGCGGTTCTTTTATGAGCTCGAATATCTTCAGGCTCGGGATCCACAGCTTAAAGTCCCCCCTTCAATGTTTCCATTCTGAATATCCATCAAACGCGGGCAGATTTGAACCTGTTTCCCTCAGGACCAGTGCCGAGGAACATAATCCGTCAGACGAGGCCGATTTTGACAGATTATAAATGAGATAAAAAAACTGCCAATAACACAAGGAACCATTCTATTGCTGCAAGAATGATGTTACAAGTCTAGATAGCTCTTTCTCTGAGGAGCGACTTTAATTGTGTTTATGAAATGCACCCTTCATGTTTTCCAGACAATTCTTCAATGAATCGATCGACAACCACTGCATTGATGTTCTGTAACTTGAAAACATCAATCTCCTCATCTTGCATCTCTAAATCTCTGTTTATATTGCGAAATGTTTACGAAACCCTTCTCTACACCGTAAAAAAAATTGATTCTTCATATTTCTACATTAGCACGAGTGTTTGCAAGTACGTTTACTACATTTGACTTCACATTCACCTGTATATATACACTCCACAGACAATGTACACTCACACGCACGCATGCACATACACACACAACGGTTGCCAATAAAATCAGTGGGAAATGAAGAGAAGAATGTAATATACGTTATTATAATTTAACCTAACTGAGTTATAAGGAAGAAAATGAAGATTCAAGGCACTATTTTAAATTAGATTAAAACTCAGCTACAGAGTGATTCAGAAATATGGCTATACGTTTGATCGCGTTTTGTAACGAAAATATTATTAAAAGGAAATAAGATGTTATCATTGGAAAGGGAACCCTTCAATTTACAACAATAGAACAAAACAAAACAAATCACTGCTCACGTGCAGCTTGTCGGGTTGTTTTTTGTGGGCTAGCGTCGAACGCCTCCACAATTCTCTTCGTTGTATCTGCATCCGTGCTAATGCGATGCCTTCCAGGAGGTTTGATTTTCTGCATCCTTCCCGTTTCCAGCAGTCGTTTCTTCCACTTTTCCCACAGTCGACGGCTACAATGCTATGTTAAACTCACGTCTTGCCCGTCTTGCGGCCTCACGATGATTAGCATATGTTATTACCCATGCAGTAATTGTAATTTGCTGTTGCATATTCAACGCCATTTTGACTAATGACGTAAGTTCTACACTGTTTTGTTTTATTCCATTGTTGTAATTTGAAAATTGCTGTTTCCAACGGTAATTTCATATTTCCTGTAATGGT
Organism: Diploptera punctata; assembly: GCA_030220185.1. NCBI lineage: Eukaryota > Metazoa > Arthropoda > Insecta > Blattodea > Blaberidae > Diploptera > Diploptera punctata. The sequence goes on along the minus strand of JASPKZ010010238.1, from coordinate 968,912 downwards.
AATATTTTCATCACACAACGCGATCAAACGTATAGCCATATTTATGATTCACCCCGTACACATGCAACAATGTTCACTCGCACGCACGCACGCACACACACAACGGTTACCAATAAAACCTGTGGGAAATGAAGAGAAGAATATAACGTACGTTATTAGAATTTAACCTAACTGAGTTATAAGGGAGAAAATGAAGATTCAAGGCACTATTTTAGATTATATTACAACTCAGCTATTAATATGGTACGGACATGTCAAGCGAATGGAATGGAAACATGAGGGTAGACGGAGCAGAGGAAGACCTAAATCCTCCTGGAGCCAGGCAACATATTTATACATGAAGGAGAAACATTTACAACCAGGAGATTCATTTCATAGTGTTCTCCCCAAGAGCAGGTCTTTCGTTGCAAACTCAACATTCTCCACTCTTCCCTTAACTCACCAGGAGATTGGATGGACCGATAAAGTTCGCTATTAGGAATCGGACGATGTTGAAGGCATTAATTAACTTATCTATCTATAATTTAACCTATGAACAAGAGAGAGGGAAGGATAATGTTTTTTTTTTAATTTTAAACTAAAAATCAAGATATTAAAAATATAAAAAACAGTGATAAATGATGTCTAATATTTAGTACATGATGAGTAAGGAGAGATATCCATTGTTAGCAAGAAATTATCAAGCAAGAGGAAGACGTGATGTTGGAAGACCCAGAAGATGTTGGACTGATGCATTATGAAGTCGGAACGGGCAATTGCCTAATCCCTGGAGTGATGATGATGATGATGATTTTGTCCCTATATAGGTATACAACAGAGCCGCGGTTATCCAAGCCCCGACTAACCGAGTTCCGGGTTAAACGAGGTAGTTCTCCTCCCCCCCAAAAAAAATCCAGTGAAGGATGCGAACGATAGAAAAGGCCATCGAATACCTAGAGCTACAGTCAGAGACAACTTCAACAGACTTTCTACTGTCATGACTATTGCGTGAAACGGCGACAAATAAGCGAGAGAGTTCCGTTAAACAGAAAATACTTATGGACTTTTTGAATAAATAACTTTTTTTAAATAGAACATACATTACGTTTTTTTTTATTTTATAACAGAATCGATGCATTTTTTCCCATCTTTGGTCACGTTTTGATTAATTTCATTAGCTTACTAAACATTTCACTCTCGATTTTTGACTAAGTCCGTGTTATACGAGTTTTCGATTGTCCGTGGTACACTCGGTCCACATTACCTCGAGGTTCTACTGTACAGGGTGAATCATAAATATGACTATACGTTTGATCGCGCTGTGTGATGAAAATATTACAATTACAGGAAATATGAAATTACCGTTGGAAAGGCAATTATTCAAATTACAACAATGTAATAAAACAAAACAGTCTAGAACTTACGTCATTAGTCAAAATGGCGTTGAATATGCAACAGCAAATTACAATTGCTGCATGGGCAATAACGTATTCTAATGATCGTGAGGCCGCAAGACGGGCAAGACGTGAGTTTAACGTAGCATTGCAGCCGTCGACTGTGGGGAAGTGGAGAAAACGACTGCTGGAAACGGGAAGGATGCAGAAAATCAAACCTCCTGGAAGGACTCTCATTAGCACGAATGCAGAAACAACGAAGAGAATTGTGGAGGCGTTCGACGCTAGGCCAAAAAATCAATCCGCCAAGCTGCACGTGAGCAGTGATTTGTTTTTTTCTATTGTTGTAATTTGAAGGATTCCCTTTCCAATGATAACATCACATTTTCTTTAATAATAATATTTTTGTCACAAAATGCGATCAAACGTATAGCCTTATTTCTGAATCACTCTGCATAATGTTCAATAATAAAGGTAAAGTGATCCCACTACAGACCTCAGGAGGCCCTTTGGGTAGTAGGAGGTTACGGCTGAAACATTTAGTGGACAATCGACACTTTATCTCAGCCGAGTAGTCAGCCCTGCGTGACGCCCGCCTTTACCTCCAGAACAAGCGTCTGATACTCATTTCTGTTTGAGGCTGGGTCGATCTCAGGGTCATAGTGCCGTCAGAATGTTTGGGTCAGTTTAAAAATCTTGACCCACGTGGACTCGAACCCTCGACTTTCCGGCTTGTAGCGTATTGCCTTAACCACAATGCTAAGGCGTGCCGCCATTTTATTCAATAATATGTATATTATATTAGAATAGTATGATAATGATAAAAATTCTGAAACTTTGTGTGCATATTGGAAAAGTCTTAACTTATTTTTGGATTGAAAGAGACTTCTTGAATAACTGATTCGTGCGGGAGTTTTCTTACAGTTCTGAATAATAAATTATATTCCATATTATTTTCCATTTTGGATCGCTTAATTTTCATTATGCTACAGGCTTTATAGAAATAAAACAACAGGAGTTTTGTGTTTGATTACTTATTCAACCAGCCTTAATTACACTCGTCAACATGATTTTGTCTCATGAGTACCAATAGTTGTATTTAATGCAGTTTTTCATCGTGTTTTCAAATATGTATTCGGAATTTCTCCAGTTTTTTATTTCAATTTTAATTAATGGATTTAAATAATCATTTTTTTTAATAAACGTTTTTTCGTCCATTTGTACATTGTAAAGTAGAACAAAATGAGCTAACTCAGGAGATTTCAGCTACGGAAAAGAGATATCAAGGCAAATGGAATCCTAATATGCTGGCCAATTATTGTTGGACCATCAAGAGGGATGCTCCACAGGCGAAATATAGTAGACAATAGTCATTTCTTACTTTCTAGGCGAGTCCGAATGTTCGAATGCTTTCTAGTTACGAATGTAGAAAACATTAAAGTGTTTGAAATTATAAATGCCTGTCTCTCGGGAAACCTTGCGTGATGTAGAAAACCCGATATCATATTTGAATTCAGGAGAAAAACTCCTATCAGAATTATACATTTTTCTTTCTGAGACAAAAATAAAGTTTATTTTTTGTTGCTCAGTGCTCACAGAATGTACCGGCAATGATTACATTTGGAAACTTTCTGAGAATGTATAATTCAATATCAAGATCCGTCTTATACACAATTGTTTTAAAAAAATCGCAGTGTAGGGGTCTGACTGGAATTAAAAATCTATTCCCTACATGTTTTAAAATCTCCCTCTCATTCAGAGAAAATACTCTTCTAGAATATTCAATTTGGCTTCCTGTTTATCCGTTAAGTGGATAAAGGGTGAATTTTATCCGTGAGCCTCGAATGCTTGCGAAAGTAAATTAGAAGCATAATCCAGTGCTAACAAGTGCTTGGCCCTGACCGCAAAAAAGAGTTGCAAGCACGCCACTGAGAGCCATCCTACCAACTCAGCAGCAACGTGTGCCTTGAGAGAATTTGCATAATTCGGATTTATTCAAATTAACTTTAGCTTTACGGCAGCATCCAGTGCTTCTTTCTTTTTCCTTCTCTTTCCTCTCGCCCGTTCCACTTGGCTGCTGAACACTCATTCATTCATCCGTGTCCCTCTCCTCCCCTAGCTTTTCTCTTTCGGTCCACAAGCTGTTGTCAAATCGCACACTCTCCAACATCAACTCAAAAAACCACAGTCAACCTCCAACTCAACCGTGTCTTTATTATTCATTCACATCAGATTAACACCATTATTCATATTGTAATCTCTCATTTTCATATATTCCTCTAGTTGTAAAATACATCACCAGACTACGTAATTCTTACTCCGGCGACAAATTGTAATATTACTTCCACATCGTTAAAATAATTCTCCCCAATGTAAAATGTGTGACTTTTATCATAAGTAATGCCACGAGTGATTTCCAAATTATCGATAAATTCTCGACTCACGAAGTGGGGACTGAAATTATCTAGACTATTTAACTCATGCCCCAAATGGGAGACAATGACCAATCACGTTTCAGTGATTTCTGTTTTACAACCAATCAGAGTCGTGTTTCACCAAATATTTATCAGTGTTATAATTACCATATTAAAGAAAGCTCCTCCTTACAATATTGCGTTCCTTTGGCAATAAATAGTATGATCTGGTTGCAGTGATAAACAAATGAAGCAGTAGAAGCGTACCTATCGTTTCTCATTTGTTTTCAAGCATCGCCGTTTACATTAAATATATAAATATTTTAAAATAACTATAGTTAAGTAATGATTTGTGAGTAAACAGCTTAATTTTATTCGTTAAATAGTCCTAACAAATGCCACTCTTGATTTCCAAATTCTCTAGATAAATTCACTCCTCACTTCGTGAGTCGTGAATTGATCGATAATTTGGAAATTACTTATGAGAATTGGGAAATCATGAGTGGCAATTTTTAGGACTATTTAAGGAATAAAATTAAGTTGTTTACTCTCAAATAATTATTTAAATATAGTTATTTAAAAATATTTATATATTTAATGTAAACGGCGATATTTGAAGACAAAAAAGAAACGTTTGTTTTGCTTCATTTGTTCATCACTGCTACCAAGGTCATATTATTTATTGCCACAATATCGCAATATTCTAAGAACGCACCATAATGGAGAAAAAATTAAACATGTCAAACTGTTTATAACCAACATGTTAATTACTTTCTGATGTCCTGTGATGTAAATATGTCAATTATATTTTTCTGGAACGTAAATTCCTGGCAAATAATACGTTTAAGAAAGTGCAAACAGTGGTTTCTTTTTCTTTTTGTGGTATAGTAAATTGCTACAAATATTTTGTATTTTATCCCGCAAGTACTATCTGCTTACATTCGTGCACTATATATATATATATATTATATATATATATATATATATATACAATCTGGTAGCCACATGCATTCTAGTATTTTTACATTTTAATATACACTGCTCAAAACAATTAGAGGAACACTATGAAGTATGCAAATATTTTTTTCATTGGATAAAGGTACAAACATGAAATTAATAAAGTACATTATTTGTGGTTATTTATTTATTGCTCATTTCAATAAAAACAAATGCATAACGCTGACAATTAACTTTTCAAATAATTCCGCTATGTAAGCAATTGAATCTTGTGCTTATTTTTCAAAATTAAACACTCGTTATATAGAGTTAGTATCGTGTATGGCCTCCACGACATTCGATGACAGTTTGGCACCTTCGTGGCATGCTCCCAATAAGATTCTGGATTTTCTCTTGCGGGATATTCTCCCATTCCTCCTTCAGAGCATCTCCAAGTTGATGCAGAGTTTGTGGAGCTTGATGTCGGTTCCTGACCTTCCTGTCTAGAAGATCCCACAAGTGTTCAATAGGGTTGAGGTCTGGGCTGACCGCTGGCCACTCCATTACCTCAATTTCATTCCTCCTCAGGAAATCCCTGGTGACAGCCGCAGAATGTGCCCTGGCATTATCCTGCATAAACAGAAATCCAGGGCCTACTCCAATGGCAGCAGGTATACTACATGCTCTTCCAGAACGTGCTCGATATACCGGACAGCATTCAGTCGCTGGGGAACAAGTACAAGGTCCGTACGATTGTTGTACATAACTCCGGCCCACACCATTATGGAACCTCCTCCGAATCTATCAATTTCCTGTACAGCCTGTGCAGAAAATCTTTCTCCTGGCCGTCCCCACACCCTCAGTCGACCATCACAACGTGTAAGACGATACCTGGATTCGTCCGAGAAGAGCACAGACTCCCACTGGTTCAGGTTCCAATCACCATGGTTTTCAGCATACGTACGTCTTGCTGCCTTATGCTCATTTGTTAAGCGTGGTTTTTTAACGGGCCTTTTTGGACGAATATTCTCTTTCCATAATCTGTTCCTTATGGTTTGGTCTGAAACCCGGATTACGGAAGCCATATGAAGGTTATTCTGCAGGTCTTTTGCAGTTTTTGTACGCTGTCGAAGAGCAGAAAGAACAACGTATCTGTCATCCTGGGGGCTTGTTTTATATTTACGGCCCTGGCCACGTCTTCTACAATACTGACCTGTCTCTCTGTGCCTGTTGCGTAACCTGGACACCACGGAAGGAGAAACCCCAAGCTCTCTAGCCACTTGTAGCAGAGATTGACCTTGTCGTAAAATATGTAGAGCATGATACACTTCAAACTCATTTAAATGCCTCATTTTGTCAGAGACTTCAATAAACAAGGCAATAATCAACATTCGTCACTATAGCAACATCAGAAAGCTTACCAATTAGAAGTGGCCAGTGCCTTCCAAAATAAAATAAAATTCTCTATATTTGTTATTTGAGGTAATTTCTCTGTATTTAGGCCATGGATCTTTAAAATTTGTATCCAATGATAAAATTAATAATTCAATTTACATATTGTCCAACTATCAACATCACAGCTTTAAAAAACAATTACTTATTCAATTTATTACAAGTGTTCCTCTAATTGTTTTGGGCAGTGTATGAATTGTTATGTAGATGTTTAATTTATTTTTTCCGAGAGATCACCTTCAATTCCTACTGAATTCGCCAATAACGACATCATGAATGCTGTGCTCAAGTGATTAATTGGTTAGGTGTGTAGCGTAGTATAATTTGTTTGCAATTTATTTTTCTTTTCTTTTTATGTATAGTAGATTCGAACTGTTATTCCTTTCTTTATATATTCTATCATTAGTTTAATTTTAATTGTATTTAATTTTATTGTATTATTAGACAATATTTTCTTCTTCTTCTTCTTCCTTCCAAGTATTAGGCCAAGGCCTGTTACGATCCTATAGAAAATTTTCCCTCCCCGGGAAATTCTCGTATAAGACTTGAAAGCATAATAATAGTCCCTTCGATTGGTCGCTGGCCAAAGGAAGGCAAGACCAGTGATGGGGCTGCCATCTTATAGCCTCTGGTCAGGCTTTTCTGGAGAAGAAAAGAAAAAAAAAAGGAAAGAAGAAATGGAAGAAAGGAAAGACTCCCTAGCCCTCGGATGCCCTAATAGCGTCGGGGTCGAAAAAAACAAGAGTTAACCAAGAGAGGTTAGATAGTAAAGTTAAAAGAGTGCAAAACACAAGTAAGTGGAAGAAATGTTTTGCTCAGCTTGGGCACCTTGTGGTCGCCATCCACATATCCCCTAGATGAGGACCCCTGAGGGTTAGACAATATTTTCAATATTATTATTATTATTATTATTATTACTATTATTATTATTATTATTATTATTATTATTATTATTCAATTTGACAGATAACGAGGGAGTTGATGTATTTTTTGGAAACTGCATTCTCTCAGTTACTGACGTATATAGAAAGTAGTAGTAGTAGGACTTATTAGACTAAAAGTAAGATATTTACAACATTATTTACAAATATGGATCGCACGGGCAGTAAGCCGTACGTGCTGTTGACAGTCCGTTACTATAAGTTGATGTTTGGTAATAATATACTTAAAACAAAACAAAAAAAACACAATAATATTACAATTAGATATCAATACAATTACATTATGCATTTACTTACTTATGTAGAATTATTAAGAATTAATGGTGTTGCAATTTGTTAACATATTTATTCATTCCTGAATAAGTGTTGTTCTTATTTTCCGCATTTTGTCCAGAAATCTACCGAAGTTTATCCAGTTTTCTGTGTTTACCAGTAACTCGTAGCATGTCAATCTTTGACGATTTGAATTTAGAAATATTTCCGGTAATAACTGATGCTTCCAATATTCTAAGTATGTGTGTTGTTTTGGTAAGAGTGCCAGTGTACCCTGCTTAGAAAACGGGGGGCTTGCTTACCTCGAACAATCGTGTCAGTCAGTTTTCTTCCTACGGTGCGTGTGGCATATAAAAGTGCCTATAAGGTGAGAGGTTAAACTGAGTAAATGGAATGGAATATATATATCAATGGTTCGCAACCTTTTTCGACTCGTGAAAATCTTCCACAACGATCAGAGTTGAGTAAAACACTTATTTTTAAATATACATGCAGTAGACATATATAAAATTTAATTCCAGGCAACATTTTTTATAAACTTAAATTAACTTAACCCTTAACGGTTAAAACCTAAAGTTACTCTAGCTATGGCTTAAAAGTTATACAACGTGTAGGCCTATTTGTAGCGAAATTAAATGCATTCCTAACATTGTTACATAACTCAGGCATTCGCGGTAAATATTAATTTATTGTGCAAATAATGTGATAAATTCCGTATGTTATACATATGCAACAAGGATCATTCTCAGGATAATTTAATTTTAAAATAATTATATATATAATATATAATAATATATACATTATCATTAATATAATAATACATATATTATTAATATAATTATTTTATTATTAATATATATTATTATTAATATATATTATTCTTATTAGTATTAATATAATGCTGCAGAAATAAAAGTAACAATAATAAACCTAACCTCGAAACCCGCCATAACGGAAAAGTTTTGGCGAACCCCTTGAAATATTTGGCGAACGCTCCGGTGGTTCACGAACCACAGTTAGGAAACGATGTGTGTGTGTGTGTGTGTGTGTATATATATATATATCTCCAGATTTAAAACTTTTTTTTATATTTTCATAATTTATTATACTTGTATACTAAATGGTGGTTGAATGGAAGAGAATGTTTAACTCTGCCAGAATAAAGGAATATTATTGTTATTAGGCCTATTAGTGTCTACATTTAATATAATAATAATAATAATACTAATAATAATAATAATAATAATAATAGTAATAATAGTAATAATAATAATAGTATAATAGTAATAATAATAGTAATAATAATAATAGTACTAATAGCAATAATAGTAATAATATAATAATAGTAATATAAGAGTAATAATAGTAATAATAATAGTATCATAGTAATAATAGTAAAGAATAGTAATAATAATAAATAATAATAATAATAATAATAATAATATAATCATACTCTAATATAGTCATAATAATAAATAATCATATATATAATCATAGATATAATCGTATCCGCCTCCTCTCATCCTCATCCTCCTCCTCCTCCTCCGCCTCGTCTCCCGCCTCGTGCCCCTCCCGTCCTCCTCCTCCTCCTCCTCCTCGTCCTCCTCGTCATCCCCCTCCTCGTCCTCCTCGTCCTCCTCATCGGCCCTCCTCCCACTCCTCCTCATCATCCTCCTCCTCCTCCGCGTCCCCCTACCCTCCTCATCCTCTCCTCCGCCTCCTCCTCCTCGTCCTCCTCCTCCTCGTCCTCTCCTCCTCGTCCTCCTCCTCCTCGTCCTCCTCCTCGTCTCCTCCATCGTCACTCCTCCTCGTCCTCCTACCTCGTCCTCCTCCTCCTCCTCCTCCTCATCCTCCTCCTCCTCCTCGTCCTCCTCCTCGTCCTCCCCTCCTCGTCCTCCTCCTCCTCCTCCTCCGCCCTCCTCGTCCTCCTCCTCTCGTCCTCCTCCTCTCGTCCTCCTCCTCCTCGTCATCTCCTCCTCGTCCTCCTCCTCGTCCTCTCACTCCTCGCCTCCTCCTAGTCCTACCCTCGTCCTCCTCCTCCTCTCCTCCTCCTCCCCCTCCTCTCCTCCTCCTCCTCGTCCATCCTCTCCTCGTCCTCCTCCTCCTCGTCCTCCTCCTCCTCTTCCTCCTCCTCCTCCTCCTCCTCCTCCTCGTCCTACCTCCTCGTCCTCCTCCTCGTCCTCTCCTCCTCGTCCTCCTCCTCCTCGTCCTCCTCCTCCTCGTCCTCCTTCTCGTCCATATCCTCCTCGTCCTCCTCCTCCTCGTCCTCCTCCTCTCGTCCTCCTCCCGTCCTCTCCTCTCTTCCTCCTCCGCGTCCTCCTCCTCGTCCCCCTCGTCCTCTCGTCCCTCCTCTCGTCCTCCACCCCGCCTCCTCCCACCTCCTCCTCGTCCCCCCCCTACCTCTCCTCCTCCTCTTCCCCCTCCTCGTCCTCCTCCTCCTCGTCCTCCTCCTCCTCGTCATCCTCCTCCTGTCCTCCCCCTCGTCCATCCTCCTCGTCCTCCTCCTCTCGTCCCTCCATCGTCCTCCTCCTCCTCCTCCTCCTCCTCTCCTCCTCATCATCCTCCTCCTCGTCCTCCTCCTCCTCGTCCTCCTCCTCCTCTACTCCTCCTCGTCCTCCTCCTCCTCGTCCTCCTCCTCCTCGTCTCCTCCTCCTAGTCCTCCTCCCGTCCTCCTCCTCCTCGTCCTCGCCTCGTCCCCTCCTCGTCTCCCTCGTACTAGTCCTCTCGTCCTCCTCGTCCCCATCCTCGTCCTCCTCGTCCTCCTCGTCCTCCTCCTCGTCCCCTCCTCCCTCGTCCTCCTCCTCCCGTCCCTCTCTCCTCGTCCTCCGCCTCCCCCTCCGCCTCCTCTCGTACTCCTCCTCGTCCTCCTCCTCCCGTCCTCCCTCCTCGCCCCTCCTCGTCCTCCTCCTCCTCGTCCTACTCTCCTCGTCCTCCTCCTCCTCGTCCTCCTCCTCGTCCTCCTCCTCCTCTCCGCCCCTCGTCCGCCTCCTCTACTCCTCGTCTCCTCCTCGTCCTACTCCTCCCCCTCCTCCTCCTCTCCTCCTCCCCCTCCTACTCCCGTCCCCCTCCTCCTCCTACACCTCCTCCGTCCTCACCCTCCTCCTCCTCCCTCCTCCTCCTCCTAGACTCGACCTCCCTCCTCCTCGTCCTCCTCCTCCTCGTCCTCCTCCTCCTCGTCCTCCTCCTCCTCGTCCTCCTCCTCCTCGTCCTCCTCCTCCTCGTCCCTCCTCCTCGTCCTCCTCCTCGCTCCTCCTCGTCCTCCTCCTCGTCCTCCTCGCCCTCCTACTCGTCCTCCTCCTCCTCCTCCTTCCCCCTCCTCCTCCTCCTCCTCCGCCTCTCCTCCTCGTCCATCCCTCCTCCTCCTCCTCCTCCTCGATCCTTCCTCGTCCTCCCTCCTCCTCGTCCTCCTCCTCCTCGTCTCCTCCTCCTGTCCTCCTCCTCCGTCCTCTTCGTCCTCCTCCTCGTCCTCCTCCTCTCTCCTCCTCGTCCTCCTCCTCTCCTCCTCCCTCCTCCTCCTCCTCCTCCTCCTCCTCTCCGCTCCTCCTCTCGTCCCCTCCTCCTCATCCTACTCCTCCTCGCTCCTCCTCCTCCTCGTCCCTCCTCCTCGTCCTCCTCCCTCCTCCTCCTCCTCCTCCTCTCCTCGTCCTCCTCCTCCGTCCCCTCCTCGTCCTCCTCCTCCTCGTCCTCCTCCTCGTCCTCCTCCTCGTCCTCCTCCTCCTCGCTCCTCCTCCTCCTCGTCCTCCCTCCTGTCCTCCTCCTCCTCTCCTCCTCCTCGTCCTCCTCCTCCTCGTCCTCTCCTCCTCGTCCTCCTCCTCCTCTCCTCCTCCTCCTCGTCCTCCTCCTCGTCCTCCTCCTCGTCCTCCTCCTCGTCCTCCTCCTCGTCCTCCTCCTCGTCCTCCTCCTCGTCCTCCTCCTCCTCCTCCTCCTCCTCCTCGTCCTCCTCCTCGTCCTCCTCCTCCGTCCTCATCCTCCTCTTCCTCCTACCTCCGTCCTCCTCCTCCTCGTCCTCCTCCTCCTCGTCCTCTCCTCCCTCGTCCTCTCTCCTCGTCCTCCTCCTCCTCGTCCTCCTCCTCATTCCTCCTCCTCGTCCTCCTCGCCTCCTCGTCCTCCTCCTCGCCTCCTCCTCGTCCTCCTCCTCGTCCTCCTCCTCGTCCTCCTCCTCGTCCTCCTCCTCCTCCTCCTCATCCTCCTCCTCCTCGTCTCCTCCTCGTCCTCCTCATCGTCCTCCTCCTCCTCGTCCTCCTCCTCCTCGTCCTCCTCCTCGTCCTCCTCCTCCTCGTCCTCACTCCTCCTCGTCCTCCTCCTCCTCGTCCTCCTCCTCGTCCTCCTCCTCCTCGTCCTCCTCCCGTCCTCCTCCTCGTCCTCCTCGTCCTCCTCCTCAGCCCTCCTCGTCCTCCTCCTCGTCCTCCCTCCCCCTCCTCCTCCTCCTCCTCCTCCTCCTCGTCCCCCTCCTCCTCCCCCCCTCCTCCTCGTCCTCCTCCTCCTCCTCCTCTTCGTCCTCCTCCTCGTCCCCTCCTCCTCCGCTCCCCCCCTTTCCCCCCCACGTTCCGCTGAAAATATATAGACTAGTTATTCCTACTTTATAGTTATATGGTGCGAAACAGGACTCTTACTTTAAGGAGGAAGGAGATTACGAGTATTTGAGAATAAAGTTCTTAGAAAAATTTTTGGACCAAAGAGAGATGAACAGACGCTGAATGGAGAAGACTACATAACATGACTACAAACATGGCCCTTTATAGAAGCCAGATATAATAAGAACAGTTAAGTCCCGTAGACTGCGATGGGCAGGACATGTTGCACGTAATGGGGAATGAAAGACGTGCATGGAAACTTCTTGTAGGAAAGCCAGAAGGAAACGCCCAGTTGGTAGACCAAGAAGAGGTGGGAGAACAACATTAACTATGATTTGAGGGAAGTAGATTATACAGGGAATGATTGGAAAGCATTAGCTCAGGATAGGGATGTATGGAGAGCTTATGTCCGTGCGGCCATGAACCTACGGGTTCGATAGTGCCAGTGAGTAAGTAAGTAAGTAATAATAATACTAATAATAATAATAATAATAGTAGTAATAATAGTAATAATAATAATAATAGTAATAATAGTAATAGCAATAATAATAGTAATAATAATAGTAATAATAATAATAGTAATAATAATAGTAATAATAATAAATTATTATTATTATTATTATTATATTTATTATTGCTAATATCATTGCTTCATGTTTACATTGATTCAACTACAAAGCGTAACATAAATGAACATTTCATATAAATTGCAATTTCTGTCACAGCCCTCCATCACAACAATGTTGTTAATTTCAGTTTGGCTGGCTTTTGCAGATATTATGTCGGACACGTACCTAATCCAATCGACCAATATTTAGCTGCCTCTGGGAAATCAGGTGCATGTTTCATTTTTATGAACACATACTAACGCATCTCATTCAGATGCACTGGTGTTTAAACATTACGCGTGACATGTAAAATGAATACTGCCAAAAATAAAAATAAAGTAAAGATTTTATCAATAGTTGAGACTCACATTAGTCACTCACTAAGCTGCATTTCAACAGAGAAAAAACAGTACATATGATCTTTAGAAGGGGTGGAAGGATAGCAGCCAGAGACCGAGTCTTTCATGATCAAGATCCACTGAAAATTGTAAGCTCTTTCAACTATCTTGGCATAGCATTACAGACTAAGGGAACTACTTTCAAAAAGCATGTAGAAGACAGAGTGACAGCGGCAATAATTGCTATGAAAGATATCCAATTCCTAAGAAAATTATCTATGACTACGGCAATGCAGATCTTTGACACGAAGATAATCCCGATCGTGAGCTATGGTTTGGAACTCATATGGCCTTACCTCACAAAGAACGACCTTAACCCTTAAATTGGCAAAACACAAATTTCTTCTGTTAGAAATTTGAATGTGGCGGACCGCAATGAAAACGGAATCTTGTATAACTGTTGTTATTAGGTATATTGTACAATTGGGCACACATTTAAGTGGTCTATTTTTGTTCGATTTCTTATTTATTTAAAATATTAAATTAATTAAACCAACTGATGTATCTAAAAGGATACATTACGAATTTAAGGGTTAAGAACATAGAGAAAATTAAGTCAGTCTATCTAAAGAGAATACTATGTACATCCAAATTTACACGCTCCCGACTGGCATATGAACTCTCAGGAGAGACCTTCTTCATAGAACAATTGCGAATGCTGATACTCTTACCATCCACCGCAGCAGAGCTCCAAGCTAAGAAAAAAAGGAAATTTTTATCCAATTTTACTCAACATAAACAATGGTAAATCGAACGTGAATGGCTTACAAACGCAAGATCTTCGCCCATTTTGCAAATTCCATAGCAGTACCTGGATACCCTCACCAATTGTTTAACATGAAGACCTACCACGACCCCGGCGCAGCCTGCATGTGCGAAGTTTTTGTGAACTGACTTGCGATCGTTACCACGTCACAGCATGTAAAAACGACCCGAATCATTAATTGAGACCTGTACAGATTCATAATGATTGCAAAAGCAAAGTGAACGAATAAAACTGTAATTCACAACTTGTGCGCATTTTCGTTTATATATTAGTCACTCACTGAATGCCAATAAGTGTTATTCCTACATGGGACATTGAGTGTCATTGTGCATAAAGTACTGGCTAAATTAGAAGTCATTCCAATTGAACAATGTCATTTATGCCATGGAACAATTCTCTAACTGCTAGATGAGTAATTAAAACAAAAAAAAGAACAAATTCAGTACTAATGACTTTAAACTGAAAGTATTCATTAGTGAAATACATACGCTGTACAATTGGAATCGAATTCACGACGGGGAAAATTGATACGATCGGGATATAACACACTCTCCATCTCTGTTGAACTCCATCAGATCAATAATTCTGTGTTTCCGCATTGTAATGTGTCAAAATAACAATCTTTGCACCACATGGAGGTTAACAGAACAAAGCAAACATTCTTTGCAAAACAATATACTCGTAGGGTAAGATTGTCTAATTCCATGTTAGTTTTTTATGCAAATGTGACATTTTAATAATAATAATAATAATAATAATAATAATAATAATAATAATAATAATAATTATATTAATAATAATAATAGCTTTATTTTACCAGGCAGAGTTAAGGCCTTAAGGCCTTGTCTAGCACTCAACCAGGTTTAAAAAAATACAAACAAAAAAATAGTCTTAAATCTAAATTACAATATATATATATATATATATATATATATATATATATATATATATATGTATATATATATATGTATATATATATCAACGATTACAAGTTATGAATACAATACAATTAATATTTATAATGTATTTTGTTTTACTCTAAATTTAACGAATTAAATATATAATATGTACAAGATATATAAAAAAACGAGGAAAAGATTAATGACATAGTAGAAAATTAAATAAATAGAGAAAAATTAATTATTAGACAACAGGTAACTATATAAGCGTGACTTAAAGGTACCAAGTGTGCGGCAATCCCTGATATCTTGAGGAAGGAGATTCCAGGAGCGGGCAGAGGCTACTGTGAAGGAAGTAGAATAAGAGGAAGTGCTATGAAGAGGAATTGTTAGCAGACTGCTGTCTTGTGACCTAGTGTCAATATTGTGATAAGAGGATAACTTCTCAAATCTGGACGCGAAGTAAGTAGGGATGTAGGAATTCAGAAGCTTGAAAAGTAGTGAAAGAGAGTGCAATTTACGTCTGTCAGTAAAACGGAGCCAAGAGAGGTTATTAAAGTGTTCGGAAATATGGTCATAACGGCGGATATTGAAAATGAATCGAACGCAACAATTATGAACACGCTGCAGTCTCTGCGACAAGTCATAGTTTAGATCATTATATATAATGTCACAATAATTTTAGGTAATGGTGACACAATATGAATACAGGAACATAGTATGGACCTTCCACGAGATTATTTATGGAATTCACTCCAAAATAAATAATAATTAATGTGCTTTTATGTTTAGTTGAATAAGTAAGAGTAAAAATAACTAAACATTTATATTTTTTAGATATCTCGTGCTGATTACCCGGCGTTGGTCGGGAATCTACTTATCCCGATCTTCTCGAGATGAATGAGCTGAAGTGTGTTTTCCCACGGGTCTTCCTACAGGAAGCTTCCATGCACGCCTTTCATTCCCCATTCGTGCCAAATGTCTTTCCCATCGCAGTATACGAGACTTACATTTGATTATATCTGGTTTCCCATAAAGACCATGTAGTTCACTGTTAAGTAGTCTCCTCCATTCACCTGTCTGTTCATCTCTGTTCTTTAGTCCAAAATGTTTCCTAAGAACTATGCTGGTGGTAGTATTGCTGCCGATAGAGTTACCCATGCCGGACTGGTCGAAGGTGATAAGCCAGACGAAAAAAGTACCTTCGTCGAAAGAGTGACGATCTGTCACCGTAAAAATACAACCGTCAAGAAACGCGGACAGGGGTTACACTGGGGTAAGATTTTCCTGAGGTAAAATAGTCCCCCATTCGGTTCTCCGGGCGAGGACTATTTTAGGGAACCCCATGCCAAAGGCTCAAACACACGGGCATGTTCCTAGGAACATGGAATGTTAGATGAATATTTATTCTTTACAAAAAATATCTTAGACATGTCTACTGTATATAACTAACTCACTGGCACTATCGAACCCATATGCTCATGGCAGCGAGGACATAAGCTCTCCATACATCCCTATCCGGAGCTAATATTTTCCAATCATTCCCTGTATAATTTACTTCCCTCAAATCATAGTTAATGTTATTCTCCCAACTCATTCTTGGTCTACCAACTGGATGTCTTCCCTATGGTTTTTCTACAAGAAGCTTTCATGCACGTCTTTAATTCCCCATTCGTACCACATGTCCTGCCCATAGCAGTCAACGAGACTTAATTGTTCTTATTATATCCGGCTTCCTATATATACATATCATGTAGCTCACTATGTAGGTTTCTCCATTCACCTGTCTGTTCATCTCTTTTTGGCCCAAAAAATTTCCTAAGAACTTTATTCTTAAATACTCATAATCTTCTTTCCTCCCTTAAAGTTAAAGTCCATGTTTCGCATCCGTATAGTATAACTGGGACAACAACTGTTCTATATATTTTCAGTTTAACATTTTTTGAAAGGAAGTGGGACGACAAGAGTCCCTGTAATGCATAATAACATGCATTTCAAGAATTGATCCTGTGTTTAATTCCTTTGTGCATCTCATTCCTATTTGCAATTAATGTTCCCAGGTACTTGACATTTATTCTTATTTAACCTATTAATTATCAGCTCGCATGATAATGTTAGTAAATGGGATAAGATTTTCGAGAGTTTTTCTCTCGTAGTTCTGCATCATCAGGAGACGAACACGGGGTGCTTAGACTGCTCTCAAAGCACAAGGGCGGTGACGATCTTGTCAAAATAACAAATGACGCGATGTTGAGTAAGTTTCTTACCCTCGTGCTTAGAGTACACATGCGTGACAAGTTTCCAAAGTAAAAGAAATGGTGTATATCCATCATTCATAACAGTTACTAAATTATATGCCCAACTTTGTTCCTCCATTTACTTCGACATATGCCTATAAAACCATTATTTACAAAATATATGTTAGAAAATTTATCATAAAGCGTCTGCACCGTACAAAAGGTGTACTCTTGGAGATGCCAATGCGCACTTAACTATAATTTTGTTGAAATTCATTCCCCCCCCTTTTTTACATTTAATCCCTAAATTGGCAAAACGCAAATTTCTTCTGTTAGTTATTTAAATATGGCGGACCGCAGTGAAAACTGAATCTTGTATAACTGTTGTTATTAAGCATATTGTATAATTAGACGCACATTTAAGTGATTTCTTTTTGTTCGTTTTCTTTTGATTTATTTAAAATATTAAATTAACTAAACCAACTGATGTATCCAAAAGGATACATTACGAATTTAAGGGTTAACCATATTAAGACAATCGCTAAAAAAATGTAAATGGGTCAATAATTACAAGTTTAGGTACCTGTGAGAGAGATGTACAGACTAAAATTACAATGGCAAAAAATGGAACTAAAACAGTTTTCTTCTTCTTCTTCACTTCCTGGTTTAGGCAAGAGTTGCCTGTTCCGTCTTCACTAATAGATCTAAGACCATCTCTACCGAGGACGTCCGACATCTCTTCTTCCTCTTGGAAAATAATGGAAGATTTTATTTGGTAATCTTCTTTCTTCCATTCTTTCGACATGTTCTTTCCACTGTATTTTGTTGTTAAATATATTTTCTTTTATGGAGTAGATCTGCAGTTCTTCACGGATATCCTCGTTTCTTATCTGGTCCATTCTAGTGCAGTCTTTTACTCTTCTTAAAAATTTCATCTCGGCTGCTTGGATTTTACTTTCTTGTTTGGTAGTGGTAATCCAAGATTCACTCCCATACAAAAGGACAGGGACAGCCATTGTTTTATAAAATTTTAATTTTGTTTGTTTATGGGCTTTATTATTCAATGTTCTATTTATTGTACCACAAATAGCTTGAAACTGATGTATTTTGTGTTCAATATCTTTATCATACCCATAGCTGATCTCACATCCTAAATATTTAAAGTGGGATACTTGTTCAATAATTTCGTCTCTAATTACTATGTTTGCACTAAAACAGTGCATGGAATAATTTGGAACAAATATCACAAAGGAAACTAAAGTGAAAATTTATGAGAGCATAATACAGAATATTTTGTCATATGGGAGTGAAACTTGGTCTTTGACGGAAGTACAAACTAATAAAATTAGAACAGTTGAATTTGATTATTTTAGAAGAAGCTTCCAAAAAACAAGACAGGATAAAATAAGAAATGAATTCCTTTGGAGAGAAATGAATGTCATCACATCGGTTGTTAAGAGGATTGAAAATCAAACACTTAAATGGTATGGACATGTACAAAGAATGGAAAATGAAAGATGATATATACCAATGGTCACCCCCTCGATGAAATAAACGTGGCAGACCAAGATGGAAATGGAAAACCTACGTCAGAACTATAATGGATGATAGGAATTTGGAAGAGGGAGATTGGAATGATAGAGATAAATGGAAACTGAAGACGGCAAACCTATAAATGGGGGAAAGCCGAATTTTGCCAAGCAAGTAGGAGATAAACTATTTGGTACTAGAATGGGATAGAATATTTCAATAAATTGGCTACAGAATGGTACTGCCCAGACGTGTCTAATTTCCTAATCCTATTTCCTATTAAATTTGATGGAATATGGCGGCGATTGCTCAACAAATGTATGTATAAATGCGATGGATTACACTGGTCAACATGATTTTTGTCTCATGAGTACCAATAGCTGTACTTAATGCAGTTCTTTTATCGTGTTTTCAAATATGTATTCGGAAATTCTCCATCACCCACAGTTTTTTATTTCAATTTCAGTTAATGGATTTAAATAATTATATTTTAATAAACTTTTTTTCGTCCACTTGTCTATTGTAAAATAAAACCAAATAGGCTAACTCAAATGGTTTTCAGCTATGGAAAAGACATATCAAGGCAACTGCAATCCTAATATGCCGGCCGATTATTGTTGGACCTTCAAGGGGGATGCTCCACAGGCGAAGTATAGCAGAAAATCGTCATTACTTACATTCTAGGCGAGTCCGAATGTCCGAATATTGTGTAGTTACGAATGTAGAAAATATTAAAGTGTTTGAAATTATAAATGCCTGTCTCTTGGAAACCTTGCGTGATGGAGAAAAACCGATATCATATTTGAATTCAGGACAAAAAATACTATCCGAATCACATATTTTTCTTTCTGAGACAAAAAAAAAAAGTTTTTTGTTGCTCAGTGTTATTAAGTGCTTATATAATTTCTAGATTTTTTTTTTCCAAATGCCCCAGGTTATTTCGACATTTGAGGCGTTCTCTCCTAGCATGGCGTATTTGTAACACACTGCCCCGATGATATGAAAGTTGATCATGATGATGGTAATGATGCGCCATTAGAGACCTTAAACTAAACTTAAGCTAATAGGGTGAATATTATATTGATGATAATGATAACCAGATGATGATCGGGGACCATTTGGGCCTTAAAGTTTCCTAAAATTTATTTACAGGTGAGAAAAACTCCCGAAAAAACCTCACCCAGGAAACTTGTCCCAACCGGAAATCGAACGCGGGCCCGCTGCGTGACAGGGCAGCACGCTACCTCGATACCACAGCGGCGGGCCAATTTCTTGATGTGGTAATATAGAATACAGCCCCTAACAAATTAGCTAACTCACTGGCACTATCGAATCCATAGGTTCATGGCCTAGCGGACAAACTCTCCATACATCCCTTTCCTGAGCCAATGTTTTCCATTCATCCCCTGTATAATCTACTTCCCTCAAGTCATAGTTAATGTTATTCTCTCACATCATTAATGTTCTGCCAACTGGGTGTCTTCCCTATGGTTTTCCTACAAGAAGCTTCCATGCACGTCTTTCATTCTCCATTCGTGCAACATGTCCTGCCCATCGCAATCTACAAGACTTAACTGTTCTCATTATATCTGGCTTCCTATAAAGGTCATGTAGTTCACTGTTATGTAGGTGCATCTATCTTTTTTTAATGTTTATAATCGTTTACTTTTCTTGTCTAATAAGTCATGATTTCTGCTCAAGGCCAAACCTATAGAAGTTTTATTGTTCCAGTAACTTCTGACTTAAAATCCGACGCAGCAGAACACTGATCTGCTTCGTTTGTGGGTGATTTGCGAAGTAATGTCGTGTCATCACGCGTACACTCGCTTCACGTCAGTCTGTGGCATCGGGGAGTGCAGATATTACCCTAAGTGAGCTGGGTTAGTGCTTGATTTTCTAATTGTTCCAGACTATATATGGTTAGTATCTACGTCAGTGCGATGCAACAACAGTGCTGCTATGACTTGAGGTAAATGTTCCTCTGTGTCGTATAATACGCATGTGATTAAATATATTTTATTAGATATTTTATTGATGGGCCGCGGTGGACTAGTGGTTATGCTCCTTGCGTCTGGTCCCGAAGGTCGCGGGTTCAAACCCGGCCGGTGTCGATGGACTTTTTAGGTTGGGAAAATCCAAGGATCAAGTCCTCCGGGTGGGACTTTAAGCCGTGGGTCCCGAGTCTGAAGAGTTTCAGGCTCGTAAAGGATCCTTTAAGCCTGAATGAAAAGGCCTCTAAGCAAAATTTACCGAATTTTCCCGTCCTAGTACTTCCTTGGTTTCCTAGATGTCAGTATGAGACGGAACGCTGACTACGGACCACTCAAATGACATCTATACGAAAACAAGTGTAACCAAATTAGTATGGTTCAAATTCTTCCCTGTAGGGGGAGAGCGCCTAAATCTCTGCCAAGGTAAACATGGGCTTACAAGACAAAGAAAATATGTTTCAATTAAATAAAAATAAAACGTAGTTTTATTTGATTTTCATATTTATTATATAATTCAATGACAGCTGTTTCGGTACACTGTACCTTCTTCAGACATGTTAAACAAATTATGAATTGTGTTCCAACTGATCTAAGCAACAATACAACAATATTTATTTAAATTTTTAAATTTAACAAAGGGGATTCATTCAAATCAAGTTGAGAATTTAACAGTTTTTTACTACTTTTAAATCCATTAATTTCTACAGCCTCCAAAAGATCTAACTTCTTACCCTTATTACAAATATGTAAAATTTCAAATTTTGGATCGAAACAATGATTACATTGGAATAGGTGGTTAGCATATTTTGAATTTTCTAAATTTCTGTTATATGCTCTCATGTGTTCCTTTATTCGAGAGATAAAAGGTCTACCAGTTTGTCCTATATAGACATTGTCACATGTGCCACACTTCAATTTATATACACCTGATAAATTTATTTGTTGTGATTTTTCAGAAAAAGTGTTTAAATATCATCGAATGGGAATGGCCATTTTGCTAGTGAAATTACTAACACAATGAATAAAGCGTGTTTCAGTGCAGAATATAAAGCTAAAGGAAAAAAAGAGTCCTCATAGAATAAAAAAGCAGACTTATATTTGCATATAAATAATACAATAAAGAGAAAAACTACTTATATACACGAGAGAACATTATGCACGATAATAAATAATATAAAGTTCTTTTTCCTTATCTAAGGAACATGCATTAAGTGTTATGAGAAAGTGACTCATTTATAAATGAAGATTCCTTGAGAGCTCAGAAATCAATAGCATTATTGATTTTACATTAATTGCGTGAATTTGACGGCTAACGTTCCATCAGGATCACTTCCATGCAAGTTTTATTATTAAGAATCTCCATTTAATCCCAACTTCAACACATCTAACAATATTTGCTACAATAAATTCATTTGTAACATTTCACTATCAAAATTGAAATCGCTACATTCTTCATTACTGTCTACTTCAATCACTTAATATGTTTTCTTTATGTAATTGTAATGTTATTAATGTTTTTTTTTCTTTATACTATCACCAATTATTACTTTATTGTAACGGACTGTCAACAGCACGTACGGTTTACTGCCCGTGCGACCCATATTTGTAAATAATATTGTAAATATCTTACTTTTTGTCTAATAAAGTCCTACTACTACTACCAGTTGGTATGTAACATATCTTAATTGAATTAAAATAAAAATCGGAAGAAAGCAGTACAGTGTGCGATTCTAATGTAAGTCAAGATAAAAATGATGATAATAAAGTACATTCAAATGCAGTGTTTTCCGGAAAATTTTTCCCCCAGTTGAATCCATGTCCGCATTTCTTGACGGTTGTATTTTCACGGTGAAAGATAGTCACTCTTTCGACCAATGTTCCCATAGTATAGATGATAGGATTATAACATTTATTAAGGCTCCAGTTGGTTTCTAATCCTTGTAAAGTTTTATTTTTAAGGGGGATAGAGTTTAAGTTGGAATATTCATAATTTGCAATTATCAATAATTGTACATTTTTATGCTGAACGGGACGCAGGGAATGTTAAAAATGTTCCCATAGTACTTTTCTTGTCTGGCTTATCACCTTCGACCAGTCCGCCTACAGGAAGTCAGATATAATGAGAACAGTTAAGTCTCGTAGACTGCGATGGGCAGGACATGTGGCACGAATAGGAATGAAAGAGGTGCATGGAAGCTTCTTGTAGGAAAACCAGAGGGAAAAGGCCCAGTTGGTAGACCAAGAATGAGGTGGGAGAATAACATTAACTATGATTTGAGGTATGTAGATTATACAGGGGATGATTGGAAAACATTGGCTCAGAATAGGGATGTATAGAGAGCATATGTCCGCGCGGCCATGAACATACGGGTTCGATAGTGCCAGTGAGTTAGTTATGCAGTGTGTTCAGAATTTTCGCCTAAATAATATATCAATAATAATAGCAAATTCCGAAGATAATCTACAGAAAAGGTCTTTATGAACTTAACAAAATTACAGAAGAATATGGTTTGAAGATATCTACAGAAAAAACAAAAATTATGGCATTTCAAGGTGTAGATCCTGTCAGAAGCAAAATTGTACTGGACAATAAAATTTTGGAGCAGGTGAATAGTTTTATATATCTAGGATGCAATATCTCATATGAAGAAGAAAAGGATGTAAATGCAAAAATATCTAAATTTTTAAGAATTTTAGGGTTAATAAATTCTATCTTCAAGCCACAGTTAGTCCAAAAGCATTCAAGACTGAAAGTGTATAAAACACTGGCTCTTCCAACTCTTTTGTATGGTAGCGAAGTATGGACGTTGAAACAGAAGGATATACAGAGACTTAGATCTGCTGAAATGAGATACCTTCGGAGGACTGCAAGATACACACTACTAGATCACAAAAAAAAATGAAGACATCTTAGAAGAATTACACATGGAATCTTTAGAAAACGAAATTTCTGATTATAAGTCAAGATGGATACAACATGTTCATCGAATGGAAGATCACAGAATACCCAAAAAAATGTTAAGATATCAACCTGCAGGAAGAAGAAGACCAGGACGTCCACTTAAAAGACTTTTGGATGGTGTTTCTCTTGATGCCGAAACAGGTCAACAAATGGCCTAAATTCGTGAATGTACTATGATGATGATAACATATCAACATTTAAATATTTTAAATTGATAATATATAAATTATTTTTAATTAATATTATAATAATAATAAACTAACCCAACCATGGAATGTATTTCTCAAACACAATAATTCGTACAAAAAATAATATAAATTGATGATTCAATAATTTAACTAAAATAATAAAGGAGTTAAAAATATCAAAGGGAAAATATTGCTAAAAATATTGAATTATTGTATGTATATACTTACTTACTCACTGGCACTATCGAACCCGTAGGTTCATGGCCGCACGGACATAAGCTCTCCATACATCCCTATCCTGAGCTAATGCTTTCCAATCATTCCCTGTATAATCTACTTCCCTCAAATCATAGTTAATGTTGTTCTCCCACCTCATTCTTGGTCTACCAACTGGGCGTTTTCCTTCTGGCTTTCCTACAAGAAGTTTCCATGCACGTCGTTCATTCCCCAATTGTATGTATATGCAATAACAAATAATGTTCATACCTCCGAATTATTTAAACTAAAATAAATAAACATAATGGATAAGAATTTTATTATTGCTCGAAAAGAATAAATTGTACCCCTTGAAATCCACTTTTACATTATTTATTAAGGATTTTCTCTCCATTACAGTAGAGTAGTCCACCGCTGTGGTCTCGAGGTAGGGTGCTGCCTTGTCACGCAGTGGGCCCGGGTTCGATCCCCAGTCGGAACAGTTTTTCTGGGTGAGGTTTTATCGGGGTTTTTCCTCACCTGTAAGACAAATGTCTTCAAAATCATATGGCTAACATCATCCTTATCATCATCATCATCCTTCACCGGTGTGGAAAGCAACGGGAAGCTACCACACCTACAATTCCCTAGTAAAGCTGCAAGCATAGCATGAACATGCTATGATTGCTGTGAAGGACCTGCCTTCGGGCAGAATTACTATGTATGAATTGAACTGTGTATGTAATAACTAACAATTTCTATATCTCCGAATTATTTAAACTAAAATAAATAAATATAATGGGCAAGAATTTTATTATTGGTCGAAAATACTAAATTTTACCCGCTGAGCTCCACTTTTACATTTTTTATTAAGAATTTTTCTCTACATTACAGTAGAGTACATAGCTCCGCCACAGATTTCTATCCTCCGCATCTTCTTCTTTGAGGTTTTTGTCGATCATTTTTCTTCTTACTTTATCAATCCACTTAATATATTAAAATTAATAACTGCAAGTTGACGATGGAACAAAAGCGAACCGTGTTCATGAGGAACGCATAACTAACTAACTCGCTGGCACTACAGAACCCGTAGGTTCATGAATGCGCGGACATAAGGTCTCCATACATCCCTATCCTGAGCTAATGCCTTCCAATCATTCCCTGTATAATCTACTTCCCTCAAATCATAGTTAATGTTGTTCTCCCACCTCAATCTTGGTCTACCAACTGGGCGTTTTCCCTCTGGCTTTCCTACAAGAAGCTTCCATGCACGTCTTTAATTCCCCATACGCGCAGCATGTCCTGCCCAAAGCAGTCTATGAGACTTAATTGTTCTTATTATATCTGGCTTCCTATAAAGACCATGTAGTTCATTGTTAATTAGTGTTCTCCATTTTCGTAAGAACTTTATTCTCAAAACTCGTAATCTCATTTCCTCCCTTAAAGTAAGCGTCCATGTTTCGCACCTATATAATATAACTGGTAGAATAATAGTTTTATATATTTTGTGTTTAACGTTTTTTGAAAGGAGTTGGGACATCAAAAGTCTCTGCAATGCATAATAGCACGCATTTCCAGAATTGAGCCTATGTTTAATTCTTTGTGCATCACATTCCTATTTGTGATTATTGTTCCTAGGTATTTGAATTCAGCCACTTCCTCAAAATTTCCCTCATTTGTCATTAACTGTCCATTTCCATTATATAATGAATTTCTACGTGTGACCATATATTTTGTTTTATTGATATTTACTTCCACTCCTAATTTCTTAGTGTTACTCAATAGTGTGTGCGTGTTGTTCTTTAGTATCTCCTCGCTATCGGCCAGTAGAACTACATCATCAGCATAGACTAACAGCTTATTAATACCATAGAGTTGTAGGCCTTCCTCATCCTCTAAAGATTTGATGGCATGCTCTAATACAAAATTAAATTGTAGAGGAGATAGTGCTTCTCCTTGCTTCAACCCATTCTGGATTAGAAAAGTGTCCGAAAACTGTTTGCCTACACGCACCCTACTCTTTGTGCCATTTAAACACATTCGTATAAGTCTAACTAACTTTTTAGGAATTCCGAACTCCAGCAGGATACTATATAACTCCTCCTCTTAATGCATAGATGAAAAAATAATTTCGGAGAGGAGAAATGTTTTAATTACTTACCGGTACGCTTTAATTTCTTTATCTTCTCGTTAACTTAATCAACGCCGTTTAGAATCACCACGTGTAAGAAAAAAAAATATATCACCGTAAACGTACTCAAAATTAACATATTGGCTTTCCTCTAAAAGCAGCACCAATACATTCCATACAAGAGAAATAAGGTTCGCTAAAGTGCATTTCAGTACGAATCAGCTAGTATTGTCCATTCTAAAGTCTCTTCTACACGTTTCCGAAAGGAAAATAATGTGTTACTTTAAGCTATTCCTGCCTCAAGGGAATTCGCCATTTTGTCCCTGATGTGAATCTGACGGCTAAAAGCCCCATGTCAAGTCTCGGAGGAACCCAATCCTCCTCGTGAAATGCCTCTGGGTATAGAATCCCGTCCACCCACCCTCTCCACCTGTCTGCATTGCATGGTGTAAATTACAGATGCGAGTCCTATAGCACTGGAAAAGTACATAGTTTTCAACGAATACAGAGGTAAAATGTGAATCCACGCTAGGAAACACATTCATTTGAAATTCTCTTTGTGACTGTTTCGCATATTAACAATAAGCTGAAGGTATTTAGGTGCGAGAGAATATAATTCATCCTTCAGGCCACATAAGAGAACGCATTTGTACATTTTCTGACTTAGTGCAAAAAAAAGATAAAGTTTTCTACCACACGCATGACTACACATATTATTCCTTTATGTATTATTTGAGATTCAACGCTTAACTAATTCTATGCCATTCACAGTTCTTTAGTTTCTGTTCTGATGAAAAATCCAGTCACATCTCATAAATAAGGCAAGGAAATTTATGTAGGCCTAATAGTAACTTGCAAAATATGTAAATTTATGCAATAACATTATATAAAATATGTAAGATTATATAAAAATCTCTTAAAATATGTAATATTAAATACGTTACAATTTAATTTTGAAGAAAATTGGCGTGAAATGGAAGGAGAGGAGGCTCATAAGTAGTCTTTATGTGAAACAGCGAATAAAAGTGAAGATAGGAGAAGAAATGTCAGAGGGAAGAGAAATTGGAAGAGGGGTGAGGCAAGGATGTCCTCTATCACCTACCCTTTTCAACATCTACCTGGAAGACCTAATGAAGAACTGCTTCAGTAATACGGGAGGCGTAAACATGGGAGGAAGAAGAATAAAGTGCATAAGATTTGCTGATGATATGGCTTTGCTAGCAGAAGATGCAATGACATTGAGGAACATGCTGATGGAGCTGAATGATAAGTGCGAGGATTATGGGATGAAGATAAATATAAATAAGACAAAGGCCATGATTATAAGAAAGAAACAAAGGAAGATAAACATGAAGATTAAAGATGAGGCCATTGAGCAAGTGGAGAGCTTCAAATACTTGGGTTGTACTATCAGTAGTAACATGAACTGCAGTTAAGTAGTAAAGCAGAGGATAGCAATGGCAAAAGAACCTTTCAACAAAAAGAGAAGCATTTTCTGCGGACCTATGGCAAGAGAAATAAGAAAGAGGCTAGTGAAGTGCTTTGTGTGGAGTGTAGCATTATATGGTGCAGAGACGTGGACATTACGACGGAATGAGGTAAAGCGACTGGAAGCTTTTGAGATGTGGATATGGAGAAGAATGGAACGTATAAAATGGACAGACAAAGTAAGAAATGAAGGTGTGCTAGACAGAGTGGGTGAAAGAAGAACAATGCTGGAACCCACGAAGAAGAGGAAAAGAAATTGGATTGGCCACTGGCTAAGAAGAAACTGCCTGCTGAAGGATGCTCTAGAAGGAATGGTCAACGGAAAGAAAGTTAGAGGCAGAAAAAGACATCAGATGATAGACAATATTAAAATAAATGGTTTGTATGCAGATACAAAAAGGAAAGCTGAGTCAAGGAAAGAGTGGAGAATGCTGAGTTTGCAGTGAAAGACCTGCTTTTGAGCAGAACACTATGAATGAATCAATTTACATTAATCGTTAACTTTAAGATAGGTTAAATTTGAAGGAATTGACAGTTAAATACTTGACAACGTGGTAAGAAGGAAATCACAAGTATCTGATAACGTTTTCGGAAAAACCTGCACTTAAACTGACGTGAAATATGTTCAAAGTCGTATAGAACAACAGTGCGCATGCGCCAGAGTTTATAGAGGCAGCGATAACCCACCATTGAACCACATACCGATTATCATCCTCAATTACTATCGATATCGTACTAAAGTTCTAAAATCTTTTGCTAGATGGCAGCATCTCGCTATGAAATTTAAAACACCAATCTTTGCAATAAATCCCCAAATCTATGTTTAAGAAAATATTAACAATATTAAAATTACCAAACGTTTATTAAAAATGGGTGTACACTTACTTATCACTCCCTAACGCCGATCCAACCAACGATAACGCAAAACATCGATAGATAAATCCTAGAATAAGAAATATACCCTGTAGAGAAAATAGCAGTTAGCATCACAATATGGTATAACAGTGTCACAATATTGTGATTTGCGAATTAAAAAAATACTTGAAAATTGTCTAATAATGTTATAAAAATTGTTTGAAAGAGTTAAAAATATTTAAAAATGTTGGTAAATACAAAAGAAGAGCTATAGTTTCCAACTGAAATACCAAAAAGCAATATAAGTGCAGTTGAGCCAAGTTTTCCCCCTGGTTTTCCTACAAGAAGCTTCCGTCCGCGTCTTTCATTCCCCATTAGTGCCACATGTCCCGCCAATCACAGTCTCCGAGACTTGATTGTTCTATTATATCAGGTTTCCTATAAATATCACGTAGTTTACAGTAATGTAGTCTTCTCTATTCACCTGTCTGTTCATCTCTCTTTGGGCAACAATTTTCGTAAGAACTTAATACAAATATTTGTATTTCATTCATAAGCAGAGGAGAGCGTTCAGATTTAAAAATAAGATTTTGTTATATCGAACCCTATACTCAAATCTTCAATGTGTTCCTGTATCTACGTTTATCGTGTTTAGTAAATGTAATTCTTCTTTCAACTTTTCTAACCAGCTTTTGTATAGGTTGAAAAAAAAAACAGTATCAATGTACAATCTGGTATCTGATCTTTTTAATGTAAACAAATATTGTTTTAAATTATTTTCCGCCTATCAAAAATATTTTTAATCAAGTGTCATAATATGTAAATTTATATACAAATCTTTAAAGTGTGTAAAAATATGATCAAATATGTAATGATAAATTTTCATATACCGATTGTAACTTATGGCTGTGAAAGGAAGATCTTACGGAGAATTTTTGGACCAATTAGAGAAAGCTATGTTACATGGTGTATGTGAATGTACTCTGAATTAAATAATCTAATACCGATAGCGAGGAGATACTAAAGGCCAACACGCACACACTATTGAGTAACACTAAGAAATTAGGACTGGAAGTAAATATCAATAAAACTAAATATATGGTCACACGTAGAAATTCAGTATATAATGGAAATGGACAGCTAATGACAAATAAGGGAAATTTTGAGGAAGTGGCTGAATTCTTCCAATACCTAGGAACAATAACCACAAATAGGAATGAGATGCACAAAGAAATTAAACATAGGCTCAATTCTGGAAATGCATGCTATTATGCATTGCAGAGACTTTTGATGTCCCAACTCCTTTCAAAAAACGTTAAGCTGAAAATATATAAAATTATTATTCTACCAGTTATATTATATGGGTGCGAAACATGGACTCTTACTTTAAGGGAGGAAAGGACATTACGAGTATTTGAGAATAAAGTTCTTAGGAAAATTTTTGGACCAAAGAGAGATGAACAGACAGGTGAATGGAGAAGAGTAGCCTACATAACAATTAACTACATGGTCTTTATAGGAAGCCAGATATAATAAGAACAGTTAAGTCTCGTAGACTGCGATGGCAGGACATGTTGCGCGTATGGGGAATGAAAGACGTGCATGGAAACTTCTTGTAGGAAAGCCAGAAGGAAAACGCCCAGTTGGTAGATCAAGAATGAGGTGGGAGAACAACATTAACTATGATTTGAGGGAAGTAGATTATACAGGGAATGATTGGAAAGCATTAGCTCAGGATAGGGATGTATGGAGAGCTTATGTCCGCACGGCCATTAACCTACGGGTTCGATAGTGCCAGTGAGTAAGTAAGTAATACGAAATAAAAAATAATAAACCACATTAAAACTCAAAGACTGCGCTGGTTTGGACATATAAATAGAATGCAGGAAGCCAAGCTTGTAAGGAGAATATACAAATGGAAACCAATTTACACCAGAAGAGCTGGACGCCCAAACAAACAGACGGTAGGATGATGTTATAAAAGATATATTAGAAATTAAAATTGGAAATTTGCCAATCTGAATCTAGAATAGATCTAGGTGGAGACAAATTGTTGAGGAGGCAAAATCTTCAATGAGGTTGTAGTCGCCTGCTAAAGAAGAAAAATAAATTTTCATATATGATGAGACCGTAATTATCGATTAAGACCTGGACGCTTTTTATGGAAGAGAGGTAAATAAATGCGTAGCAAAAGAGGAAAACATTGTATGCTTGCGCAATAATGTTTCTGTGGAATGTATAATTTCTAAGAATACCTACAATAGTTTAGTCTTTTTGCTTTGTGTATTGTGAAATATATGTTTTAAGAAGTGCATTTCTGCAATCACATCTTTTCAATTTGAAAGAGTAAATATAAATACCCTCAACTCAGGGTCGAGTCTAGGGATGTGATGAGACCCCTTATATATTCTTTATTTCAAACTAGTTGATAGAGATGCTCCCTTCACTCACTCCACTAGCAGGTACAGGCTGCTAGTAAAGGGGAAAGCACTACTCTCTGTTACAAATACATCAGTCTTCTAAATTATGTTATATGATAATGATAATAATAATAACAATAACAATATAATAATAATAATAACAATAACGATAACAATAATAACAATAAGAACAACAATAACAATAATAATAAAATATATTCAAAACAATAATAAAAATATTAATAAAATAATGATGATCACAAAATAATAAAATAGTAAAAAATAAAGTAATAAAAAACAATTTTATTAATAAAATTATAAATCAAAATAATAAAAAAATAAATAAAAAATATAAATGAATAAAAATAATAGCCCCCCTCGTCCTCCTCCCCCTACTACCTCCCCCTACTTCTCCCCGCCTCCCCTCCTCCTCCTTCTCCTAGCCCTCCTCCTCTTCTCCTCCTCCTCCGCCCCTCCTCTTCCCCACCCTCCTCCTCCCCCCTCTTCCTCCCCCTCCTCCTCCTCCCCCTCCTGCCCGCCTCCTCACCCTCGGCCCCCTCCTCCCCGTCCTCCCCCTCCTCCTCCTTCTTCTTCTTCTTCTCCACCTCCTCCCCCCTCCTCCTACCCCTACCACTCCTCCCCCCTCCCCCTCCTCCCCTTCCTCCCCCTCCTCCCCCTCGTCGCCCCCCTCCTCCTCCTCCCCCTCCTCCTCCCCCTCCTTCTCCCCTCCTCCTCCTCCCTCCTCCTAATCATTACTACTCATAATACTCCTCATAATAATAATCCTAATAATAATAAACCTACCAAAGCCTGTCCAAAGCCAGGTTAGAAAAGGGTGAGGGGAGGAGTAACAACATCGTTAAAAACTAGGGTTCAGTACGCCCGGCTGATAGTACCCTGTGAGGGCCTCTTATCTAGGGTACAGATACTTCTGCCTTGCAGTTCGTCATTGGTTTGACAAAGGCTAGAGGAAGAAAACCTTGACCAAAAATTAGCTGGTACTCCAGGTTGGGGATTGATGCATGAGGCCAGCTCCCTGTTCGTCACAAAGAACATAACAATGCTAAAAAGACTAAAGATTTAAATATAATAAATAATAATAATAATAAATATCCTACCATACATTCAAGCTAAACGACTGGCTCATCCCAATCTACTTCACTAAATAATCCAGAAAATATGAAGATAACGAAATACACAAAAAGAGGATAAGCATAAATATTCATTTAATTAGAGAGAACAAGCTCAAATATGGAAGATCAATAGCACAAACGCGAAATATTAAAGAAAAATAAAAAAAACTCACCTTTTAAATAAAAATGCATCACCGTATTACATGTCTTGAGGAGTTTCCAAGAGCTCATTAGAACTAGTATTATAGTCATAAAGCTGTTATCTAATAACCTTTACACAACTTTCACTAATATTATCTGTGGGTTTTCTTTTAACAATTACTTCTAATAATACCGCACTCAATCATCCTATTCGATTCGCTGTAATGGTCGTGCATATCGTTTCTACTTACTATTACGGTACACTTCATTTGTTTTTATTGTAGCACAACATTAACTAATCGTTCACTTCCAAAAAACATTTCCGTCTGATAATATTCTTTGTTTGCTAAATTTATTATTTTGAAATGTTATACACTCAGTTCCTTCATTCGTTATAGCTTTTTATAAAGATCATAGCTGTAAACGCAGATCTAGACACGGCACAACTGATGACGCAACACACACAATTTGCAGAGCGTGGAGTCCATGCAACGTTGCCAACTGTCAAGCTCAAACAGACCCTTCATATATCGATAATATTCCCATTGAAACGTTTGGTTTAATGCCCGTCCCCAAAATAAATTACGGAGTTCTTCCTTAAGGATTTTGTTCCATTCTCATTCCTTATGGGATATGGAACTGGAATTCCCTACCACAGGAAATAAGGGGCTGCCGGACATTGGCATCTTTTAAAAGAAATCTAAATTTATATTTGCTCTAAACTCGACTTCATTATTATCCAGTGTAAGGTATATATATTAATTGGTGTTTCTCGTATAATGTATCATATTTATATTATTATTATTATTATTATTATTATTATTATTATTATTAATATTATTATAGTATCATTATTGTTATTACCCTATAAAATGTTGTTTGTACATGACATTTACATTGCTACATTTATTGTATATTTAACTGTTTATAATTAGTATAGTGTATATCTATATTTGTCAAATATTTATTTGTATTTGTGCTGGTTGAGTGGAAGAGAGGGCCTTATGGCCTTAACTCTGCCAGAATAAATAAAGTATTATTATTATTATTATATTATTATTATTATTATTATTATTATTATTATTATTATTATTATTATTATTATTATTATTATTATTATTATTATTATTATTATTATGGAAAAATAATATTGTAAAAGTAAACTGTAATATTTACCTGCCACCTTGCATTATGCCAATCTTAATTTATATTTAGGAGGAGGTAAAACTTTTAATGGTGATTTACAATAGAAAATTTTATTCATCGTTTCTTTACATTCAAATGTGAATTTTTTCTAATACCGTCACAGTAATAGAATATATGAATGAAAACTATAAAATAGTTACCTTGTAGGTACGTCTCCTCAAATTAAGTTGTTTTAAAACTCTGTAGGTCTTTCGGGACTAGAGTCCCATCATGTTATTGACTTTCATATTGCTTTTATTGCCAAGGTACAAAATGATTCATAACTCTAATTGCAGATAATTATGCAGGAATTTAACATTGAGGAACCAGAATATTGTTTTAAGACAGGTATATATTGCACATTCTAACTTGCACAAATATTTATCTAAGAGATAGATGAATGTTTAATTAATTATAGTTTCCATCATACGCACGTGGATTTCAATCCAATGTAAATATTATGTCTAGTAGCATCATATATATGTCTGACATTCTAGCCATGCCTTATTGCATACAGTGACTATTTACCTTTCAAATCATGCATTTCGATTTCAAAATAAGGGATTGATTTTTGGATAATAAAATAATTATCATAAGTAATGCCACGAGTGATTTCCAAATTATCGATCAATTCACGACTCACGAAGTGAGGAACATTTGTTAGGACTATTTAACGAATACAATTAAGCTCTTTACTCACAAATCATTATTTAACTATAGTTATTTTAAAATATTTATATATTTATTGTAAACGGCGATGTTTGAAAACAAATGAGAAACGATAGGTACGCTTCATCTGCTTCTTTTGTTTATCACTGCAACCAGATCATACTATTTAATGTCAAAGGAACGCAATATTGTATCAATGCTCTCTAGTGGAGAAGAAATGAAATACATAAAACTGTATATTAATTCATTTCTGATGTCGTATGATGTAAATATGACAATTATATTTTTTCTGGATTGTTACCTGGGAAAAAAATACATTTAAGAAAGTGCAAACAGCGGTTTCTTTTTTTGGTGGTATAATCAATTGCTGCAAATGTTTTTATATTAACTCCTGCAAACGCTATGTGTTCACATCCACGCACTATACATACAATCTGGTAGTCGTATTTCTCAACAGTCAGTCACTGCAAAATAATGGTCAGACCTGTTCAGAATATTAAAAAGGAGGAGCTTTCTTTAATGTGGTAAATTTAATATTGATAAATATTTGGTGAAACACGACTATGATTGGTTGTAAAACAGAAATCATTGAAACGTGATTGGTCATTGACTCCCATTTGGGGCATTAGTTAAATAGTCATCATCATCATCATCATCCGGTATCATGGCAGCTGCCGCCGTCTTCCGGAAACCAAACGCTATTCCTCTCTGTCCATCCATTGATCTTCCTCCAATTCTCTAATATTCATACCCACTTGTACACCTTCTATCCAAGTTTTCTACGGTCTTCCTCCTTTCTATTGGGATCCATTCCGTAACAATTTTGGGCAATATTTGCTCTGGCATTCTTTTGACATGGCCATACCACTGTAATCTTTTCTTTTCTATAATATCTGTGATGTCCGCCTCCTCTTGTACACCCATAATTTCCTTTATTTCTTTATTTCGTATTCTATCCATTCTAGATATTCCAGCTGATATTCTTAAAACATCCTTTTCTGTACTTAAAACTATTTTAATTTCCCTGGTAGGAATTGGCCAGACTTCAGCACCATATGTTAAAATGCTCTGAATTACGGGTTTAATATATTTGTAATTTTCTATTGTTTGTAATATTTTTGCTCCACCAAAGAGATGCTTCTTAAAAAACTCTTCCAGGCATTATAGACAACTCTTCTTACATCAACTTATTTTTAATTAATGTACATCATCATCATCATGATCATCCATGCAAATATTAGGTCATGTGGTCTGTTACGATCTCGAAGAGGAATTTTCCATCCAGCGCTTTTTTGGGCGTCCCAGCGATATTCTGCCTTGGGGATAGTAACGAAGCATGGCTTTTGGAATTCTATGACATGGCATTCGTTGAAGATGGGCTTTCCAGTGTTCTTGTAGTTTTGTATATGGTGGCGAATGGTTACCTCCAACTCTTCCAAAATTTCATTTCTCTTATGGTTCCACTTTGTATAGCCTGCTGTAGGGCGCATAAATCGCATCTCATTTGCTGTTATTCGACTTTCATCTCTTCTTCGTATTGTCCGTGCTTCACTACCATATCTTAATACCTGTCTTGCGAGAACCTTATAAAGCCGTAACCTTGTGTTCTTTTGTACTAAAAAATAGTTTCAATGTACCGTTAATTCTCCCCGTTGCTTTTGTGAAATTTGTGATTTTCTTTTATATATCAGCTTCATCTTGAAATGTTAAATTATAACCCACCTAACAGCGAAAAGCCTCAAGAAATTGGAGAATGTCAAAGCCAGATATTTCAACATTTAGAATGAGGTATATGTTTTTTTAGTGGGAGACCGGATGAAATAAGACAATTTAAGTTCCTTAGACGACCAGCCTTATGGTCTAATGTTCAGCGTTTCTGACTACAGTTCATGAGGTCCCTAGTTCGATTACCGGTTGCCCATGGTCTGAAATTTAAGTTACGTTTAAGGTAAGAACTCTCCTGGCGCTTCATTATCATTTATCACCTATCATATCATCGGGGTAACGTAACTCCGCCTTCTAGGTGCCCCAACCTAGGAAATGGATTACAATTCCGCCAATTCCAGGAGAGAAAGCCAGAAATGTCATAAAAGACAACCTGGTGGCATTAGACAAAAAATAGTTTCTGAGACTAAAATAGGCAAGACATATGACACAAATGAGGAAAATGAAATAGGGCATGGACATTTTTTATAGAAAAGTCAGAGGGAAAACTCCCAGTAGGTAAGACTAGAATTATGATGAAAGTTAAAAATTAAATTGTACCTTTTGGTAGGTGCCGTCGTCCTCAACTTTGTTAATTTTATATATAATATTTTAATGAGGTTGAGGACGACGGCACCTACCAACAGGTACATTTACTTTTTAACTTTCATCATATGACTTCACCTCAACGGAATTTGAAATGAATTTTACTAGTATTGAGACTAGAATTAGATGGGGGAATAATAATATACATGATTTGAGGAAAGTAAATTATAACAGAAAGGACTGGAACACATTAGCATAGGATAGGGATGTATGGAGATCTCACATTCGGGCAGCTAACAAGCAAGCTATCAGTACACTCACATCGGTATATACCACACCTGAATATTTGATGGTATCATCCACTGTCTAAATAAAACCTGTACATGAAACTTTAGCTGCGGTGAATAATTGCAAAGTAGCATGGAAAGCGTTGCGTCCGATCATTTGGAATGTAACATTTGAACATCTCTTATCAGCTCCGTTCCGTATAGCGAAGACGATCTATTCACATCCGGAGAGCAGAAGCCAGCTGTACGTTTACAGTGTTGCACAGTTTCTCACCTATGTCCCGTGTAAATATCCCTACATGTCCTCACAGATTCTGGACTCATTTTCGGGTACTTCTATTTAAACGCCGGAGCTAAGTTTTAGTGCATGGGTTTTACATAGGACATGGATGATATCCTCAAATTTTGAACTATGCACCGATGTGTGTTTCTGATAATTTCCTTAAAAGGACCTCAGGGTTTGATAGCGGCTGTCAGTTAATTGGTCAATTAATCATGGTCATATTGCGCCTAGAGTTTTGGTTTACGTTTATCTAGTTTCGTTTGTTTCTGTTGTTATATATGTCATGTGTATTTCTCAATGAAATTATACAAGACAAAGGCAGTGTCTATTACTACTTATGGATCGGAAACATGGACAGTGACAACACAGCAATCTGCCAGAATACTAGATGCTGAAATAAGATTCCTAAGACCAATAGCAGGATATCAAAGAACAGACAAAAACATAACACAGAAATAAGACATCAACTAAAAGTAGAAGAATTAAACACAACAATAGAGAAATACAGAACAAACTGGAAAGAACACTTGGCAAGGATGACTGAGAATAGAATACCCAAAGCAGCATACAACTATTCACCACGAGGAAGAAGAAGTGTTTGGGAAGACCAAGGAAAAGATGGAAAGAGCAGCAATTTGGAGCCGGAACAGGCACGTAAATTAGCCTAAAACGTGAAGAAGAAGAAGAAGTGTATTTCTCAAGAAAATAACTGATTTAACTCTGAAAGTGTTATTTATGGTGAAATTGAATTATAATCCAGTATGCGGTGGACTAGTGGTTATGATTCTTGCCTCAGGTCCCGAGGGTCGTGGGTTCAAACCCGGCCGGGTCGATTCATTTTTTTAGGATGGAAAAATCCAAGGAGCAAGTCCTGCAGGAGGGGCTTTAAAGCCGTGAGTCCTGAGTCTCAAGATTTTCAGGCTCGTAAAAGATCCTTAAGTCTGAATAAAAATGCCAATAAGCAAATTCTACCAAATCTCAACATGCTAGTAATACCTTAGTTGCCTGATAGATGTCTTGTGACAGGAAACAATCCAGCCATCCAATGAGCAATAACAGTGAAGTTGGGCATCTCTCTATCAACCGTAAACAACATAATAAACACAAATTTAAACTTAGAAAAGCGACATAAAAGCTGGGTTCACAAGGCTCCTACCGAGACACACTGCAGAAAGGCGCAGTAACAGTAGAAAGCTCTATGAACGCCATCTTGCGGTTTTTAAATTAAAGTTTATAGTGACATCAGATGAGGCATATGTGTACCTTAATGATGCAAATAAGCCACGAGCAATTTTTTACCGTCCAAGAGGTAAAAACAATTTTGAAAAGTGATATGCAGACTGCAGGCTTCATGATAATTGCAGAATTTTGCTACAATGACAACTTAATCATCCGCAGAGTAGAAAAACTCTACAGTTAACTATACCTACTAGCAAAGAAATGTCCTGTCACCAATTTATACCTCTGAGGTACCTTCCCTCTATGGTAGAGAAATTAACACTGTCTGGATCCATCAGGATCTACTGCTACACGCCGGTTCATGGAGACAATGAAGCAGACAACTGGAATACATGCAGTGCCCTTCAGTGAAATACCTGTCAAGTCCCGCGATGCTGCGTCCATGGATGTTTGTGCGTTTGGTCTCCTAAAAAGAGCGCTTAGAAGTAAGAGACCACGCTCTATTCAAGGTCTATGGAAAACCTGCAAGGAGGAGTGGTCCAAAATCGACATCGCTGTACTTTGTAAAGCACTTCTGCAGTGGAAACTCCGTTGTAGAGTGATAACTAGGGTCCAAGGCCATTCAATCGAACACAACCGCTGGTGGAGACACGGGTTTTCATAAGCAGGTCAGTGATGCAAAACGTGTCCCCAGGAATCGTGAACAACCCTCTGTAGTTTTCATTGAAGAATTTAAACATCTATTTTAAAGCTGAATTTTATCATTTCTCCAGTAACCATCTTCTTTCTAATCTTAGTATTGAATAATTATCTATATTTAACATCTTCAATAGTGTTCAAAACAAGAGACAGTGATAGAAATATTTATAGAGTTACAAAAGAAACATTCCTATTTCAGCTGCATTTTGAACAGTCATTCCTATGCCTTAAAATTACCAAATGTGAAAAATAAAAACATGCATTTACAACCTGAAGAATTGAACATAGATAAACGAAGGACAAAAAACAACAGATAAATCACTTTTTCCTAGAACGTACATTTTGGTTGTTCAATATCTATACTTCCTTGTCTGTATGCCAAATTCTTTGGACGTAATTAAACCTACGAATAAATTATATATTTCACTATTTCAAACTTCTAAATCATAATCCTCAGCAAGGAGAATCTAAAGACATCCCAATCTCCATATCAATAAAAATAGTAAATTACGATGCGAGGTTGGTAAGTGGTTTTTACAGAAAGCTCGGTTTTTAATTTCCGATATTCTGTAAAACACTTCACAAACGTGCGTTGTACATTATGTTTTACGCGATGGTGTTTTCAAATTATAAATAATATTAAACCCTCAGGAGTCCTCACCTAGGGGATATGTGGATGGCGACCACAAGGTGCCCAAGCTGAGCAAAACATTTCTTCCACTTACTTGTGTTTTGCACTCTTTTAACTTTACTACTAACCTCTCTTGGTTAACTCTTGTTTTTCGACCCCGATGCTCTTAGGGCATCCAAGGACTAGGGAGTCATTCCTTTCTTCCATTTCTTCTTTCCTTTATTTTTTTTTCTTCTTCAGAAAAGCCTGACCAGAGGCTATAAGATGGCAGCCCCATCACTGGTCTTGCCTTCCTTTGGCCAGCAACCAATCGAAGGGACTATTATTATGCTTTCAAGTCTTATACGAGAATTTCCCAGAAATTTTCTATAGGATCGTAACAGGCCTTGGCCTAATACTTGGAAGGAAGAAGAAGAAATAATATTAAAATAATATATTTGTTGGAAATATTTGGTTTCATTATAAACAACAGACTAATGTTAACAGTGTGTGCAATGTTTATTAGTTGAAAGTACAGGAGACCGTGATATATCAATTCAGTGATAAAAGAGTGGCAAGTACGTATTTATTGTTTTATATAGTTTCAAATAAAGTTCAGTTCATTTAAAATGCAATGATTTGTTTGGTTTAATGTATACTAACATTACCTTTTGGATATATATACTTAAAGGACAGTGGTTTCACTTCCCGCACGTGGTTTGTAATACGTAATATTACAGTATAGTTATTTAGATTGGCAACTCCGAAATGTAGGAAGTTGAAATTTCAATTATGGTCGTCATTGCTGTAGGTACAACAAAACGCACTATCATGAAATATATATATATATATATATATAGCATCATCATCATCATCATCTGGTATCATGGCAGCTGCCGCCGTCTTCCGGAAATCAAACGCCATTCCTCTCTGTCCATCCATTGATCTTCCTCCATTCCTCTGGTATTCATAGCTGCTTGTACCCCTTCTATCCAAGTTTTCTTCTGTCTTCCTCTCTTCCTCCTTTCCATTGGGATCCATTCCATAACAATTTTTTTGGCAATCTTTGCTCTGGTATTCTTTTCACATTGTCATATATATTGTATCTCTGAGTTGAATCTGAGGACTTTTATATTCACTCGGTCGATTCATTAAAATGATCATAAATAACCCTACAAGGGGGGGGAAATCTATTATTGTGAGATTTTTCATAAAACTCACAACATAATTTTAATATTAGCTAACTTAAATATCTTAAAATAAAACCAAATCCATGGCAATCACTGGAAAGGGACTTTCGAGAGTAAAAATAATAATAAATAATAAACCAATAGAACAAGTAACACACTTTAAGTATTTAGGTAATAATATATCACAGTTTCATAATCAAAAAGATGTGGAAACAAATTTAGAAAAATATAACAGATTAAATGGTAAATTAGGAGAAATTTTGGAAAACAAATGAGGAAAGAAATCCAATTGAGATCTCATAATGCTATAGCCAAACCTGCTCTACTATACGGAAGTGAATGCTGGACACTTCGAGCAAAAGATAAACCCCGCATTAATAGTTCACAAATGAGATTCCTCCGATCACTAACTGGAGTAACATTAAGGGATAGAATGAAAAGTGATGAGATAAGGATGCAGTGGAATAGTAGGGAAATGGTTGAACATATACAAAATTATCAGATTAAATGGTTCCAACACGTCCAGAGAATGTCAAATTCCCGTTTACCAAAGATGATTTACCACCTCAACCCTAAAGGCAAAAGAGACCTCGGAAGACCCTTCAACCGATGGAAAGATCAGTTTTTGTAGTCGCAGAACGGGCATCATTACTGCATTCGGAAGAAGAAGAAGAAGAAGAAGCTAACTTAATTAATAATTGAATAACGCTTAAAATAGTAAATATTTTTTCTAAAACAATTTTTATATTTCCCTCCCCCTTATCCTGATCGTCAGTAATATACTGTATGTATGATTACTGCCAAAAGGAAAGAGCTTAAAATTTATGGCGGGAAATAGGGAATGCAATTTAAATCCGTTATAATCCTACACAGTAAATAGATAGAGCGCACTAATGGGGTTTAAGAGCTAAATTCATGAGCGGCCACTTAGGAGTAAATCGGTTTATTGCCAGAGTGTAGGGGCTCCCCTCTGGCTACCTGCAATGTACGATTTGACCCAATGAGAAACACGAGCTCTATCCCACGTGATTAAGTGTGTAGAGGGTTCGTTCTAATTCGCAGGTAGACAGGGCCCCAGGTGTTAATAATAGGAGTAACTAGAAACAAATCAGTCTTCAATTTAATCAATACACATTACATTCGTGGTAATTTATAACTGATATTCATTATGTCTCGATTTATTCAAATATATAATAATAATAATAATAATAATAATAATATTAATAATAATAATAATAATAATAATAATAATAATAATACTATTAAACGAATGAACTCAAATAGGCTTACAAAACAGATAATGGAATTCTACGAAAACAGAAGTAAAGCTCCAGTGGATACTATGAAGTGGATTGATGAAGTCAAAAAGGACTTAAAATTGGCAGGAATTACTAAAGAAGATATCCCAAACAGAGATATATTTAGAATTAAGGTGAATAAGTGGCAAGCTGACCAAGAGGACAAACCGAAGAAAAAAACTGGAACAACTTGGTCAGATGATAGAAAACAAGCTCATAGCAAGAGAATGAAGGAAATTTGGGCTCTAAGTACTTTGCGTAGTCTCACATGGGCTCATCCGCAATCAAAAATAATTATAATAATACTTACTTATCATTGGCACTATCGAACCCATAGGTTCATCGCCGCGCGGAAATAAGCTCTCCATTTATCCCTATCCTGAGCCAATGTTTTCCAATCATCCCCTGTATAATTTACTTCCCTCAAATAATCGTAAATGTTATTCTCCACCTCATTCTTGGTCTACCAACTGGGCGTTTTCCTTCTGGTTTTCCTACAAGAAGCTTCCATGCACGTCTTTAATTCCCTTTTCGTGCAACATGTCCTGCTCATCCCAGTCTACGAGACTTAACTGTTCTTATTATATATGGCTTCCTATAAAGACCATGTAGTTCACTGTTATGCAGTATTATCCATTTACCTGTCTGTTCATCTCTCTTTGGTCCAACAATTTTCCTAAGAACTCTATTCTCAAATACCCGTAATCTCCTTTCCTGCCTTAAAGTAAGAGTCCATGTTTCGCATCCATATAATATAACTGGTAGAATAATAATTTTATATATTTTCAGTTTAACGTTTTTTGAAAGGAGTTGGGAAGTCAAGAGTCTCTGTAATGCATAATAACATGCATTTCCAGAATTGAGCCTATGTTTAATTTCCTTGTGCATGTCATTCCTATTTGTGATTATTGTTCCTAGGTATTTGAATTCAGCCACTTCATCAAAATTTCCCTCATTTGTCATTAGCTGTCCATTTCCATTATATAATGTATTTCTACGTGTGACCATATATTTAGTTTTACTGATATTTACTTCCAGTCCTAATTTCTTAGTGTTACTCAATAGTGTGTGCGTGCTGGCCTTTAGTATCTCCTCGCTATCGGCCAGTAGTACCACATCATCAGCATAAACTAACAGCTTATTAATACCATTCAATTGTAAGCCTTCCTCATTCTCTAAAGATTTAATGGCATGCTCTAGTACAAAATTAAATAGTTGAGGAGATAGTGCATCTCCTTGCTTAAACACATTGTGGATTTCAGAAGTATCCGAAAACTATTTGCCTACACGCACCCTACTCTTTGTGCCATTTAGACACATTCGTATAAGTCTAACTTTTTAGGAATTCATTTAGCAGTGCAATAAAATACATAAAGGAAAATATTTGTTCCATTGTAATGTATAGACGAAATAAACAGTTCCAGGAAGTCTCAAGCTATCGTTATCGGTTATCAAAATCTACTAAACAAATTAACTATTCAACGATAGAATTTTTAAATCTAAATCAATTTCATATTCTATTTAAACCTTGTAATTCGACCAAAATCTTAATTTAAATTAATAAGAATATTTTAATTACGTTCATTGTCACCGGATATTTAACCGGTTTGACCCAAAAATTAGATTAATTAATAATGGAGACACTCGTAGGGGCACGCCGTAGCGTAGTGGTTAAG
This sequence comes from Diploptera punctata, assembly GCA_030220185.1. Taxonomy (NCBI): domain Eukaryota; kingdom Metazoa; phylum Arthropoda; class Insecta; order Blattodea; family Blaberidae; genus Diploptera; species Diploptera punctata. The sequence continues at coordinate 925,681 of JASPKZ010010238.1, read as the reverse complement.
GTACTGCGCTACAAGCCGGGAGGTCGAGGGTTAAAGTCCCGGTGGGGTCAGGATTTTTAAACTGACCCAAACCTTCTGACGGCACCATGGTCCTGGTGTCGACTCAGCCTCTAACGGAAATGAATACCAGACGCTTGTCTGGGGGTAAAGGCGGCCGTCACGCGGGACTGACAACCCGGCTGACCTCAAGTGCCGATTGTCTAGAAAAAGTGGGAGCCTTAACCTCCTACTACCCCAAGGGCCTCATGAGGCCTGTAGTGGGATTATTTTATTTTTGGCGGCACTCCGTAGCATAGTGGTTAAGGCAGTGCGCTATAAACCGAAAGTCGAGGGTCAAGTCCCGGTGGGGTCAGGATTTTTAAACTGACCCAAACCTTCTGGTGGCATCATGGCCCTGGGGTCGACTCAGCCTCTAACTGAAATTAGTACCAGACGCTTGTTCTGGGGGTAAAGATGGCCGTCACGCAGGGCTGTCAACCCGGCTGACATCAAATGACGATTGTCTAGAAAATGTGGGAGCCTTAACCTCCTACTACCACAAGGGCCTCCCGAGGCGTGTAGTGGGAACACTTTACTTTACTTATGGGGACACTAGTTCCTGGATAGAAGAAGAATCAGGTTATTACGGGAGGGAGTTGTACGTTATTAGAATCCTAGAAAAAAGGCAACAAGCACACGAAGAAGGCGCAAACATCTGAAAATAGTACCGAACGAAAGTGTTGAGCAAACACTTCAGTTTATGCACCACAAGGTAAACGAGACTGGGAAAAGCTAATAGGTGAAGACAGCAAGAAGTAGAATAAGATGAAAAAGATACTATTTTATAAGAATGAGATAAATGCGTAAGTGCAAACCCGTGTTTGAATTAAATATTTGTTCAGTCGTTTAATTTCTTGGAATACACAATGGCAAGTTTAGGATTTCTATTCTCTGCCTCTCGGTAATATGTAAGAGATAACAATGGGCTGGAAAGTAAACCTTTCTAAATCTTCCAATCTTTGACATTGAGGTAGGATGGGGTGGATTTGTTGACTTGAACTGCGGTGAATACTTGGGAATGTTATATTGTTGTGTAAAGAGAACACTGCGATAGGGGACTAACATTCCATTCAACTACCTTTGATATACTTGTTTCTTGATTCTGCAAGCCTATGCCAGAATATTGATAAAGCAATAAGCAGCTAAAGTCTGTCCGCTCTTATAGTGATCCTCATCAAAACACAACCACGTGACCTGCTCGCTTTTCATTGGTTATAGACACCGACGTACGATATAAAAGCAGTAAGTACGCGAAAAAGTAATTCCCTTCATTAAATTAAAAATATGCCCTCTGAATAATTCTTCGTGAATGAAAATAATGTTATTAAAAACATAGAATCGGCCGCGGTGGACTAGTGGTTATGCTCCTTGTCTCTGGTCCCGAGGGTCGCGGGTTCAAACCCTGCCGGGGTCGATGGATTTTTCTAGGACGGAAAAATCCAAGGAGCAAGTCCTCCGGGAGGGACTTTAAGCCGTGGGTCCCGAGTCTGAAGATTTTCAGGCTCGTAAAAAATCCTTAAGGCTGAATGAAAAGGCCTCTAAGCAAAATTTACCGAATTTTCCCGTTCTAGTACTACCTTGGTTTCCTAGATGTCAGTATGAGGCGGAACGCTGACCACGGACCACTCAAAATGACATCTATACGAAAACAAGTGTAACTAAATTAGCATGGTTCAAATTCTTCCCTGTAGGGGGAGAGCGCCTAAATCTCTGCAAAGGGAAAATATAGGCTTACAATACAATACAATAACATTCTTTTTATTATTATTATTATTATCATTATTATATTGTTATTATTATCGTAAGTATTATTATTGTTATTATCGTATACAATGTTGTTTGTACATGAACTTTACATTGCTACATTTAATGTATCTTTAACTGTTTATAATTAGTATAGTGTATATCTATATTTGTCAAATATTTATTTGTAATTGTTCTGGTTGAGTGGAAGAGAAGGACTTATGGCCGTAACTCTGCCAGAATAAAGCATTATTGTTTTTTTTTTTTTTTGATTGCGGATGAGTCCATGTAGGACTACGCAAAGTACTTAGAGGCGTTTCCTTTGAGCCCAAATTTCTTTCATTCTTTTGCTATGAGCTTGTTTTCTCTCATCTGTCCAAGTTGTTCCAGTTTTTTTCTTTGGTTTGTCCTCTTTGTCAACTTGCCACTTATTCACCTTAATTCTAAATATATCTCTGTTTGGGATATCTTCTTTAGTAATTCCTGCCAATTTTAAGTCCTTTTTTGACTTCATCAATCCACTTCATAGTATCCACTGGAGCTTTACTTCTGTTTTCGTAGAATTCCATTTATCTGTTTTGTAAGTATATTTGAGTTCATTCGTTTAATATGACCATAAAAATTTAATCTTCGTTTTCTAATATCACTATGAATGTCTGTATATATTTTTATATCCTTTTAACTTCTGAATCTAAATGCTTCGCCTATGACTTGTGGACCTAAAACGTTTCTTATAATTTTGCATTCTTTTTTCACTATATTTTCGATATCTTTTTCTTCTGTTCAAAATACATGTTTCTGCTCTTTTATTATTATTATTATTATTATTATTATTATTATTATTATTATTATTATTATTATTATATTATTAACAGAGCATGTAAATACCGTATTTATTTCATCGATTATCGTCACAAAACTAATATAGAGTTAAGCAATTCACATAGCCTCTATTCCAATCTCATTACTCAGAGCTACATTGCACTTCAAGGGGTTCTCGTTTCCATTGAGATGTTCATCGTTATTCAAGGAATTTGGCCGGTCGTATAAACCAAAGCCTTCCTTTGTCCTAGTTTCATAGAGCGGTATAAACACAAGGAGAAATATGGCATGTAGTGTATCTTTTCCATATAGGCCTACTTGTCTTAGGGTCGTATGTTAGAATATTACTCTCTACTCAAATTACTTCCAATCACTAGTGAGCTGATTCACCGTGAGCAATTGCTGAGAACGAATTAACGGCCGACTTATCGGTCATGCACGAGCGTCGACGTTTTCGTAATATTGGCAACGAATTACCCAGAATTCTCAGCGATAAAACCACTTCCGTTATTTTCGTCTGCTATAGAGGAATGCATTTATGCTTGCATCCCGCAAATAATACCGTATACAAACATGTCTGCGACACGCAATATTACGCCGATTCTCCTGTTCTTCCAGTTGAATTCTTTGGTAGACTCTATCAAATTCCTCTTCTCCGTGTATACCGAAAGCATGATCGAAGTCTTCAAGGTCCGACATCTTGGATAAATGTTGGATAAAGCAGCAAAGTACATCGATTACCATCGGTTCCCGTTCGGTTCCCTTCGGGATTTTAATTTGAGTTGCTCATGTAAGGTACCTCCGCAGGTAGCTTACAAATTTAACCAATTATTATCGCATGAACAGATTTCTGAGTAAGCAAAATCGTATTAGCATACAACTTGCTCAGCAGAGAAGGCATTTTACTGTCTAATGCGTCCAAACATGCGACCCTTAGACGTATATTTCCTCTCTCTCCTACTCTTGTGTATTAAGGCGCTGACATGACAGACAATTACAAAAACGTGTCCTTGGGGCTTCTCTGTTTGGGGAATCCCCGAGAAACATTCGGCACCACACTATTTGAAACATAATGACAGAAGCCTTGCGAGATTATGGGTACACAGTTTATGAGGAAGTTCATGGTGTGGCCACTAATGGAAGTAATACACGAATTTTTATTATATAAAACTTTCCTCATTAGAGGATTGACTCAAGGACTAAGTGATACAGACAATTATTTTTTTAAATAGATGATAAACATTTTGTAAATACATTTAAAAAAATTCAACTTGTAGGCCTGATTGAAGTATACATACTATAAAGTAGTGTACTATTGCATTTAGACCATTTTCTAAAATTGGTAAGATATTAGATTCCACAATCCGTTTTGAGACCCATAGTGGCCAACCTGAGGAAGTTGACTCTGTAAAGAAAGCCATATATGAGCCAACAATTGACTATTACAAAGATAAATACCAATTAGATAGTATAACTGTCACAGGCCTTGGCCTAATACTTGGAAGGAAGAAGAACTGTCACAGAATTGATGATCGGGGCAGGATGTACTATACCAGGATTCTTAGCTAAATTTGGGAATTTCTTAGATTTTGATGGCGAGTATGTTTCTAAAATTGCCATCGCTGCCATTCGAGGATCAATTTCAATTTTAACAAACCATCTGTACAATTAAAATAATAATGGAATCTAATTTCTTTTTATTTGTAGTTAAAACTCATTGACTTAGGCTTTCACGGCCGGAGATTTCCGGGCTGTTGGCCGTGTTCTTGAGGTTTGTAGTTCCCCAACGTTTCGCCAGAGACTGCGTCCGGCATCCTCAAGACAACCCTTGAAGATGCCGGACGCAGTCTCTGGCGAAACGTTGGGGAACTACAAGCCTGAAGACCACGGCCAACAGCCCGGAAATCTTCTACAAGATCATCTGTACAAAGTCCACTGCTGTGGTTTCGAGGTAGCGTGATGCCTTGTCAAGGAGCGGGCCCGGGTTCGGTTCCCGGACGGGATATAACAATCAGAAATAAAAACATTTTTTTTTCAAAGCCCCAAGCTGTCATTTCGACACATATTTGGTTATTCTCTCCTGGCATTGGCGTAACTGTAGCACCCACTTCTGAAGTTGGGGCACCTGGAAGGAAGAATTATGTTACCCAGATGATATGATGGGTGATAAATGAAAATGAAGCGCCAGGAGAGTTCTTAACCTAACCTTAACCTAAATTCCAGACCACGGGCAACCACAAGAATAATCTCCTTCAAGGAAAAATTCTTATGGCTTGACCGGGAATCGAACCCGTGACCTCATGAACAGTAGTCAGAAACTCTGACCACAAGCCCATGAGGCTGGTCTTTTTTTCTTCTTGTAAGCACATGTTTTCCCTTAACAGAGATTTAGGCGCTCTCCCCCTACCCGGAAGAATTTGAACCATACTAATTTAGTTACACTTGTTTTCGTATAGATGTCATTTTGAGTGGTCCGTGGTCAGCATTCCGGCTCATACTGACATCTAGGAAACCAAGATAGTACTAGGACGGGAAAATTCGGTAAATTTTGCTTAGAGGCCTTTTCATGCAGGCTTAAGGATCTTTTACGAGCCTGAAAATCTTCAGACTCGGGACCCACGGCTTAAATTCCCTCCCGGAGGGCTTCCTCCTTGGATTTTTCCATCCTAAAAATCAATCGACCCCGGCCGGGTTTGAACCCGCGACCCTCGAGAACAGAGACCAGGAGCATAACCACTAGTCCACCGCGGCCGATTGGTCTTTTTTTAATATTAAACATATGAAATTGATTCTCTTTAGTCCAAACAGAAGAACCTTTTTTTGTTCAATGCCAGCTGTTTGTCATTCCACTTTTCAGATATTCTCTCATGGCATTGGCGTATTGTAACCCACTTCTGAGGTTGGGGCGCCTGGAAGGCGGGGTTACGCTGTCCCAATGATATTATGGGTTATGACGATGAATAATGATGCGCCAGGAGAGACCTTGAATCTAAACTTAATCTAATGAGGTGAATATGATATTGATGATAATGATGGCCAGATGATATTCGGGGACCGTTTGGGCCTTAAAGTATCCTCACATTTGTCTTGCAGGTGAGGAAAAACCCCGAAAAACAACCTCACCCAGGAAACGTGTCCCGAGCGGGGACCCAACCCGGGCCCGCTGCGTCACAAGGCAGCACATTACCTCGAGACCACAGCGGCGGACACAGAAGAATCTCTACAAGTATATTTACAAATGGCGTTGGTTTCTCTGTTCCTCAAAAATATTCATGTAATCATCATCATCATCATCACTCCAGGGATTAGGCAATTGCCCGTTCCGACTTCATAATGCATCAGCCCAACGTCTTCTAGGTCTTCCAACATCACGTCTTCCTCTTGCTTGATAATTTCTTGCTAACAATGGATATCTCTCCTTATTCATTCCATCCATATGATCAATCCATTTCTGTCTGTAATTCGTGACCTTATCCAATAAAGGCTGTACTTTCAATTCTTCTCTTATATCCTCATTTCTTATTCTATCAAGTCTTGTACATCCTGTGCCGGTTCGCTCAGGGTAGAATATGATCACCCAGGGATATTTATATTATACACTTATTATTTCAGTTATTGGACAATTTTGTGTGTACAATTGTAGACTTACAATGTTTGATACTTAACTAACTCGGAGTGGAGTTGATGAATTACTTCCGCCCACGTGTTTTAATATCACCTTCGCGAACGGTTACTGAAGAACTTGACTATTGCAGAACGTAGGAGCGTGAGAGAGCTTTCGCGCGCGTCCTCGCCTTATAAGGGCGATGACTCCTCCCATAAAGTCGCCATCCTCACTCCGAGTGTATATATTATTCATTATAGCTTAGAGGGGTAGGTACCATTTGTTTGGATTTCTATGTTGGTAATAGACTCGTGTGCACGTTTTGCGCGCCTTCCAGTTATTACTATTAATGACACGTTTTAGTACTTACGAGTCTATTACTTCTTGCCACAATCCTTTAACTTGTCTTAGGAACCTCATCTCCGCCGTCTGTATTCTATCCTTCTGTTTTTTCATTGGAGCCCAAGTTTCACATCCATACAATATTGTGGGAACCGCCATAACATTATACATTTTTATCTTTGTTTCTTTTCTAATTTTATTTTTGAATGTTCTCTGTATTGTTCCACACACCGTCTGAAATGTATTTATTTTGTAATCAAATTCGCATTTAACCAACTTTGAAATTTAAAATTGTGTGTTCAGTATTTACTCCACCTCTTCCTTACATGATACTATTGTAACTAATTTTACATCAGAATAACTATGTCCCTATACCTAATGTAATAGGAAATAATGGAGAAATAACAATAAATGAAAATGGACAGGATTTGAGACAGTTTTCAGCCTATAATCAATTAAAAATAATGAATACCTATTTCCGAAAAAAGGACATACATAAATATACAAGAAGTGGATATAACTCAAGATCAATAATTGACTATTTAATCGTAAACAACAAGCTAGGAGCCTTGGTAAAAGATGTGAGAGTACATAGAGGCAGCGATATATACTCTGATCACTATCTCGTGATAAGCAAAATAAACATAATAGCTAAATGGCGGAAAAATAACATAAAGAACAAAAGAAACCAAGAAGAAGTATATAAAATATATTTATTACAAGATCAAAGTATTAGACAACATTATGAAAGCAGAATGAATAAATATATATCAGAGATAGCGACGTCAGAAGATATAAATATTGAATGGGAAAATATATCAAATGTAATACATAAAACAGCAAATGAGATATTAGGAAAGAAAAATAGAATAAGGAATAGGAAGGGCTTGAGAACTTGGAATGCGAATATACAAAATGCAGTGAATGAAAAACAAAAAGCATATCATACATACTTACGACTGAAAACAGAAGAATCTTATGAAGAATATAAAATGAAAAGGAGAATTGCTAAAAGCATTATAAGAAAATCCCATCAGGAGTCATGGGATAAATTTATAAGCTCAGTAGAACATGATATGTATGGAAGACAAGAAATAGGTTATAAATTAGTGAAACATCTAAATCAGACTGAGAAAGATTCTGCCAGATTGAATATAATCCCAGAACAAGAATGGATCCAGCATTATGAAAAACTTTGGAAAAAGGAGGAAATTGAAGGAAAAGAGAACAATGAGGAAGAAATAAAAGTGGAAAATATTGATGTAATAGACATAAATGAATTAGAAATGGCTTTGAAAAACCACTAAGAATAGGAAAGCAACAGGATTAGATAATATAAATATGGAATTAATCAAATATAGTGGAATATTGTGTAAACTACGAATACTTCATCTAATTAATATATGTTGGCAGACCTATGGGATTCCAACCACTTGGAAAACAGCAATTGTCAAGAATATATTCAAAAGAGGAGACCGGAGAAATTGCGAGAATTACAGAGGGATTAGCTTAATGAATACTGGCTACAAAATATATACGAAAATAATAAATAATAGATTGAGAAACATAACAGAAGTAATAATAAGTGAAAATCAAAGTGGATTCAGAAAGGGAAGGTCATGTATAGACAATGTCTTTACACTGAAACAACTCATAGAAAAGAGAAGAGAACATAACTTAGAAACTCACATAGGATTTATAGATTTGGATAAGGCCTTCGATCGAGTAAACAGACAAAAATTATGGGAAATATTACGAATGAAAGGATACCCGCTGTGCCTTGTAGAAACAATAAAGACATTATATGAAGACACAAATATATATTATAGATACCGGATTCAAAAGAACAGATGCAATCAAAACAAATACTGGATTACGACAAGGATGTAGTTTATCACCCACTTTGTTTAATATATATATAGACGATATTTTTAATAAATGGAAAGTTTTAGTAAATCCAGGAATAAGAATGGATAATAAAATGTGCATAAATAATCTTTTATTTGCTGACGATGTAATCATAATACAGAAAAATGAAGACGACTTACAGAAATCAATGCATGCATTAAATGAAATATGTAAATTATACGATCTAAAAATTTCTGTAAGGAAAACGAAGACCATGGCTTTTAGAGGAAGAGATCCAGTGAGAACCAAAATTATTTTAGAAAATCAAAGTATAGAACAGGTGTCTAGTTTCAAATATTTGGGCTGTGATGTTGGCTACAATGTGGAAAGAGATATTGACTCCAAAATAAATAAATTTCAGACGGTGTGTGGAACAATACAGAGAACATTCAAAAATAAAATTAGAAAAGAAACCAAGATAAAAATGTATAATGTTATGGCGGTTCCCACAATATTGTATGGATGTGAAACTTGGGCTCCAGTGAAAAGACAGAGGATAGAATACAGACGGCAGAGATGCGGTTTCCTAAGACAAGTAAAAGGATGTACAAGACTTGATAGAATAAGAAATGAGGATATAAGAGAAGAATTGAAAGTACAGCCTTTGTTGGATAAAGCCACGAATTACAGGCACAATGGATTGATCACATGGATGGAATGAGCAAGGAGAGATATCCATTGTTAGCCAGAAATTATCAAGCAAGAGGAAGGCGTGATGTTGGAAGACCTAGAAGACGTTGGGCTGATGCAATATGAAGTCGGAACGGGCAATTGCCTAATCCTTGGAGTGATGATGATGATGATGATGAATAACTATGAAGTTACAAGTATTTGAGAAAATTGTTGGACCAAAGAGAGATGAACAGACAGGTGAATGGAGAAGACTACATAACAATGAACTACATGGTCTTTATAGGAAGCCAGATATAATAAGAACAGTTAAGTCTCGTAGACTGCGTTGGGCAGGACATGTTGCACGTATGGGGAATGAAAGACTTGCATGGAAGCTTCTTGTAGGAAAGCCAGAGGGAAAACGCCCAGTTGGTAGACCAAGAACGAGGTGGGAGAATAACATTAACTATGATTTGAGGGAGGTAGATTATACAGGGAATGATTGGAAAACATTAGCTCAGGATAGGGATGTATGGAGAACTAATGTCCGCGCGGCCATGAACCTACGGGTTCGATAGTGCCAGTGAGTAAGTAAGTAATTATAACTATGAAGTTTGTTTTACATAGCAACAGAGATAATTACATCTCTAATTCTATCATTAGCACAAAACGCTAAAAGTGAAGAAACTTAAGTTGTACTGTAATTGTATAATTAAAGGACCAAGATTAAAATCATTAATTTAGAGTTTGAAACTATTAAAATCGTTACAGTTTTGAAACTATTAAAATATTCACGGTAAGTATGAAAATTCCTTGAACCACAATGCAAAGTACAATTATTGTTGAGAATGGTGTAATTACGTTATAGCCCAGCTACAAGTTGCTTCAAGTACATAACTTGGAAAATTGTATTGAATTTGTAAGTTTCAAACTGGAGTAACTCTATCCACATTTTAGCTAGTGAAATATTCATAATTGAGGGAGAAAGTCAATATTTGCTTCAGCACACATTGTGTATGTCCACACACACACACTCTATTTCAAAGCCAACTTCTACGTGTTCTTTCTTAAAATATTTAAACATGATTGTTAACTCAATTAGTTCAGTGTGTTTCAGTGGCAAAACTAAAGTTCTTCTAAACCTTCTTCGGCTTCCCCCCACTTACAGGTTTGCCGTCTTCAGTTTCCATTTATCTCTATCATTCCAATCTCATCATCATCATCATCATAGTGCATTCACGAATTTAGGCCATTTGTTGACCTATTCAAGAGAAACACCATCCAGAAGTCTTTTGAGTGGACGTCCTGGTCTTCTTCTTCCTGCAGGTTGATATCTTAACATTTGTTTGGGTATTCTGTGATCTTCCATTCGATGAACATGTTGCATCCATCTTGACTTATAATCAGAAATTTTGTTTTCTAAAGATTCCATGTGTAATTCTTCTAAGATGTCTTCATTTTTTTGTGATCTAGTAGTGTGTATCCTGCAGTCCCTCCGAAGATATCTCATTTCAGCAGATCTAAGTCTCTGTATATCCTTCTGTTTCAACGTCCATACTTCGCTACCATACAAAAGAGTTGGAAGAGTCAGTGTTTTATACACTTTCAGTCTAGAATGCTTTTGGACTAACTGTGGCTTGAAGATAGAATTTATTAACCCTAAAATTCTTAAAAATTTAGATATTTTTGCATTTACATCCTTTTCTTCTTCATATGAAGATATTGCATCCTAGATATGTAAAATTATTCACCTGCTCCAAAATTTTATTGTCCAGTACAATTTTACTTCTGACAGGATCTACACCTTGAAATGCCATAATTTTTGTCTTTTCTGTAGATATCTTTAATCCATATTCTTCTGTAATTTTGTTAAGTTCATACAGACCTTTCTGTAGATTATCTTCGGAATTTGCTATTATTATTTGGTCATCTGCAAACAATAGGGTGTCTAATTTTCTATTTTCTGATATTCTTATTCCAAATTTATATGTTTTGTTCCAGCAACATATTACTTCATTGATATAAATTGCAAAGAGTGTTGGGGATAGGGGGCAGCCTTGTCCAATCTCCCTCTTCCAAATTCCTATCATCCATTACAGTTCTAACGTGGGTTTTCCATTTCCATCTTGATCTGCCACGTTTATTTCTTCGAGGGGGTGGCTATTGGTATATATTTTTTGGCCATCTTTCATTTTCCATTCTTTGTACATGGCCATACAATTTAAGTGTTTGATTTTCAATCCTCTTAACAACAGATGTGCTGACATTCATTTCTCTCCAAAGGAATTCATTTCTTATTTTATCCTCTCTTGTTTTTTGGAGGCTTCTTCTAAAATAATCAAATTCAACTGTTCTAATTTTATTTTTTTGTACTTCCATCAAATACCAAGTTTCAGTTCCATATGACAAAATATTCTGTATTATGCTCTCATAAATTTTCATTTTAGTTTTCTTTGTGATATTTTCGTTCCAAATTATCCCATGTAATATTTTAGTTGCATGTTTTGCCATTGCAATCTTCTAAACCTAAAATTGTAAATTTCATTCTAATACATCCAGAAATGCATAATAATAATAATAATAATAATAATAATAATAATAATAATAATAATAATAATAATAATAATAATAATAATAATATAATAATAATAATAATAATAATAATAATAATAATAATAATAATATGAGTTCAAATCGGATCCCCAAAGCTGTTTATAATTATATACCAAGAGGACGAAAATCACTGGGCCGTCCTATGAAACGCTGGAGGGAAAATTTTCTATAGGATCGTAACAGGCCTTGGCCTAATACTTGGAAGGAAGAAGAAGATAATAATAATAATTTTGTATTGTATTGTAAGCCTATGTTCTCCCTTTACAGAGATTTAGGCGCTCTCCCCCTACAGGCAAGAATTGGAACCATAGTAATTTATTTACACTTGTTTTCGTATAGATGTCATTTTGAGTGGTCCGTGGTCAGCGTTCCGCCTCATACTAACATCTAGGAAACCAAGGTAGTACTAGGACGGGTAAATTCGGTAAATGTTGCGTAGAGGCCTTTCATTCGGGCTTAAGGATTTTTTACGAGCCTGAAAATCTTCAGACTCGGGACCCACTGCTTAAAGTCCCTCCCGGAGGACTTTCTCCTTGGATTTTTCCGTCCTAAAAAAATGCATCGACCTCGGCCGGGTTTGAGTCCGCGACCCTCGGGACCAGAGACAAGGAGCATAACCACTAGTCCACCGCGGCCGATTAATAATAATAATAATAATAATAATAATAATAATAATAATAATAATAATAATAATAATGCGTATAAACATACGTGCTGGCAATATCGTAATCACACACACAAAAAAAAAGAAAGTTATTAAATACGGACAGGTTTTTGGGGCCTATAGAATAAGTAAACAGTACACAATGGCGATATCATTTTTTTTTTGTGTTACAGCAGCGGTTCCCAACATTCTTCGACTCGCGAACAACTTCCACAACGATCTGAGTTGGGCGAACCACTGACTTTTAAATATACACACAGTAGACATGCATCAAATTTAATTCCGGGCAAAATGTTTAATAACCCTAAGTTAGCTTAACCCTTAACAACTAAGGGCCAGTTTCACCAAGAGAGGTAACTCTATTACGCCAGTTTAAGCTATGCATTACACACGGGTAAAACTGGCGTAATGCAGTTATCTCTCTTGGTGAAACTGGCCCTAAGGGACGGTTTCACCAACAGAGGTAACTGTATTACGCCAGTTTAAGCTATGCATTATACACGGGTAAAACTGGCGTAATGCAGTTATCTCTCTTGGTGAAACTGGCCCTAAGGGACGGTTTCACCAACAGAGGTAACTGTATTACGCAAGAATAAGCTATGTATTATACACGGGTAAAACTGGCGTAATGCAGTTATCTCTCTTGGTGAAACTGGCCCTAAGGGACGGTTTCATCAACAGAGGTAACTGAATTACGTCAGTTTAAGCTATGCATTACACACGGGTAAAACTGGCGTAATGCAGATATCTCTCTTGGTGAAACTGGCCCTAAGGGACGGTTCACCAACAGAGGTAACTGTATTACGCCACTTTAAGCTATGCATTATACACGGGTAAAACTGGCGTAATGCAGTTATCTCTCTTGGTGAAACTGGCCCTAAGGGTAGGGTTCACCAACAGAGGTAACTGTATTACGCCAGTTTAACCTATGCATTATACACGGGTAAAACTGGCGTAATGCAGTTATCTCTCTTGGTGAAACTGGCCCTAAGGGACGGTTCACCAACAGAGGTAACTGTATTACGCAAGTTTAAGCTATGTATTATACACGGGAAAAACTGGCGTAATGCAGTTATCTCTCTTGGTGAAACTGGCCCTAAGGGACGGTAACTGTATTACGCCAGTTTAACCTATGCATTATACACGGGTAAAACTGGCGTAATGCAGTTATCTCTCTTATTGAAACTGACCCTAAGGGACGGTTTCACCAACAGAGGTAACTGTATTACGCAAGTTTAAGCTATGTATTATACACGGGGAAAACTGGCGTAATGCAGTTATCTCTCTTGGTGAAACTGGCCCTAAGGGACGGTAACTGTATTACGCCACTTTAAGCTATGCATTATACACGGGTAAAACTGGCGTAATGCAGTTATCTCTCTTGGTGAAACTGGCCCTAAGGGTAGGGTTCACCAACAGAGGTAACTGTATTACGCCAGTTTAACCTATGCATTATACACGGGTAAAACTGGCGTAATGCTGTTATCTCTCTTGGTGAAACTGGCCCTAAGGGACGGTTCACCAACAGAGGTAACTGTATTACGCAAGTTTAAGCTATGTATTATACACGGGAAAAACTGGCGTAATGCAGTTATCTCTCTTGGTGAAACTGGCCCTAAGGGACGGTAACTGTATTACGCCAGTTTAACCTATGCATTATACACGGGTAAAACTGGCGTAATGCAGTTATCTCTCTTATTGAAACTGACCCTAAGGGACGGTTTCACCAACAGAGGTAACTGTATTACGCAAGTTTAAGCTATGTATTATACACGGGGAAAACTGGCGTAATGCAGTTATCTCTCTTGGTGAAACTGGCCCTAAGGGACGGTTTCACCAACAGGGGTAACTGTATTACGCAAGTTTAAGCTATGCATTATACACGGGTAAAACTGGCGTAATGCAGTTATCTCTCTTGGTGAAACTGGCCCTAAGAGACGGTTTCACCAACAGAGGTAACTGTATTACGCAAGTTTAAGCTATGTATTATACACGGGGAAAACTGGCGTAATGCAGTTATCTCTCTTGGTGAAACTGGCCCTAAGAGACGGTTTCACCAACAGAGGTAACTGTATTACGCCAGTTTAAGCTATGCATTATACACGGGTAAAACTGGCGTAATGCAGTTATCTCTCTTGGTGAAACTGGCCCTAAGGGACGGTTTCACCAACAGAGGTAACTGTATTACGCCAGTTTTAGCTATGCATTATACACGGGTAAACTGGCGTAATGCAGTTATCTCTCTTGGTGAAACTGGCCCTAAGGGACGGTTTCACCAACAGAGGTAACTGTATTACGCCAGTTTAAGCTATGCATTACACACGGGTAAAACTGGCGTAATGCAGTTATCTCTCTTGGTGAAACTGGCCCTAAGGGACGGTTTCACCAACAGAGGTAACTGAATTACGTCAGTTTAAGCTATGCATTACACACGGGTAAAACTGGCGTAATGTAGTTATCTCTCTTGGTGAAACTGGCCCTAAGGGACGGTTTCACCAACAGAGGTAACTGTATTACGCCAGTTTAAGCTATGTATTATACACGGGAAAAACAGTTACTTTCCCTTTAGGAAAAATTCCTATGATTTGACCGGGAATCGAACCCGGTACCTCATGAAGAATAGTCAGGAGCGCTGAGCTGGTCACATTTGAAATGTTAATATGCAAGTTACTAAATCATTTAGTTTCCAATTATTGAATATGCACTGATAAAAAATAGTATGAAGAAAACTCAAGAGCATAGTTTAAATTGGTTTTTATCTCGAACAGAAAGTTATAAGATGGATATCAGAAGTTTTAATTTAGAAGTACAATGGTATCAGACAAAATATTTGCTTTGGTTGTGCTGACTCAAATTCCAGACATTCCGCGCTTCTCACCCTCAATGTCGCATCAGTCCTGCTGTCACTCTTTGTTGGCGTTTCTCTTCACTCCAGTCAACGCAACTACAAAAGCTTCACTGGCGCAAGAAAGGAGCAATGCAACGACTGACTGAATACAATTCTGCCAACCCTGTTAAGTTAACTCAACAGAACAATCATCTTATGTACATCTTCCTTTCTATGATGATATTATTGCACAAAATGAACGATATGTTTTTATACGTCTGTTTTATTTCCTCTCCTGTTGATCAGTTTCAGCTTGCTCACTGCGATGATTTTAAATAAAATTTCTCATCACCAGAGCTAGGAATTTTAAGTGCAACATTTTGGTGAAAAAGGTACAAAAAGTGCTTTAATTTAGCAGAAAAGGTGAAAAAAAAATAGGTGCGATTTTTTAAAATAAAAGGTGCAAATTCTCCACATAAATAATCGTTAAAGAGTACCAAAATCAATTACATAAAATAAATAACGACACAAAATTCACTAATGTTCTCATGCATTGAAAAGTCTGCGTAAGAAAAGTCCCAAAATATTATGATACTGAAATCACAAGACCAGAAATTTGTTAAAGTATGCAATCATAGCAAGCACATGGCGGGTATTCTTTTACGGATAACTCACAATAACGAATTATGCCAAGAAGATCGAGATAAGTAGATCCCCGGGCAACACCGGTTAATCAGCACGGGGAATCTTAAAATAATTACGATATACATTTATAAATATTTTTTCATTTTACTTATTCAACTAATCATAAGAAGTACATTAAATTTTGTCCTTCAGCTCATTTATGCCAAGACGATCGGGATGAGTAGATTCCGGGACAACGCCGGGTAAACAGCACGGGGTATCTAAAAATAATTACGACATACATTTTTCCTTCTACTTACGAGTATTTAACTAAACATAAAACAAATTAATTATCGTATTTCAGCTCATTTATGTCAAGGACGTCGGGATAAGTAAATTCCTGGGCAACACCGATTAATCCGCACAGGGTATCTAAAAAAATATACATTTATAATGATTGCTCCTTTTACTCATCATCATCATCATCATCAATGGCAGGTATGGATTAGGCCATTGGCCTGTTCCGCTTCAGGAAAGAAATTGATCCCTCCATCTCTTCTTAGGTCTTCCTGGATCTCTTCGCCCTGTGGGTCTGTAGTTCAATAGCTGCAGAGGTAGTCTATTGTTTGGCATTCTAAGAAGGTGTTAATGCCAATTATTTTGATATTTTTTAATGATTTCAGTTATTGCTGGTGTGTTGAGAGCTTTGCGGATATCTTCATTACGTATGTGATCATAAAGCGTATAACCCGCTAAAGGTCTTAATAACTTCATTTCTGCAGTTAATTACCTGTAGTAAGAGTCCAGGTTTCAGAACCATAAAGTAGAGTTGGAAGAGCCATTGTTTTATAAAATTTTAGAATTGTATCTGGACGTACTTTTCGGAAAAGAATGCTTTTTATTGTTCCTATAAGTTTTTGAAATTTGACCAATTTTATGTCTATGTCTTTACATGTGTCGTAGGAAAGATTGCAGTCAAGATAAGTAAAGTTATTAACTTGTTCTATTATATTGTTGTTAATAACAATCTTAGTTCGTATCGGTATTTTCCCTTGAAACGCCATAGTTTTTGTCTTACTCACCGAAATTTGTAAATTATAATCTTGGGTTATATTTGACAATCTATGTACTGCTCTTTGTAGGTGATCTTCAGAAGTAGGCAACATTACTTGATCCTTTTACTTATTCAATTACACATAAAAACGCACATTAATTTTCATTCATTTAGGTGCAGCAGCGCACACCGGGTATTAGCTAGTTCTGAATAAAAGTGAGTTAATATGTAACAACTCCACAATATTTCAATGATGACAAACGCTCTCTTTTCGATTCATTCTCACATTAGGCCTAAAACTAAATCCTATTCATCAATTATAATGCTAATTATCATGAACCAATTTATAATAGAACTGCTTCAATTTTAAATGTAGGCCTATATAAAACTAATGAAATTTCAGTTAAACAAGATGGCAAATTATCTTGTTGGGAAAAGATCAACACTGGAGTAAGAGAGGGATGTGGACTTTCACCGGTGCTTTTCATTATATACATGAATAAATTAATAAATGAATGGAGGAAAACACAACGAGGATATATACCCATCAATAGGAACCTCAAACTCGATGCTATTCTTTTTGCAGACGATTTAGCTCTTCTGGCACTTTCCGAAAATGATTTGCAACGATCAATTTATAATTTACAAAAAATAGGTGCCAAATTTAATATGGAAATATCAATTAACAAAACTAAAATTATGGCATTTCATGGGAAGGACCCCATACAAAGTAAAATCTGTCTCCAGAATAAAATTTTAGAGAGATCTAATCAATTTAAATATCTTGGATATTATCTCTCTATCTGGGATGAAAAGGATATCCCTGAAAAAGTTACTAGTTATAATAAAAGTTTGGGAATTATTAATCAAGTTATGAAACCATCCCTTGTACAAAAAAAAACACCAGATTACGTTTATATGACACTTTGTCTAGACCAGTGTTGACCTATGGTAGTGAAGCATGGACACTAAAAAAAACAACATGAAAGCAGAATAACGCTTGTGAAATGAGATTCATGCGCAGAACAGCGGGTTACACCAGATGGGATCGGAAAAGGAACACCGATATCTTAAAAGAATTGAAGACTGCGCCAATTTTGGAATATATTAAACAGTAGGCCTACCAATTAAATTGGAAACACCATCTTGAAAGAATGAGTTCAAATCGGATCCCCAAAGCTGTTTATAATTATATACCAAGAGGACGAAGATCACTGGGCCGTCCTATGAAACGCTGGAGGGAAAATTTTCTATAGGATCGTAACAGGCCTTGGCCTAATACTTGGAAGGAAGAAGAAGAAGATGTATATAAAACTAGTTGTAAGGAGCTTAGGCAGGTTTTTCTGGGAGTTTTCCCGTTTTCCCCTACCACAAATTTCATTCCACCATTTCTCCGTACTCATCGCATCCATTTCGTTTCATTTCATCAATCCGCCCCTGCGATTGTGCGTCAGGATTGGCGACCGGCACCATTGTCCTATAAAATTAAAACAAATACTTGTACAGACTCTTTGTAATGCCACACTTCGACTACTGCGACGTATTACTGACTAATCTGACAACTGATCTATCTGACAGACTACAGCGTGCTCATAATGCGTGCATTCGATTTATATTCAATCTCCGTCGTTATGACCACGTGTCTCCTTCATTTCAGCCTTATCATGGCTACGCCTAAATGACAGAAGAACTTTACATTCACATACCTTACTATTCGAAATTCTGCACACATATTTACCAAGTTATTTAACAACACGTTTTCAAAATTTATCGGCTCATCACAATTTAGGAACAAGATCACAAGACTCTTCTTTACTTTTGATACCACAACACAGGACCTGTCTATACTCTGAATCTTACACAATATCTATGGCTAGAGCATGGAACTCACTTCCCAGTCATGTCAGGGACTGTCAATCGCTATCATTATTTAAATACAAATTAACTGATATCTTAAGTTCTACACAATGAAAACATTAACTGCATAACAACTATATAGAGCATTCCATTAATAATCATGTAGGAAGCTACTTACTTTATTTTATATCATTTTAATTTTATTATATTCTATGTTTTTGTTAGTATTAGCTAGTATTAGATTACATCATCATTGTATTTTGTTTAGTCTGTATTTTAATAATATCTTAAAATTGTAATATGTATGTAATATTTGTATAATTCTATTATTCAGTGGTTGAGTGTAAGAGAAGGCCTTCTTATGACGTTAACTCTGCCAACTAAAATAAAGCATTATTATTATTATTATTATTATTATTATTATTATTATTATTATTATTATTATTATTATTATTATTATTATTATTACTTGCATGGAAGCTTCTTGTAGGAAAGCTAGAGGGAAAACGCCCAGTTGGTAGACCAAGAATGAGGTGGGAGAACAACATTAACTATGATTTGAGGGAAGTAGATTATACAGGGAATGATTGGAAACCATTAGCTCAGGATAGGGATGTATTGAGAGCTTATGTCCGCGCGGCCATGAACCTACAGGTTCGATAGTGCCAGTGAGTAAGTAAGTATTATTAATATTATTATTAATAATAATATTGTCGTTCACAAGCCTCTATAAATATAGGGGCTTCATCTCATCTCATTCCTTGACCCGACCCTGAGTTGGACACGTGTTGATGATATTTATTTTCTTTAAGCAACTACCGGTAAAATATAAACATATGCCTGCATTTTAATACGCAATTTTTGAAGAGCGTTTAAAGAAAAAAGAGATTTGTTTTGTTGTATTGTGAGCAGATTCGAAAATCTAACTATTCTTACTGCGTCATTTCTTATTATTCATTTTCTCTTTCACATAAAGAACAAAGAATAAACACGGAAGTGAATAAAACTCTATAATATCAAAGTTGAAATGTAGTATTACATGTCAGTAGAATTTAAAAAAAAAACGATTTCCTTCTGCAATGACTACTTCAGCGAATAAAACATAAAGCATTTCGTACAGATTGATATCAAAGGAAAATACATCAAGGAAAGGATAACAAAATATAAATTTCCAGCCTTCCTTTGTTTGCGTGTGCGAAAAGAGAGAAAGTCTATTTCCATTTCATTCAAATTCTTTATATATTTATTCCTTCAAAATGATATGAAATAAATTCGATTTTAGAAACATCATTTTTTTACTCTTTCAAATAATGTATTGCATATATAAGAGATTATAATAGAATATTCCTATCACGGAAAAACTAATCTCATCACTGACACATATATTACATGTTTTTATTTTGTAGTCTGCTGTCTTTTCTTCATCCGATTAAACACAATTAATTGAAGGAAAGCTCCTCCAGATATAAAATAACTAAAATTAGCGATTTTATAAAATAAAGTTTAAATAAAGTTTCCTTGTGTTTACTTATACTTACTTACTCTTACTCACTGGCACTATCGAACCCGCAGGCTCATGGCCGCACGGACATAAGCTCTCCATACATCCCTATCCTGAGCTAATGCGTTCCAATCATTCCCTGTATAATCTACTTCCCTCAAATCATAGTTAATTTTATTCTCCCACCTCATTCTTGGTCTACCAACTGGGCGTTTTCCTTCTGGCTTTCCTACAAGCAGCTTCCATGCAAGTCTCCCATTCCCCATACGTGCAACATATCCTGCCCATCGCAGTCTACGAGACTTAACTGTTCTTATTATATGTGGCTTCTTATAAAGACCATGTAGTTCATTGTTTTGTAGTCTTCTCCATTCACCTGTCTGTTCATCTCTCTTTGGTCCAAAAATTTTCTCTCTTAAAGTAAGAGTCCATGTTTCGCAACCATATAATATAACTGGTAGAATAATAGTTTTATATATTTTCAGTTTAACGTTTTTTGAAAGGAGTTGGGACATCAAGAGTCTCTGCAATGCATAATAGCGTGCATTTCCAGAATTGAGCCTATGTTTAATTTCTTTGTGCATCTCATTCCTACTTGTGATTATTGTTCCTAGGTATTTGAATTCAGCCACTTCCTCAAAATGTCCCTCATTTGTCATTAGCTGTCCATTTCCATTATATAATGTAATTCTACGTGTGACCATGTATTTAGTTTTATTGATATTTACTTCCAGTCCTAATTTCTTAGTGTTACTCAATAGTGTGTGCGTGTTGGCCTTTAGTAACTCCTCGTTATCGCCCAGTAGTACTACATCATCAACATAAACTAACAGCTTATTAATACCATTGAGTTGTAAGCCTTCCTCATTCTCTAAAGATTTAATGGCATCCTCTAGTTTGTGTTTACTTATGGCCTACCGATATACAGGGTGTCCCAAATTGATGTATACACTCTTTAAAACGTTATTTCTCAACACCGAAATGAGACAGAAGTACTATTTTTGTTGTGTATGATCTACAAGGCACTGGAAAAACATAGCAACACGTTCATCGATCTTCACGTCTTTATAAACAACAATAGCGGCGAGATTATCATTCGATGAACGTAAGTGGATACTGAAGTGTTATTGGAAAGTGGAGAATGTTGTTCAAGTGCAACGACGTTGGATGGTTGAATTTGGGACACAACCACCAACAAGGGTAACAATAACAAGAATCCGAGACAAGTTTATGACTGCAACTGTGCTCTTGTTATCAGTCGAACGTCTCTTTCTTCCGCACAGACCTTTCAACACATCTTGCACCGTTCCATCCCTTGTCTCGGACCATCAAGAGGGATACTTCACAGGCGAAATATAGCAGAAAATCGTCATTTCTTACTTTCTAAGTGAGTCCGAATGTTCGAATATTGTGTAGTTATGAATGTAGAAAATATTAAAGTGTTTGAAATTATAAATGCCTGTCTCTTGGAAACCTTGCGCGATGGAGAAAAACCGGTATCATATTTGATTTCAGGAGAACAAAATACTATCAGAATCACACATGTTTCTTTCTGAGACAAAAATATATATATATTTTTTTTATGCTCAGTGTAATTATATATAAAGCAGTTTTAATGTTATTAATGCAAGATATTACCTCATTTTAACTCGGAAAATTTATGTAGGGTAGTTGTTTTCATAAGTAATGCCACGAGTGATTTCCAAATTATCGATAAATTCACGACTCACGAAGTGAGGAGTGAATTTATTTAGAGAATTTGGAAATAAAGAGTGGCATTTGTTATGACTATTTCACGAATAAAATTAAGCTGTTTACTCACAAATCATTGTTTAAAATATATATTTTTTTAATATCTATATATTTAATGTAAACGGCGATGTTTGAAAACAAATGAGAAACGATTGATACGCTTCATTTGCTTCTTTTGTTCGTCACTGCAACCAGATCATATTATTTATTGCCAAAGGAACGCAATATTGGAAGAATGCACTCCAGTGGAGAAAAAATGAAACACACCAAACTGTATATTAATTCATCTCTGATGTCCTATGATGTAAATATGACAATTATATTTTTCTGGGAAAAAATACATTTAAGTAAGTGCAGACAGTGGTTTCTTTTTTTGGTGGTATAACCAATTGCTAAAAATGTTTTTATATTAACTCCCTCATACGGTATATGTTGACATTCATGCACTATATATACAATCTGGTAGCCGTATTTCTTAGTGAGTCAGTCACTGCAAAATAATGCTATGACCTATTCAGAATGTAAAAAAGGAGGTACTTTTTTATTATGATAAACTTTAGTTGGTAAATTCTAGGCGAAACACGACTGTGATTGGTTGTAAATCAAAAATCATTGTAACGTGGTTGGTCATTGTCTTCCATTTGGGGCATGAGTTAAATAGTTATTTTTATTTTTTAAAATAGGGCTTTTTGAACCACTATGTTACTGAACATGTAACAGCAGCTTCATCACGTACATGGTAAAAAGTTCTGAAAATTTTATAGATCTATCTCGTAAGACAAATGTGCCATTAGGTTTATTTCTGTGAATTATTGGTATATCGAGTTAAACATAATGGCACAAGTTATATATATATATATATATATTGTTATGCTGGATGCACCCTTAATTAATATAAAATTGTAATAATTTCAAGTAATTAGAATAAGATGCATTTATTTTTATTATTAGCTACTTTTTATCTCTCCTCTGAAATGTCTCCCTTTAACCTTCATTTCTAGTTTGTGTAAATTATGATGCAGTTTCTTATGATCATAAAAACGTAATGTAACACAATTTAATATACACTCAATGGAAGTAGAGAAGTTATTTCTGAGATTGTATCCCTGTACTATATGCTACCCTCAGTAGGCTTATTTGAAACTCTTGTTCATGAGCCTGTACAACAATTGACCATTACAAAGATAAATATCACCTGGATAGTATAACTGTCACAGGATTGATGATCGGGGCAAGAGGTACTATACCAGGATTCCTAGCCAAATTTTGGAATTCCTTAGATTTGGACAGGGTGTACCTTTCTAAAATTACCATCGCTGCCATTACAGGATCAATTTCAATTTCAAGAAACCATTTTTACAAAATTTCTACTTTGTAGTATGTATACTTCAATTAGGCCTACAATTTGAATTTTTTAAATGTATTTACAAAATGTATTTCATAAATTCAAAAAAATAATTGTCTGTATCACTTTTTCCTTGAGGCAATCCCCTAATGAGGAAAATTGTATACAATAAAACTAACCTATGGAAGTACAAA
Source organism: Diploptera punctata (assembly GCA_030220185.1). Taxonomy (NCBI): domain Eukaryota; kingdom Metazoa; phylum Arthropoda; class Insecta; order Blattodea; family Blaberidae; genus Diploptera; species Diploptera punctata. The sequence continues at coordinate 902,180 of JASPKZ010010238.1, read as the reverse complement.
TGTTACACTTTGACGGACATTAAGTGGTCATTGAACTCAGGAATATAGAAGTAAGACAATTACGATAAAGTTTTATGAGTTCAAGAAGCGGCAACAATTAGGATATCTTTAGTAGGTTAATGTTCAAATTTTTTATCGGCCAGTTCATAGATGAAGAGGATTATCGATAAAACACAAGTAAATATATTCGGAAGTCCTTAGTCGTTTAGCGATAAACAAAGAATAGAAGTTTGATGAAGAAGTGAAAATAGAAGCAGCTGCTTCTTTAACTCTGTAAGTTATTACTGTTTACGTTCAGCTGTTTCCTTTTATTGATCAAACTTTCTCAATAAGTTATGAATATAAAGGTGAACAATTATTAAGAATAAACTTCCTCTTCTTATTCATAATTTGTAGGATTTTCATCCTGTTTATTTCCAAAATCACTCCTCGGAGGAAGACGTATTGAATGTGCATCCACTGTATGTCCATCTCTTGGCTGGTCTTCCTCTTGTTCTTCTCCCGTCCATTGGTCTATCTTCTTTAGCTCATTTTGCAAGTCGGTTGTATTCCATTCTTTGTGTATGACCTTTCCAATATTTTCGTCGATATTTGTTGGTCTTACTTTTGTTCTTCTCCCATACTGGAATCAGAGCTCGTGCTGAAAACATCATGCAACATTTGCTTATGATACTTCGTACTGCTATGGATCCTGCCTTTACTGAACGTCTACTGCTGTTCATCACGGCATCCTAGACTACTACTGCAATCGACAATTATTGATTTGTTGACGTTTTGACTTGTAGTCCTTCGTGTGCTGTGATTGGCTGCATCAATTTTTTCCAGTTTTCGTCTCAGCCAATCAGATCCGCGCAACTACAGCTGGTCAGCAAATTCCTTGCTAGGGCGTGGCCCTACACGGGCTGATCCTCGTGATCTTTTGTGTTTTGTGCATCTAATTTCGAGTGCTGTGCTATCAAGGTAAGTGGAGTGGATACAATATTTATTATTGTGCAGTGTAATCTTATTCTTTGGTGACAAGTGTTTAGTGCTTTTGTGTATAGTGTCCAGAACTAAGACTTGGTATTAACCAAGCACAATGGCTACTATGCCAAAGTCTTACGGGTCTATGGATCCAGAAAGTGAGGATGTCGGACCTCTCATACTCTGGGAAGACTCCGCGAACAAATTTGAAGCATACGTCCACAAGTATGGATTTGACAAAAAACCCGAATTAAAAGAATTGCTGTCCACTCTTAGTGGAACCTTCTTGTTACTTATAAATTTCATGGGTACTTTCCAGAATTATGAGAGGTCTGAAGAAGCTCGTGATTTCACGACTGCTGCGTTGGATCGACTAAATAAATTGATAAATGATAACGAACCAGGTCAACGAATGTTTGAAGCTATGCTAGACGAATTGAAAGGAGATTTATTAGAGATTCGCACTACTGCGCTCTTCTATTCCTCCGCAAATCGTAAAGCATATAGCAATGTAGAAGAAGAAATTCCCTCAACTAGCAGTGATATGGACACCGGTGAGCAGATGACCACTGAGGAGCAAATGCTCACTGACGACCAGTCAACTGCTAGTGGAAAATCTCCTAAACGGAAAAATAGAAAGAAAAAAGAAAAAGTACCGACATTAGTCGTTAAGAAAACAAAAGTTGATTCTTCCAAACCAAAAGAACCCATACTATTGGGCAAACCCACTAAAGGATTTGAACCTATATTTCCAATAGATCGATCTACAGAGTCGCAGGAATCACGAGTTGAGGTTCCTGCAGTGTCTACCAACAATAAATTTTCAGTTTTAACTGACATTCCAAATTCCACTGCAGGAACATCCTCAGAGATGGTCCCTCCTCAAGCTACTGGCCCTACTATGGCTACACCTACAGCTACTCCTTCAGGTAATGCTGTCCAATCGGAGCAAAGACCCCCACCAATAACTCTTATTGGTCACGGGAATTTGTTCCGAATTAACAAAGAGTTGAAATCACTAATTGGCGACCAACTAAAGTGTGTCAGTATTCCTGAAGGAATACGCTACTATGCACGTTCATTGGAAGATTTCTTCAAGTTAAAGGAGTATTTCAAGTCCCTAAATAGGGAATACTATACTTATCTACTGAAGAGGGATCTTCCTTTGAAGGTGGTGTTAAAGAGACTGCCTGCAACTGTAGACCCAGACGAAATTAAAGAGGAAATCCTCGCGTTGGGTTTCCCTGTTAAAGATGTTAAACAGATTAAAAAAACCGAAAATGATTTGGCCATACCCCTTCCTATCTACATATTGGAATTAGAACGCAATAGTGAAGCGTTGGAAATTTATGATCTAAAGCGTCTCTTATACACTGTTGTAGCCATAGAGCCATATAGACCTAGGGCTGGACTTTAGCAGTGTTACCGGTGCCAGTCTTTCAATCATACTTTCCCTGCTTGTAATCGGGCTCCTCGCTGTGTTATCTGCGCTGGGCCTCACGGGCACAAGGACTGTACCCTAAAGGCCGAAGCGCGGAGAGACACAACGTTGCTTAAATGTGCTAACTGCAAGGAGTCCGGTCACCCGGCGTCCTTTAGAGGCTGCCCTGCTTTCAAGGCGGCCCTTGAAGCTTATAGCAGGGTAGCTAAACCTATTCCAAACCAAAAAGTGAAACCATCCATAAGTGATCCTGTTCCAAATCTAACTGCAACTCAAAGAAAGACCTTCACTTCTGTGAAGGTTGATCCAAGAGTTTCCTTCACTCAAGCCTTACAGACTGGTACTGCTTCCAGAACAACACAAGAGAATAGCACTGCTAAAGTTAAGGGCCAGCAATTGCTAACAGGTAGCTTAAGTGCTCGTGGGGAGGAAATTCTCAGGGATGTTCAGCCTTTATTGGCTGAACTGTCTAGTCCCATGGAGCGTTTCATCTTCATGAGCCGACTGGTTAACCTGTGTTTTACAGGTTAACCTCAAAAGGAGAGACCATCCACATAATAGTGCGAGATCACTTGCTTTGAGAAGTGTGGGTCACACTACGCTGTCCGGCTTTCGGACTCTCTGCTTGCCGGCGGCGTAGTTTATGATGCCTTCTTACAAGTATAGAGGTTTTGCACTGTTATTCTGGTATAGACCTGTTAAGTAAAATACAATGTCACCAAAGGCTGAGGTTACATAATCCACAACCACTACTTGATAGCCAAAAAGGAATTTGCTGCCAAGTTTATCCCAGTGGGAAACAGTATGCAGCACACTGGACGGTGCAAGTCACCGTCAACTATCAGTCAGTCAGTCAGTTCTTCTCCCGTCCATTGGTCTATCTTCTTTAGCTCATTTTGCAAGTCGGTTGTATTCCATTCTTTGTGTATGACCTTTCCAATATTTTCGTCGATATTTGTTGGTCTTCCTTTTGTTCTTCTCCCGTCCATTGGTCTATCTTCTTTAGCTCATTTTGCAAGTCGGTTGTCTTCCATTCTTTGTGTATGACCTTTCCAATATTTTCGTCTATATTTGTTGGTCTTCCTTTTGTTATTCTCCCATCCATTGGTTTATCTTCTTTACCTCATTTTGCAAGTCCGTTGTCTTCCATTCTTTATGTATGACCTTCCCAATATTTTCGTCTATATTTGTTGGTCTTCCTTTTGATCTTCTCCCGTACATTGGTTTATCTTCTTTAGCTCATTTTGCAAGTCGGTTGTCTTCCATTCTTTGTGTATGACCTTTCCAATATTTTCGTCTATATTGCTGGTCTTCCTCTTGTTCTTCTCCCGTCCATTGGTCTATCTTCTTTAGCTCTTTTGCAAGTCGATTGTCTTCCATTCTTTCCATATGACCTTTCCAATATTTTCGTTTATGCCTTCCATTCTTTCTATATGACTTGCAAAAATAGCTAAAGAAGACAGACCAATGGACGGGAGAAGGACAAGAGGAAGACCATCCAAGAGGTGAATGGACAGAAAGAACGAAATAAATAAAAATTATTGGAATATTGTAAAGGTGAATCTGGAATACCTTCCTGACGTTCTATAGGCTATGTAGATTTGAAAGTATGTGAGTCCAATCTAATGAGATGTCAAAATATGGGTCTTCATGAAAAACAATCGAAGTTTACTGGTTAAAGGAACGAACAAAGTTAAAATTCAGTTGAATCTACGTACTTCAAAATACGATTTTTTTTCCTTTCCTTAAAAACTCAGGTGTGTCGCAACCAAGACCATTGTTACTAATAAAATGGATCATAAAAAATTTTTGACAGCAATTTTTTATGTTTAGTCTTTTCTTTTCTTTTTATTTTATTATTATGTCGATTGAAAGAGTTACATTAAGACATATTGCTGAAATATTCAAAAACCATATTTTACTAATTTGAAGTGAAATTATTGGATCAAAAAATAAAGATATATCAGTGAAAATTTCCCATATTGAAACAATTTTTTTGAAGTAGCAATTTAAATAACAGAAGTCTTTCAAATTTAAAATAGTCATATTTGAAGAGAAAAATTATAAGCTCAGACATGGGTTTGAATCCAGGATCTTTCTCTTTCTAGGCCAAAGGTCCTGAATATAATTTTTCTCTTCAAATGTAATTTATCTTTCAGTGTGAAGTGTTAAATTAATAATAAAAACATCAAAAGAAGTCCTACTGGCTTTATAAATTAGTGTTTAAATTCCCAATAATACCTTCTTAAACAAGAAGCCGCCATTTGCGTGATCGAGCAGATACTCCTAGCATTCGGCCATCGGGTATTAACAGTGTATAAGAGAAAAATTAGCGTTCAGATAGGAGTTTCTCAGGTATTTCAGTGGTAGAGCAATGGCATAGAAAGCCAAAGATCCTGGCTTCAAATAAGATGTGTTAAAGTAATAATAAAGATATCTGGAAAAGTTCTTTGATTATTTGTTTCCGGGTAATCTTTTTTATATATGGCTGTACTGTAATTTGTATGTTCATCCAGTAATTTTTAATTTTTACCTTTAATTTAGAGGCATGTGACATGAAGCGTTCTTTTTCTCGCTTTGTTTTCATCCGATACATAACAATCATACCAGGAGACCATGTATATTATATATATTTATTACAGCAGACTATAGGGAATGTTAGGTAATAATTATTTACCTGCCATTTTGTTGAAACAACCTGTTGGTGAAATTACTGAATTGTTTAACAGCAGACGGACAGGAAATATGGCTGCAGACGTTTCAGGTAAACCATGTAACAGGATATGTACGTGAAAATTGAAAATGTGTTTTCATGTTTTAATCCACGAGGTAACCAATATAGACACCAACAAATACTCCAATACATGATACATGGCTCTCTAAATAACACTCCTACATCAAAGTTAAATAAATAATTCCATACGTTTCAATTCCCAAGTGCATTGAGCATGCCCGAAAGGACACTATAAATTTTATCCCATTCGGACTCTATAGATTTTTTGACATCCAGAAAATTATATTTTATTTTTTCCTGACTTGATATAATTTCCACAATTTAGTGTTTTCCTTCATAAAAATGTAACAAAAACAAGCCTTTCGTAAATTTAATAAACTAGAATAGCACAGAGCAACAAAAAATGAACTTTGTTTTGTCTCAGAAAGAAATATATGTGATTCTGATAGTAATTTCTCTCCTGAATTCCGACAAGGTTTCCGACAGACAGGAATTTATAATTTCAAACACTTTAACCCTTAAATTCGTAATGTATCCTTTTAGATACATCGGTTGGTTTAGTTCATTTAATATTTTAAATAAATAAGAAGAAAACTAACAAAAATAAGCCACTTAAATGTGTGTCTAATTATACAATAAACCTAATAATAACAGTTATACAATATTCCGTTTTCACTGCGGTCCGCCACATTCAAATATCTAACAGAAAAAATTGTGTTAGAGCCAGCTGCTCTACAGCCTGAAATCGTCCAGAACGTCAATCTTAGCGCTGCAACCAGCTCTAAGCAAAAAAAGAACAAACGTACCGGGATCAACAAGACTCGGGAAGAAAAGACCTTAAAACTCAAGGCCTTAGGCGAGACTAAAAGCTCACCTGAACCAAAAAAAGAGACCATAGGCACTCAAACTGCCATGGCTCTGACTAAACAGAGCACGTACCGGGATCAACAAGACTCGGGAAGAAAAGACCTTGAAACTCAAGGCCTTAGGCGAGACTAAAAGCTCACCTGAACCAAAAAAAGAGACCATAGGCACTCAAACTGCCATGGCTCTGACTAAACAGAGCACGTACCGGGATCAACAAGACTCGGGAAGAAAAGACCTTGAAACTCAAGGCCTTAGGCGAGACTAAAAGCTCACCTGAACCAAAAAAAGAGACCATAGGCACTCAAACTGCCATGGCTCTGACTAAACAGAGCACGTACCGGGATCAACAAGACTCGGGAAGAAAGACCTTGAAACTCAAGGCCTTAGGCGAGACTAAAAGCTCACCTGAACCAAAAAAAGAGACCATAGGCACTCAAACTGCCATGGCTCTGACTAAACAGAGCACGTACCGGGATCAACAAGACTCGGGAAGAAAAGACCTTGAAACTCAAGGCCTTAGGCGAGACTAAAAGCTCACCTGAACCAAAAAAAGAGACCATAGGCACTCAAACTGCCATGGCTCTGACTAAACAGAGCAGATCGGTTCAAACCAGCCTCTCTAAAAGAAATAGTCTCATTACGAGTGAAGTAATAGACAAACTAGTTAAGGAACTAGGAACTGATCCAGATTCAGTGCTTATAAGTATTGAACTCGATAATGGAAAACGCACTTTCTTAGTAGAGTGTATGACAACATATAATGAAGATAGGAAGTGTCCCAACACACCTAGTTAAAATATCTGGCAACGCTAGACACTAATACGCTGATCAACTTGGCTTCAACTTTATTAAATTCAAGCCACTCTGTCAAAGTTTTAGGTGGTTTCCCTTGATGTTAAGGCAAATGCCGGAGTGGTCCCCTAGTGTCCACTAGTAAAATTATTAAAGTCCAAAAAAAATGTTTTTTTTTTTAAATTCTAAATTTTTAATCAGATCAGCTAAATCCGAAAAGAGCAATTTCTGATTGGAATGTCGACTTGGCTTCCCGCTCTTGCCCTTTTGAGGGTTGGCGGCTTCTGTGGTGGTGGCGGTCTTCCTGTTGGCAGCTCAGTGAATCAACTACTAGAACAGCAATAGGACCATTGTCGGCAACCAGCGGCAACAAGGCTTGTTAACGTCCGACAGCTGGATCTTTGCTACTGGACTACGGCTGGTTATCGTCGGCAGAGGATAAATCACCTAATATCAACGTCGAAATAACTACATCACAAGGGCTAAAGAGGGTTGGAAATCCGTAATAATGGCCGGAAGTTGGTGTTCATGATCGAATGAAATTCCCTTCTTGGTTGTCGGGGAAACATCCAGGAAACTGGATGTTTCTCTGGGGAACAGGGGAGGTGGATAAATGTTTGAGAAATGACACAATTTCCAAGTGCATAGTGGCTGGCTTTTGTCAATTTAAGGATTATTATTTTCTACATTTGTTACTACACAATAGTCCAATATTCGGACAATTTTTTCTTCGCAACGAAACCTCATGTATAAGATTGTGATTTAATTAATATTTGTTTTTCCGTATACCAGCAAAAACGCAACATATATTTGACTTGCCGAGAAGTTCGCTTATTTACTCAGATCTGCGTAAGGCGGATCTTTTTGATTTACTATTTTCCTTTCCTAAATTGAAACGCTAGTATAGAGCACACATGCAGTCCAAGGTGTGTGTGCGTGTGTGTGTGTGTGTGTGTGTGTGTTGTGTTCCAATACCACTCACTGCACTTGTACTTCGGGCTCCGCACTGGGCGGATAGATGACGTTAATGTGGTTTATTTTCAATTTACGCGCCAATTCGAGAACAGAGGGAAGAGAATAGGATGAATGCAGGTTTATGTGTTTGTGTAGTTAAAGCGTGTTGTATAAAGGTAATGGCGAAGAAAAAGGAGGAGATAAAACCCAGTGCTGGCCTGCAGTCAACTTCTATCGAAAAGTGCACCATGTTAGCTGTAAGGCTTAACGTCGACTTTCGACGGAACATTCGCTATAGACAATATTACATGTTCTCCCAACGTATGTACTGCGAAGACATTCATAATTTAATGCAGGAATCTGGTGCACAATGTACCGATGTTTACTTGTACACTAACACCACTTCTGGCCCCGAGATTAATTATTTTATAATTTAATTAATTTAATTCAATTTTTATTAGGAATATTCCATAATACAGTGTTTCTCCTTCAACCCAAAGTGATTTCCAGCCAGATGTTCCTGTCTAAAGCAGTTTCTTCCCTCAAAAATCTAGCTTACATACTTCTCCTCACTCCATCTATCCAACGTTCTCTAGGTCTGCCTGTTGCACTTCTTCCATTAGCTTTCCAAACAAGGATCTTCTTTGGTGTGTGGGGTTGTTAGTCCCCCATCGGACGCCTCCACAGGTGGTGATAAGGAAATGCTTCCCAGTTATGGGTGGTATCGGGGAAATAAAATAACCGAGGTGAATCAAAACTAACAGCTACTGCCTTGTAGTTCAGTATTGATTCACCAAAGGCTAGAGGAAGACAACCTTCAGTAGCTTGTAGCAAAGGGCCAGCTCCTCATCCTACTTAAAAATTATACAATCTTAAAAATCTTAAAGAGAAGAAAGCCGGATGAAATTACCTAGAACGAACTAGCAGTAAAAGCAAATGAATACATAGTTACATTAATTTTACAATTAAAATTTTCATCTCTACTGGGTATTGAACCCGGCCCCGCTTATAAGGAAGCAATTATGCTACCACCTTGAACCAGCATGACGAACACCCAGCCCAAAGCGTGATTTGAAATTCAATAATCGAAACAGGGCAACCAGAGTAAATGTTAGGATTTCTACTAGAAGAAAAACTGCTTAGTATTACTTAGTGGATCTGTTATTTGATAACCGTTTTCTCCTTTCTACAACCTATTATTTATACATGCATAGGATAAATACGTAGACCGAAGGCAGGGAATCGAATCCAAGTGGCAGGACTCAACGATCAAGTTATGGTATACTTGTTTAGTTTTATTAAGATTTCTATTTATAGATTACACTGAACAACAAAAAATGAACTTTTTTTGTCCCAGAAAGAAAAATAAGTGATTCTGATAGTATTTTTTCTCCTGGATTCAAATATGATATGGGTATTTTTCCGTCACGCAAGATTTCCGAGATACAGTAATTTTTAATTTCTAACACTTTAATATTTTCTACATTCGTAAACTACACAATATTCGAACATTCGGACTCACCTAGAAAGTAAGAAATTACGATATTCTGCTACATTTCGCCAGTGGAGCATCCCTTTTGATGGTCCAACAATAATCGGCTAGCATATTATGAATCAATTTGCCTTGATATCTCTTTTCCATAGCTGAAATCTCCTGAGTTAGCTCATTAATTGTTTTTATTTTACAATGGACAAATGGACGAAAAAACGTTTATTAATAAATAATTATTTAAATCCATTAATTGAAAATGAAATAAAAAAAATGTGGGTGATGGAGAAATCCCGAATACATGTTTGAAAACATGATGAAAAAAACTGCATTAAGTACATCTATTGGTACTCATGAGACAAAAATCATGTAGACCAGTGTTATTAGTCACATGAACAGACTTTTTAAGAAAATCGGCAAGAATATCAAAATTAGATAAAATAAAAAATAAGAGAAATAATGAATGTAGAAAAATATAGTGTACAAGATATTGAAGAAATCCAACTGAGATGGTATGGACATATAATGAGAAGAAGGGACACAGAAACAAACAAAGAAGTATTGAAATGGATACCTCCTGGAAAAGGGAAACGTGGGTAGACCAAAGCCAACGTGGATAAAAGGGATTCAAGACAACATGAAGAAGAGAAATATGACAGAAGTAGACACGCAAGGCCGGGAAGTGTGGAAGAAAAAAAAGTTGTATATTTTGCTGTTAGTTTATGCTGATGATGTAGTACTACTGGCCGATAGCGACGAGATACTAAAGGCCAACACGCACACACTATTCAGTAACACTAAGAAATTGGGACTGGAAGTAAATATCAGTAAAACTAAATATATGGTCATACGTAGAAATTCAGTATATAGTGGAAATGGACAGCTAATGACAAATGAGGGAAATTTTGAGGAAGTGGCTGAATTCAAATACCTAGGAACAATAATCACAAATAGGATGCACAAAGAAATTAAACATAGGCTCAATTCTGGAAATGCATGCTATTATGCATTGCAGAGACTTTTGATGTCCCAACTCCTTTCAAAAAAACTTTAAGCTGAAAATATATAAAACTATTATTCTACCAGTTATATTATATGGGTGCGAAACATGGACTCTTACTTTAAGGGAGGAAAGGAGATTACAAGTATTTGAGAATAAAGTTCTTAGGAAAATTTTTGGACCAAAGAGAGATGAACAGACAGGTGAATGGAGAAGCCTACATAACAATGAACTACATGGTCTTTATAGGAAGCCAGATATAATAAGAACAGTTAAGTCTCGTAGACTGCGATGGGCAGGACATGTTGCACGTATGGGGAATGAAAGACGTGCATGGAAGCTTCTTGTAGGAAAGCCAGAGGGAAAACGCCCAGTTGGTAGACCAAGAATGAGGTGGGAGAACAACATTAACTATGATTTGAGGGAAGTAGATTATACAGGGAATGATTGGAAAGCATTAGCTCAGGATGGGGATGTATGGAGAGCTTATGTGCGCGCGGCCATGAACCTACGGGTTCGATAGTGCCAGTGAGTAAGTAAGTAAGTATATTTTGGTTGAGGATACCTGTGTAAATAACAGAAACAATCCTGAAATAAAACGAAGGTTTTTACGAAGTGTGTATTGACAACCCTAGTTTACCTTGAACTATTGGAAACAATATAAATTGCACCCCTCGCGTTTTGAGTTGTCTACATCAATTCCACGATCGATGTTTAGAGTTTAACACTGGCTTTGTGATAATTAAGCAGTAAGTTGTTTGTTCCCACAGGTGGAAGTAAGATTTGACGAGAGACCTCGCTTGCTATTAACCTGCGAGCAATTTGCTGCGACTGATCGATGTTAATGACGCTAACTTCCACACACAGTAATATCCTATAGTGCCGATAACTACATACCTCATACAACATGACGGTTCACCGGTATACAATTGATGTCACAATAGCTGCACTCAACCAGTCATTGCGTTACTTTAAACGCCTCTACCGCACTTCCTTATTACGATAATGGTATATCACATTCCATTATGATAATGAAGTACTGCCACTCAATTATGTACCAATAATTAAAAATATTTTAGAGTTTTATGTTTTGATATTGTGTCTGTAAGTGCCAGATAGTGATAATGAAGTACTGCCACTTATGATGTACCAATAATTAAAAATATATTAGAGTTTTATGTTTTAATATTGTGTCTGTAAGTGTCAGATAGTGATAATGAAGTACTGCCACTCATGATGTACCAGTCATTTAAAATATATTAGAGTTTTATATTTTGATATTGTGACTGTAGGTGCCAGATCCCAGTTCAGGAACCCCCTTAAATGCCAGGAAAGAGGAAGACCGTACAATATTCCATAGGTTATTAGCAGGGCAAGGCATTTAATGACCTATAAATTGATAAAAAATGCAAAATAAAAAAATGAATTTATGACCTAAAAAATGCAAAAAAATTACCAATAAAAAATGACGAATAAAAAGTTAAGAATTACCAGTAAAATGCTATTTATTAGATTAAGTACTGACTTGATTACTGAATTACATAAAATTTAATTTAACATCAAAATATTAAAATAAAAGTATTTAAAAAGTGCGTGATTAAATGATCCTGAGAGCTATGCCGGCGGAAGCATTGCTGCCGATAGGGTTACCCATACCGGACTGGTCGAAGGTGATAAGCCAGACGAAAAAAGTACCTTGATCGAAAGAGTGACGATCTTTCACCGTAAAAATACAACTGTCAAGAAATGCGGACATGGGTTCAAGTGAGGTAAAATTTTCCGGAGGTCAAATAGTCCCCCATTCGGTTCTCCGGCGGGCACTACTTCAGGGTACACATGCCAAAGAAGGGAAGAAAGGAGATTACGGGTATTTGAGAATAAAGTACTTAGGAAAATTGTTGGACCAAAGAGAGATGAACAGACAGGTGAATGGAGAAGACTACTTAACAATAAACTACATGGTCTTTATAGGAAGCCAGATATAATAAGAACAGTTAAGTCTCGTAGACTGCGATGGGCAGGATATGTTGCACGTATGCGGAATGAAAGACATGCATGGAAGCTTCTTGTAGGAAAGCCGGAGGGAAAACGCCCAGTTGGTAGACCAAGAATGAGCTGGGAGAATAACATTAACTATGATTTGAGGGAAGTAGATTATACAGGGAATGATTGGAAAGCATTAGCTCAGGATAGGGATGTATGGAGTGCTTATGTCCGCGCGGCCATGAACCTACGGGTTCGATAGTGCCAGTGAGTAAGTACATATTAGAGTTTTATTGCACAAAATCCATTTCAATTACACAGTTCACTTTTATAACAATTTTAAACTGCAGTTAACAATCACAATAAGGGTAAAAGTTAGCATGAGCTCTAAGAAACTGAATAAAATTCCTAGAAGTGGGCAAGTTCATTATGCACATACCTTGAAAAATAGGGGTAGTAGCTAGCAAAGCAACTACTTAATTCCAAAAAATTGTATTGACAAGGAATAATACTGAATTATAATAAAAATCTTAAATCAAATACAAATAATGTCAGAGCCTTCCGGAAAAGTGTAAAAAATGCTCAAAATGACCTAAAATTGCCAACAAATGACCTATCCTTAAAAAAAGTTAAGAAAATGAAAAAAAATGCCCTAATGATTGCTTTTACTTAATCCGATTTTTTTTAAAGCCGTACATTTTCATATATGTAAACAATGTTTCAACCTTCATAAGAAAAAGATGCAAAATAATTAATTGCCTTGCCCCAAAACATGACGGTACACTGGTACAAAATTACTGTCACAATAGCTGCACTCAACCAGTCATTGCATTACTTTAAACGTCTCGTACGCAACCTACCGCACTTCCTTATTACGATAATGGTATACCACATTCCATTATGATAATGAAGTACTGCCAACATGATGTACCAATAATTTAAAACATTTTAGAGTTTTATGCTTTGATATTGTGACTGTAGGTGCCAGATCCCAGTACAGGGACTCCTTAAATGGCAGGGAAGCGGAGGACCGTACAATATATTCTTCTTCTTCTTCACTTCACGGGCTAGGCAAATTGTCTGTTCCGCCTCACAGCTGTTCTGTCCATCTTTTCACTGGCCTTCTTACATTCCTTGAACCTCTTGGCTTGTAGTTGAATACTGCTCTTGGTAATCTTGATATATTCATTCTTTCCACATGTGTAAACAATTTCTCTCTATATTCTCTGATTTTCTCATGCGATGGATATAGGTATATTTAACTCTGTTCTTATATCTTCATTCCTTATCCGATCCAATCTTGTGCAGCCTTTTATTCTTCTAAGGAAGTTCATTTCTGCGCTTTGTATTCTACTTTGCAATTCCCTTCACAGTACAATATTCCATAGGTTATTAGAAAGTAAAAATATTAATTTTATAAAAGCAAATAATCGGCCGCGGTGGACTAGAAGATATGCTCCTTGTCTCTGGTCCCGAGGGTCGCGGGTTCAGACCCGGCCGGGGTAGATGGATTTTTAGGACGGAAAAATCCAAGGAGCAACTCCTCCGGAAGGGACTTTAAGCCGTGGGTCCCGAGTCTGAAGATTTTCAGGCTCGTAAAAGATCCTTAAGCCTGAATGAAAGGCCTCTAAGCAAAATTTACTGTATTTTCCCGTCCTAGTACTACCTTGGTTTCCTATATGTCAGTATGAGGCGGAACGCTGACCACGGACCACTCAAATGACATCTATACGAAAACAAGTGTAACTAAATTAGTATGGTTCAAAACCTTCCCTATAGGGGGAGAGCGGACATAAGCTCTGAGCTAATGCTTTCCAATCATTCCCTGTATAATCTACTTCCCTTAAATCATAGTTAATGTTATTCTCCCACCTCGTTGTTGGTCTACCAACTGGGCGTTTTCCCTCTGGTTTTTCTACAAGAACCTTCCATGCACGTCTTTCATTCCCCATTCGTGCCACATGTCCTGCCCAACGCAGACCACGAGACTTAACTGTTCTCATTGTATCTGTCTTCTTATAAATACCATGTACTTCACTGTTATTCAGTCTTCTCCATTCACCTGTCTGTTCATCTCCTTTAGTCCAACAAAAATTTTCCTAAGAACCTTATTCTAAAAAACTCGTAATCTCATTTCCTCCCTTAAAGTAAAAGTCTATGTTTCGCATCCGTATAATATAACTGGCAGAATAATAGGTTTATATATTTTCAGTTTAACTTTTTATAAAGGAGTTGGGAAGTCAAGAGCCTCTGTAATATATAATAACACGCATTTTCAGAATTGAGCCCATGTTTAATTTTCTTGTGCATCGCATTCCTGTTTGTGATTATTGTTCCTAGGTATTTGAATTCAGCCACTTCTTCAAAATTTCCCTCATTTGTCATTAGCTGTCCATTTGCATATTTTACTTTGTTTATTACTTTATAGGGCTATTCGTAAAGAAGGAACAGGCATAAAATGTTTGTTTCTTCCAAACTACAAAAAATAGAAACACAATTCCACCGTTCCTGGAAAGATAAAAGTTCGAAGTTCTGATCACGGCCGGATTGGCGCTGCTGCTTGTCATGTTTATTGTATTAAAATGGCGACACCGCCAGACGTTGGATTGGAAGAGGAGGAGAAGAAGATCAACTTCATTACCGGTGGCCTCCCAGGTCACCCGACCTAACCCCGTGTGATTTCTATCTGTGGGGTTACATAACAGCCGTTTTGTATCTCCCCTTAGCGTGACATTCTTGAAAATCTGCCACTCTAATTGTTGAAGCTGTGAATTCGATAACTAGAGACCAGCTGATTGGTGTGTGGCACGAAATGAGCCACCGTTTTAATATTTGTCGTGTAACATATGGTGCTCATATTGAACGCATAAAATAGTGAAATTTTAACTTTTCTCTTTCCAGGAACGTTGGAATTGTGTGTTTTTTTTTTTAAGTTTGGAAGAAATAAATTTATGAAGTCTGTCCCTTGTTTCTGAATAGTCCTGTATTTATTAAGAGTGTTCTGCCCTGGGGCAGGTCCTTCACTGCAATCATAGCAGTTTCATGGTATGCTTGCAGCTCTACTAGGGAATTTAGGTATGGTAGATTCCCGTTGCTTTCCACACCGGCGGATGATAATGATGATGGCCAGATGATGTTTGAAGACCGTTTTTGCCTCAAAGCTTTCAGAAATTTGTCTCACAGGTGAGGAAATACCCCGAGGAAACCTCACCTAGGAATATATTGACTTAGTATTTCACGGCCGGAGTTACTATGATGGTCTTGTAGAAGATATCCGGGCTGTTGCGCGTGGTCTTGAGGCTTGTAGTTCCCCGACGTTTCGCCAGAGACTACGTCCGGCATCCTCAAGGGTTGTCTTGAGACTGGCAATTTTGTCGACAACCTGCCTTATTTATACAGAGAACACGTCGTGGATAAATGTATAAATAGGGTAGGTAGTCGACAAAATTGCCAGTCTCAAAACAACCCTTGAGGATGCCGGATGCAGTGTCTGGAGAAACATCGGGGAACTACAAGCCTCAAGACCACGGGCAACAGCCCGGAAATCTCCTACAAGATCATCATACTCATTTAGGAAGTTTGTCCCGACCGGGAATCGAGCCCGGGCCTGCTGCGTGACGAGGCAGCACGCTACCTCGAGACCACAGCGGTGGACTTCTTAGATTAATATATCAGAAATACATTTTTCTTCCTCTATCATAAGGGTAAAGTTCCAAAAGTAAAAGATCTCTAAAGACTTTTCAAAAAAATATTTTAAAGATAACAACCTCAATAGTTCATATCTTTGGAATTCGCTAATAAATAAAGACAGGAAGAGCTGACCCAAAATGTTATTCAAAGTTTTCCTGACATTTATCTTACACCCAGAAAAACTGCCCCGACCGGGGACCGAACCCGGGCGCGCTGCGTGATAAGGCAGCACGCTACCTCGAGACCTCAGCGTGGACTCAATTTCAATTAATGGATTTAAATAATTATTTTTTTAATAAACGTTTTTTCGTGCATTTGTCCATCTTGGAGCAGTGAGCGATAAGCACGGGATATACTTTCATCAGGAGATTTCAGCTATGAAAAAGAGATATCAAGGCAAATAGAATCCTAATATGCTGGTCGATTATTGTTGGACCATCAAGAGGGATGCTCCACAGGCGAAATATATCAGAAAATCGCCATTTCTTACTTTCTAGGCGAGTACGAATGTTCGAATATTGTGTAGTTACGAATGTAGAAAATATTAGTGTTTGAAATTATAAATTTCTGTCTCTCGGAAACCTTGCGTGATGGAGAAAAACCTATATCACATTTGAGTTCAGAAGAAAACATACTATCAGAATCACACATTTTTCTTTCTGAGAAAAAAAAGTTTCTTTTTTGTTACTCAGTGTAATTATTTATTTGGCCATTGCCTTTTTACTAAACGGTATAAGTGAAGATCTGTATCGATTTTTCAAAAAAATATTTTGAATATAACAACCTCAATAGATTCATTCCTTTTAATTCGCTAATAAATAGAGACAGGAAGAACTGGCCTAAAATGATTTCTTAGTATTTCCCTATAATTCTTTCTTGCATTGTAACAAAGAGTAGAGAACGTTGATATAAATGGTTTCATGTAAAAACATGCTTTTACCCGCTGTCAGTTTTTGTTTACGTACATGGAAGGAACTTTGATTAGTTTAGAAAGTCTGAGATTAAATATCTGGAAGTTTAATGGAGTTAAGATGGTGTCAACCTTCATACATTCAACTTCCTAACTGTTACGTTACATGATAATTCAGTCTTGTTTTCGCTCCAGCTAATCGTGGATTAAGTTCATGTATTTTTTTTAGTACAATGTTTATTTATTTTGGGATTTAAAGCATACATTTACAGATTTCAACAAGCATTACTCTCATCATCATCCTTCGCGGATTAGGTATTTGCCTGTTCCGATCTCACATCTGTTCAGCCCAGTGCTTTCTTGGTCTCCCTACCGATCTTCGTCCTCAAGGATTATACATCAATGCCATCATTGGTATCCTATCCTCTGTCACAACTCACTAATATTATTTTTTTAAATTAATGATTTGTTTTTTCATTGTTTAATAAAAATAGTTTTAAGGTTTGTTAATATATTTACCTAATGCCTTGTATAAAAAGCGATAGATTAATTCATCATAGTTTATTATTATCTTTGTATTTTTTCTTTCTTTTCTATTTATGTATAGTAGATTCGAGCTGTTATTCCTTTCTGTATTTATTCTGTCATTAATTTAATTTTAATTTTATTTAATTTTATTGTATTATTAGACATTATTTTCATTATTATTCAATTTGACAGATAATTAATTGTTTAGTATGACTATTATTGTAATTTTTTGTATTTATATGTAACATATGTTTGTCCTGGTGAGTGGAAGAGACGGCCACATGACCTTAACTCCACCAGGCTAAATAAATCTATTCTATTCTATTCTAAATCTATTCTTCATGTTCTATCCAATTGTTCCTGTGTTCTTCTATTTGTTGAAGAAGTGGTTGTACTTTTAGTTGCTCTCTAATATTCTCATTTCTAATATGTTCTTCTCTTGTATAACCTTTCACAGCCCTTAGGAATCCCATTTCCGCTGCCTGAATTTTACTTCTTTCTTTTTCCTTTAGGACACAGACCTCACTTCCATACATCGCCACTGGTAGTGTCGTACGTGAGTTAAATCTTAGCTGCGTTCCTTACTTTAAATCCAAAGATAGCAATATTTAAGAACCAAAATTATTATAAACATTTTATGAAATTCATAACAAACATTCATAACAATATGCAGTATTTTCTAAGACGATTTATGTAATCCAAAACACTCATTCAAAACTATAAGATAATATTTCTGTTTTACAATGTATAGTATAATATTGTTAGAGTAAGCTACAACCCTAACATGCCTTTTTGGCGAAATAGGGTTTAAAATATTTGGAGATTCAATAATAATAATAATAATAATAATAATAATAATAATAATAATAATAATAATAATAATAATAATAATAATAATAATAATAATCTCTATCTATCTTCGGGTTTTTACAGCTGCTGCCGTCTTCCCGTGCCAAACCTCCAAAGCCTACGGTCCTGGGCATCTTCGATGCTTAGCCCTCTAGTTTGCATTATTGTCTTCATGTTTTCCTTCCATGTTAACCTTGCTCTTCCTCTTTTCTTCTTTCTGTTCGGATGCCATTCATATAGTTGCTTCGGCCATCGCTCATCTTCCATTCTTAAGACATGTCCTAACCATTTTAATTCCTTCTCCTCAATTCTTTCAATTATGCTTTCACACAAAAAGATATATTGGTAAAACATTGGTGGAATCTGTTGCAATGTACGGAAGTGAGGTATGGACAATCAATAAGTACTACAAGAATAGACTAATAGCTCTAGAAATGGATTATTTACGGAGAAGTGCCAGAAAGTCTAAATAAGAACATGTCACAAATAAGGAAGGAGAATAATAATAATAATAATAATAATAATAATAATAAATAAAGTAGTAACTAAGTGAAAATGTTTAATATTGTTATTAGATTAAGAAAATACGTGAATATTATTCAATTCTTAATTAAATTTAAATTACCTTTGTCTGAGAAGTAGATCTATGTTAAATATTTACCTAATGCAGATTACATTCTCAGCTTAAGAATTCAATTTCATATGCAGAGGACGTAAGTATATTTCATATAGAAGGATGCACGAATACTGCAAAAACGATATCCAATATGAAGTTACCGTTTGTGTACACTCGACAAAGCAAAATATCCATAATGGCGAACTACATCTTCGGAGTTATGATTTCAATACAGGCCTGCTGCTGGATGAGAAATCTAGTAATAGATTTCCAGTCAGCAGAGAACTTCAATTCTCCAACTCATCTCGTCACAGGATATGTATTATTAAAGTTACGTAATATTCCATAGCTCTTACGAATGGAACTGAAATATTAATATAAGAAAGAATACACACGAACTATGTTCACTGTTCCTTACAAAGTAGATTCATATTATTCGTACGAGATATGAAACAAGAGTTTAACATGAATTCTTACTTATTAAAAATTATATTTTGCGCGGAAGCTTCTGAATTCCTACATCCCTATTTACCTGGCGTCCAGATTTGAGAAGTTATCTTCTTACCACAATATTGACACTAGGTCACAAGATAGCAGTCTGCTAACAATTCCTCTTCATAGCACTTCCTCCTATTCTACTTCCTTCACAGTAGCCTCTGCCCGCTCCTGGAATCTCCTTCCTCAAGATATCAGGGGTTGCCGCACACTTGGCACCTTTAAGTCACGCTTATACAGTTACCTGTTGTCTAATAATTAATTTTTCTCTATTTATTTAATTTTATACTATGTCAATAATCTTTTCCTCGTTTTTTTTATATATCTTGTACATATTATATATTTAATTCGTTAAATTTAGAGTAAATCAAAATACATTATAAATATTAATTGTATTGTATTCTTAACTTGTAATCTTTTACATATATATATATATATATATATTGTAATTTAGATTTAAGACTATTTTTTGTTTGTATTTTTTTAAACCTGGTTGAGTGGTAGACAAGGCCTTAAGGCCTTAACTCTGCCAGGTAAAATAAAGCTATTATTATTATTATTATTATTATTATTATTATTATTATTATTATTATGTCGTAGTTACAGCAATGACGACCATGATTGAGAGTTCAACTTCCTACATTTCGGGGTTGTCAACCTAAATAACTACACCGTAATATTACATATTACAAACCACGTGCGGGAAGTAAAACCACAGCCCCTTTATGTATACTATGTACAATGTATATACAAAAATATAGTGAAACCTGTCTTAGCTGGAACGTTTATAAGAAGGAAACGTGTAGAGACGGGAAAAAGTCTCCAGAACGGTACGATTTTATATGTAAAATCATCCTGTATAAGCCGGAAACCTTTCCTAACGCGGAAACGGAATGATTTTTAAGGTATCAATAGTTAATTTTTACCTCAGTAAGACGGAAAATTATTCTTAAGCATATTCTGATTACAGTATTAATGACCACGCGTGAAAAATCTGCTTATGACGCTACTGCATTATATCGTTTTACCTTCTTCTGTTGTCATTGTATTGCGGGGATACCCTTGCTTATGTGTGATAGCGGGGCCTCAATTTTATCAAAAAAAATAATTGAAGACCGAGAAAAATCCTCTCCATTTGAGTGCGGAATTAGTCAACTTTTTTTTATATAGGAATAATTCTTGCATTTTTGGTAAAAATGCCTATATTTTCTGTTCATTTATGACTCCTCGCTTTTCCTTGCCTACTTACGTTACCTGCGAGGGAGTTGGGAAACTCTTCAGTCCTCCTGTAATTGAGTTCCTTCTCGTTTTTGTGTAATAAAGTTGTTTTGTATTGCCGTGCAAACTGTGCTGTGTTACATACACTATTTTGTCTGTATTTCAGTTCAATACCTTATGTCTTTAAAGCTTGTATGTAAAACCCACACATTGCGTGGCAAAATTCAAGCGTATAATTTGGGAACCCTTTATAAGAAGGAAAACTGCCAAGACCGAAACATATTTAAGGAACCGTCATGTTCCTTCATAGACAGGTTTTACTGTATATTCAAAAGGCCGGGTAATCAGCACGACATATCTAAAATAATTAAGATTTTTTTTTTGCTTTTACTTATTCAACTAAACATAAAATTATATTCATTTCGTCTTTCAGCTCATTTAGGCCAAGAAGAGTGGGATAAGTAGATTCCCCGGGCAACGCCGGGTAATCAGCATGGGGTAACTAAAAATAATTATGATACAAATTTATAATTATTTTTCCTTTTTCTTATTCCACTAAACAAAGAAACATCAATATTAATTTATTTAAGCGTCACCGCACTGAGGGTAATAACTAGTTACACATACTGTAAAAGTAATTATTTATTAACACTTGACACATTATATGAATATTTATTATCATTGCAATATTATAGGTCGGTGGTATAATTCCAACATTTTCATCTGATTACGTCTAAATTGAAGAAATGTGTTGCCATATTTTAACAACAAAATTTTCCTTCCAAATTCCCAGGAATTTTACAAGAGTTACATGTTTTAATGATAATATGAAATATTGCCAGGTCATATAAATCCTATATGTTCACAGTTATTGAAGTAAATTTCTAATATAATAATAAAAGGGCGTAGAAGAAAGAATATTCGTAAGAGACTTGACAAATGTAGGCAATTTCCTGCTTGGTAATATGTTATCTCAGGTGTGAATATTCCTTGAAAAATATGAATGGCTTCCATATTATATTGGAAGCTTTAAGCATCATTTATGTAATATATATTTCGCTTTATTCCTCCTTATCATTCTTCATACAATTCTTTAACAACCAAATAAAAGGAACCGAACAAAATGGGAAAATGAATGAAAAATAAAATCCTATATTCTTCGCTAATTCGAAACTTCAGTTTATTGATATTAACATATGGTGCTGAAGTCTGGCAAATTCCTACCGGGGAAATGAAAAGAATTTTAAGTACAGAAATGGATGTTTTAAGAAGATCAGCTGGAAAATCTAGAATGCATAGAATACGAAATAAAGAAATAAGGGAAATTATGGGTGTACGAGAGGAGCCGGACATCATAGAAAAGAAAAGATTGCAGTAGTATGGTCATGTCAAACGAATGCCAGAGCAAAGATTGCCAAGAATTGTTATGGAATGGATCCCAATGGAAAGGAGGGAGAGAGGAAGACCGAAGAAAACTTGGATAGAAGGGGTACAAGCAGCTATGAATAGCAGAGGAATGGAGGAAGATCAATTGATGGATAGAGAGGAATGGCGTTTGGTTTCCGGAAGACGGCGGCAGCTGCCATGATACCGGATGATGATGATGATGAATCTTGTATAAAAAGCATAGATTAATTCATTGTAGTTTATTACTGTCTTTGTATTTTTTTGTCTTTCTTTTCTTTTTACATATAGTAGATTCGAGCTGTTATTCCTTTCTTTATTCATTCTATCATTAATTTAATTTTAATTCTATTTAATTTCATTGTATTATTAGACATTATTTTCATTATTATTCAATTTGACGGATAATTAATTGTTGACTATTATTGTATGACTATTATTGTAATTTTTTGTATTTATATGTAACATATGTTTGACCTTGTGAGTGGAAGAGAAGACCACATGGCCTTAATTCCACCAGGCTAAATAAATCTATTCTAATCTATTCTATTCTCGTATTAAGTAAGGCAGTGGAATTTATTGATGTTCTATTTTCTAGAAAATAATATACACATTGACAATAACAGTGCTTGCGGCCTGATTGGCCATTTATAAATTAAATGAATGTCTATGGATCCCCAATAGATTTTATAAACTTAGTAAACTGTATGAAGGGAATATGTATACGGTTATTTCTATTCCACAATTAACCCTTAAATTGGCAAAACACAAATTTCTTCAGTTAGTTATTTGAATGTGGCGGACCGCAGTGAAAACGGAATCTTGTGTAACATATTATTAGGTATATTGTGTAATTGGACATACATTTAAGAGGTTTATTTTTGTTCGTTTTCTTCTGATTTATTTAAAATATTAAATTAATTGAAACAACTGATGTATCCAAAAGGATACATTACGAATTTAAGGGTTAAATAAAAATATATATTTCAGCATATGCACATATATACACACACATATGCATTATACATAACAAGCAGATATAAAAATGTCTCTCACTAATCCATGTGCCTATTAAATATGAATTTAATGAAAATTCTTTCCAGTTAGCTTCTTCTTCTTCTTCTTAAACTTAATTTGTAGGATTTTCATCATATTTATTTCCAAAATCACTCTTCGGAGGAAGACGTACTGGATGTGCGTTCACTGTCTATCCATCTCTTGGCTGGTCTTCCTCTTGTTCTTCTCCTGTCCATTGATCTATCTTCTTTAACTCTTTTTGCAAGTCGATTTTCTTTCTATATGACCCTTCCAATAGTTTCGTCTATCTATAATAAATTTGGTTATGTCTTGAATATGGCATTTGTCTATAATTTGTGTGTTCTATATTTTATCAAATAATGGTTTACCCTGAATAGTTCTTAAGATTTTCATTTCACATGTACTTATTATTTATTTAGTTTTTGTTGTATCAGCCCTAGTTTCTGCTCCATATATGATAACTGGTCGAACTATCGTTTTGTATATGTGGGTTTTGCTTTCTATTGACATATTTGTTGCACCAAATTAAATTTTTCATATATCCTGATATTTGTGATGCTTTATCAGCTTGTTTCTTTACTTCTTATATTACATTTTTAGTGTTTGTTATTAATATACCTAAATAATTAAATTTTTCTAGTTAGCCTAAGCAGCAAATAATTCATACATGTATTATCTTGTTTACGGATTTTATGTTCTAAATGGAATTTAATAAAAGAAGGTAAATAACAAATTATTTTCATTTTATTCCATTCTTCCAACCGGAGTATCAACTCTGGGTTAGAGTTATGCTGACCTGCCTTTTGCAGACAGAAAAAAAGTCTTCTAAACCCTGAAGAATATTAAAGTTACATTGCCTATTACATTATATTGTTGAACAATGAAACTCCCTCGTGCTCTTTTATGCCATTACAGTTATTTGTTTCGAAATAAATATGTCAGTTTCAGACAAAACTTTCATTCATATGGACAATCCCAGATTCATATTAACTGGATAACTGGGCGTTTGATATATCATAAATTTTAATTAACAACCGAGAAAGAAGATCATAAACAAGTATAGTCTTTGGTAAAATCAAATGGTTGCTTCCTCTTCCGATCGACATAACTTCAGTCGCCAAGATAGTACTGAAGATCAGACCGTTATGGTCTCCAAATCGCGATCTACTTAGAAGATTCATATGAGGAGAGGTAGAAAACATTTGATTTTACCATAAATGAAACCTGGTAGTGATTAATTCCTGTAAGAGTTAAGTACAGTCTACTTTTATAAAATCGGCATAATATATTTTTAGGCGTATTCTATGTTTTTCTCGGAGTCACCACAATTTTCAAACAATTTCAAAATATTGAAGAATGAGTCATTTTATAAACTTTATATGTTTATGTTTTCTTAAACACGGGAACTGCAGTTTTCAAAACACATCCCTTCCATTTTCAACCGACATTATATCATCATCATCATAGTTCATTCACGAATTTAGGCCATTTGTTGACCTTCTTTTGGCCTCAAGATAAACACCATCCAGAAATCATTTGAATGGACGTCCTGGTCTTCTTCTTCCTGCAGGTTGATATCTTAACATTTGTTTGGGTATCCTGTGATCTTCCATTCGATGAACATGTTACATCCATTATGACTTACCGAAATTATAACATTAAGAAAATGGAAGGGATGTGTCCTTTTGTAAACTGTAGTTCCCGTGTTTAAGAAAACACAAATTATGAGTTAAGGTGTATAAAATGACTCATTCTTCGTGATTAAGAACCTCATAATGTTATTTCCCATATTTAACTTTGAATTTCAAAATAATTTACACGCGTTATATCTAATTTTAACTCCACCATTCTAAGTCATGACAAATAGGGCCTAATTAGAAGATTGAACTATCTGTAATGCAATTTGTCGTTTCTTTTTTTACTACTAGCTGATCTAAAAATATGGGCCGAGTGATGCTCATTTTTGTTTAAAGAGCTTGAAAAACAAATTAAATAATTCCATTCCAAAGAAATATTAACGCACTCCCTGACCTCTACTTTATCCTGTCCACCGCTGTGGTCTCGAGGTAGCGTGCTGCCTTGTCACGCAGCGGGCCAGGGTTCGATCCCCGGTCGGGGCAGTTTTTCTGGGTGAGGTTTTTGTCGGGGTTTTTTCCTCACCTTTAAGACAAGTGTCAGGAAAACTTTAAGGCCCAAACGGTCCCCGAAGTCGTATAGCTATCATCATCATCCTTATCAATATCGTCATCATCATCATCCTTCACCGGTGTGGAAAGCAACGGGAAGCTACCACACCTACAATTCCCTAGTAAAGCTGCAAGCATAGTATGACAATTCTATGATTGCAGTGAAGGACCTGCCTTCGGGCGGAATTACTATGGATGGAT
Organism: Diploptera punctata; assembly: GCA_030220185.1. Lineage (NCBI taxonomy): Eukaryota > Metazoa > Arthropoda > Insecta > Blattodea > Blaberidae > Diploptera > Diploptera punctata. Next base: position 876,822 of record JASPKZ010010238.1, on the reverse strand, counting down.
ATTTTATCCTAATTCACAAAAAGTACGAATAGTGTAATGGTTATAACTAATTATAAATATTACTAAGTGTATAGGCTATAATATATATACGAATAATTCAACTAACTTTTTCAATAGAAAAATTCATTGACAGTCATTTGATGATTAACTTTTATAAGATTCATGATAAGTTCCGTTGAGGTGTAATTCAAAATTAAAGTATAAAATTATGGAATATTCACCTGAAAGGTCCGTCTCCTCAACTTTATTAGTTATTTATCTGTAGCGCTTTCGGCACTTGTCCCATCATCAGCAGGATTCAAAACTGGTGTTTCACTGAAGATCTCGTAGAGAGGGTTACAAGTACTGGGTTCGTTTTCGTTTATCGGATGGTCGTTGTTGTTAACTGCTTTTAAAATTTCCATCTCCTCGAGTACGTTTACCTTCGCTGGATTATTTTCTCTGTGAATTACTGTAGGGTGTTTTCAATACCTAACATGCGATGTCCTTCATGGATAACGTGTTTTGTATAGCTTAATTTCCCTTCTGAGTCAATAAAGTCTTGAAAATGTTCTTTAAATCTGATGTTAAAACTTCTGTTTGTTCTTCCTATATAAAATTTGTTGCAATCCTTTACATGCCAATTTATATACTCCTTTGCTGCTGAAAATGTTATTTTCTTCAATGTTATTGCTTATTATATTATTTAATTTATTAGTTCTTTATGCTATTTTTACGTTTTTATCGGCATTCTTTAGTGTACTGGCTAATTTTGACGTTTCGTTTCCTGTATATGTGTTATCCATGTTTTCTTATTGCTATCTGATTCTCTTTCAAGTTTAGTTATGTTAGATATATTGTTATTTCTTTTTTGTTTATTTACGAGTTTATTTATAATTTGTTCATTATAGCCATTGGCTTATGCCATATATTTAATGTAGTTGAGTTCTTGAATATAATTGTTTTTGCTTAATGGAAGTTTTAACATCCTATTGATTAAGCTGTTAAAATGTACTTCTTTTTGTTGAAGAGGGTGTGTAGAATTTTTGTTTATGGCAAGAGCAGTGTTTGTAGGTTTCCGGTAGATGCCGATTTCTAGTTTATTCTTGTGTAGATTTTTTGTTATAGATAAATTTAAGTAGTTTATAATATTATTAACTTCTATTTCCTCGCTGAAGGTGTTTTTTTCATGCATGTTATTTAAGTCTTGTAATGTTTCTTTTCTATTTTCATTGTCATAAATTACTAGTACGTCATCGACATATCTTATTATGAGTTCAATGTTAAATTTGCGTATTAGTTCTTCGAAATGTTTATATTCCAGTTCCTGTAGGAAGATTTTGGCCATTATTTCGGATGTAGGACTCCCCATGTAGCAAGTAAGAGCGTCTCTTGACGGAGAAAACGAGCTAAAATGGCTGGTGATCTGACTTGCTGACCACATGTTACCTCTGCACTGAATGGATGATCGTTCACCTCTGTGATTAACACATGTGCATATGAAGCCAATATGCCGGATTTTAGGCCAAACCCCTTCTAGCCCTGTCGCTCCATTGAGTAAAGAGTTAATATCTTCTAAACACGTTGCCATAAAAAAACACATTGTCATAAAAAATTAAAGCTGAGTTTGAAATACGTTTCTAATGCTCATTTTGTGTAAAGTTCATGTTGGCATGTTATTCCTTTACCGCTGTAGCACGGGATTCAGTGAAATAGAGCGGAAAATAGAAAACGACTTGAGATATACCCTGTATATTCCTCTAGGATATGATAGAAAGTTTCATATTACATAAAATCTCATCGATTACCTCAGGCAAAACTAATCGATATATACGATACGTCCACCGCTGTGGTATCGAGCCTTGTCATGCAGCGGGCCCGGGTTCGATCCCCGGTCGGGGCAGTTTTTCTGGGTGAGGTTTTTATCGGGGTTTTTCCTCACCTGTAATACAAATGTCAAGAAAACATTAAGGTCCAAACGGCCCCCGAAATCATATGGCCATCATCATCCTTATCATTATTATTATTATTATTATTATTATTATTATTATTATCATCATCATCATCATCATCATCCTTCACCGGTGTGGAAAGCAACGAAAAGCTACCACACCTACAATTCCCTAGTAAAGCTGCAAGCATAGCATGAAAATGCTGCGATTGCAGTGAAGGACCTGCCTTCGGGCAGAATTATTAAGGACGAACATGTACCGAAATCACTTTTTCCGTACGTAACAACTACGTCATCGTGTGTTCCTTCTACAGTGATGTTATAGAACAGTGCCAAATTCCTGCCTTCGTTGTCCTCTCTCCTACGTACCTCCCCCTTCCTTCTTTATGCGCTGCGTGTGACTGCGCATCTTCCCCTCGTTATCGAAAGCCTCAAATAAGCTGTGCAAGTTAGTATCAGTGTCATCATCAACTTTGGGATCGTCGTGGTCAGGTCGACGGTAGCTCGAGGGAGCTTTTTGGTTTCTTCAGTCCCACAAACCAGGGTAGGTCAACCAGGACTGTGAACCCTAGCCCTCGGCTGGACTGGATTGTGTGTGTGTGTATGTATGTAAAAGGTAAAGTGATCCCACAACAGGCCTCAGGAGGCCCTTGGGGTAGTAGGAGGTTAAGGCTCCCACTTTTTCTAGACAATCGGCACTTTATGTCAGCCGGGTTGTCAGCCCTGCGTGACGGCAGAACAACAGAACAAGCGTCTGGTACTCATTTCAGTTAGAGGCTGAGTCGACCCGGGCCATAGTGCCGCCAGAGGGTTTGGGTCATTTTAAAAATCCTGACCCCAACGGGGTGTGTATGTATGTATGAATATTATTATTATTATTATTATTATTATTATTATTATTATTATTATTATTATTATTGACTTTTTGAATTATTGTTGACCGAGTTTGTTATTTATATTATTTCATTCATATTTTTTTTTCTTTCAATGGTCAAGAAGATATATTTTTGTTATATCATTTGTATTTCAATTATCTGACTTATTTTTTTTTTAAGAATTATTTAGCCTGGTGGAGTTAAGGCCATGTGGCCTTCTCTTCCACTCACCAGGACAAACATATATTACATAAGAATATAACAATCTTAATTAACTCTAATATTAAACACTAAGTAAAAATTTGATCAAAAGATAATATCTAATATACATATTACGATCTATAATACAACCAGTTAATATTAGTTAAAATTAAGACTAAAACTAATAATAAAATGTATACAAGCAAGACATATTAAATTGTCCCTGTCTAGTGTATATAAAAAACAGGAAAATAATGAGATAAAAAAAACTAATTTTACGATTATACAATATTTAAAAAAACAAACAAAAAAATATTTGTTATTCTTAATATTATTTCATAAATAATTAAATATATTAATATTGCTAAAAGAATACTATCAGTGAGGTGTATAAGTTAGTTTGTTATTAAATAATTCTTTAGTTTGTTTTTGAAGGATGTTATAGTTTGACAGTCTCTGACATAGGGTGGAAGGGAATTCCATGTTTTGGTAAGTGACACCGTAAAAGATAATGAATAATATACAGTGTGATGAGGCGGGATATAAAGGACAATGTGCTGATGGGATCGAGTGTCAAGATTATGTGTGTCGGATAGTCTGATGAAGCGGCGTGATAAATAATTAGGCGATGATGTGTGAAGTATTTTATAGAGAAGGGATAGGGAATGGACAGTTCTACGATCTCTTAGACGAAACCACGATAATTGTTCCAGGGACGGTGTAACATGGTCAAATTTGCGAATACCACAAATAAAACGTGCGCAAGAATTATGAACACTTATGATTCTCATTAAAAGTTGCCTTTTTTTAGTTAACTTATGTTTACTAATTGGGTAGCTACTCATGTTTCATTGTGCATCTACTCACATTTCGTATTGATATATATTCTAAAGCTTTCTCAAGCCAAATTAATCCCCTTTTTCCTGCTAGCTTAAACGATTATAATCATTAAAATTCATCGGAGAACATATTGTTTAAACAACTCACCTCATAGGATTCATGCTTCCATGATATAGCGATTTCAAACATAGTCATGTTTGGGAAAAAATATACATTCAGAAAAACAAAAAATAGATCAATGAATTTTGATATCCCTAACGAAATTACATTGATTTCGAAGTTCATAAATTCAACCGTAGATGGCAGCACTGAAGATGGCGACAATAGAATAGTTGACGGCCGAAGAATTTCTTCAGTCGGAGTTATGACTGACGATGAACATGACTATGTTTGAAATCGCGATATCATGGAAGCATGAATCCTTTGAGGTGAGTTGTTTAAACAATATGTTCTCCGATGAATTTTAATGATTATACCTCATAATGTTTACTACCCAACATTAATTAAATATGATTATAATACTGTTTAGCATTCAGTACTATATGTTAAGTAATTTACAAAGGAAAGGTGGATTAATCTTTGCCTTCTATGGGCCCGGGCAAAGGAATGACGATATAGTCACTCAAAACTTTCAAACTCAATGTTATAAAAAGGTAGGATCGTGCGGTGCTGACATATGATACGGTTACACGGTTAGAGCGACTGATCAGCGATTACGTATAATCGCTAGTTACTACGTACTAAACCGCATCACATTCCGTGATACGATAGCTAAATATTATTCCTAATGGCTAGATTAATTACTTCAGCTGTAGACACACACACTAACTAACTAACTCACTGGCACTATCGAACCCGTAGGATCATGTCCGCGCGGACATCAGCTCTCCATACATCCATATCTTGAGCTAATGTTCTCCAATCATTCCCTTATAATCTACTTCCCTCAAATCATAGTTAATGATATTCTCCCACCTCATTCTTGGTCTACCAACTGGGTGTTTTCCCTCTGGTTTTCCTACAGGAAGTTTCCATGCACGTCTCTCATTCCCCATTCTTGCCACATGTCTTGTCTACCAAATCTACGAGACTTAACTTTTCTAACTATATCTGGCTTCCTATAAAGACCATGAATTTCACTGTTTAGTAGTATTCTCCATACAGCTGTCTGTTCATCTCTCTTTGGTTCAAATATTTTCGTGAGAACTTTATTCTCAAATACTCGTAATCTCCTTTTCTCCCTTAAAGTAAGAGTCTATATTTCGCACCCATATAATATAACTTGTAGAATAATAGTTTTATATATTTTCAGTTTAGCATTTTTTAAAGGAGTTGGGACGACAAGAGTCTCTATAATGCATAATAGCATGCATTTCCGGTGTTGAGCCTATGTTTAATTTCTTTGTGCATCTCATTCCTATTTGTGATTATTGTTCCTAGGTATTTGAATTAAGCCACTTCCTCAAAATTTCCCTCATTTGTCAAAAGCTGTCCATTTCCATTATATAATGGATTTCTACGTGTGACCATATATTTAGTTTTAATGATATTTAATTCCAGTCCTAATATCTTAGTGTTACTCAATAGTGTGTGCGTTTTGTCCTTTAGTATCTCCTCGCTATCGGCCAATAGTACTACATAATCATAAACTAACATCTTATTAATACCATTGAGTTGTAAGGCTTTCTCATTCTCTGAAGATTTAATGGAATGCTCTAGTACAAAATTAAATAGTAGAGGAGGTAATGCATCTCCTTCATTCAACCCATTCTGGATTTCAAAAGTGTCCGAAAACTGTTTGCCTACACGCACCCTCTTTGCCCAACATATTTCATATCACAGTCAATGGATCCAATTTCATAAATACCGGATTTTTTTAAACAATCGACTTTATCTTTAGGGTTTCCAAGTACACTATTTAATGTCTTGTTATTTTATAGCCCATTCATTAGTTAACAACGCATTACTTACTTACTCACTGGCACTACCGAACCCGTAGGTTCATGGCCGCGCGGACATAAGCTCTCCATATCTCCCTATCCTGAGCTAATGCTTTCCAATTATTCCCTGTATAATCTACTTCCCTCAAATCATAGTTAATGTTGTTCTCCTACCTCATTCTTGGTCTACCAACTGGGCGTTTTCCCTCTGGCTTTCCTACAAGAAGCTTCCATGCAACTCTTTCATTCCCCATACGTGCAACATGTCCTGCCCATCGCAGTCTACGAGACTTAACTGTTCTTATTATATCTGGCTTCCTATAAAGACCATGTAGTTCATTGTTATGCAGTCTTCTCCGTTCACCTGTCTGTTCATCTCTCTTTGGTCCACAAATTTTACTAAGAACTTTATTCTCAAATACCCGTAATCTCCTTTCCTCCCTTAAAGTAAGAGTCCATGTTTCACACCCATATAATAAAACTGGTAGAATAATAGTTTTATATATTTTCAGCTTAACGTTTTTTGAAAGGAGTTGGGACATCAAAGTCTCTGCAATGCATAATAGCACGCATTTCCAGAATTGAGCCTATGTTTAGTTTCTTTGTGCATCTCATTCCTATTTGTGATTATTGTTCCTAGGTATTTGAATTCAGCCACTTCCTCAAAATTTCCCTCATTTGTCATTACTGCTGTACAATTAATGGAAATATTAAAAATAATCCAACGCATTCATCCTACGTATTTTTATAGATGAAATTCAAAGTCATAAATGAATGCTAGAGGGAAGTGTGTGACCAGATTTTAAAATACGTAATGGAGATGTGATATGTGAGAAACATTATGGGTGCTTTTTTTTTAAAGCATCGACCGTAAATTAACGTAAGCCGGAGGCGAAGAAAACCAAAAACAACTAACACGTATACATGGAGACCTATACATTTATTCCAATATGTATTTCACTGTGTTTGTTTCCGCGGTTTCAGAGAGCTCTGAATTTATAGCTGTTGCAGCACGTATATAAAATACCGGCTGTCGTTTGCAATAGGAATACACAATGCCATGCCATAGGCCAGCTGCGACTCTTCTCGCTTGGGATGCCACTTGCTTCTCCGGCGTTCATCCGAAATCTGCTTTGTTTGCATCACTGAGATACGTGACACAAGTAGATTTATGTATCACTTTGTTCTTACAGAGTAAGCGGAAACTGGTAAATGTACAGGGAGATTATTTTTCTCTTATACTGCACTTACGATCACTGCTTAAGTTATTATTTTTTTAATGCCCAAGCTTTGTCCTTTTTGGACATTTATGGTATTCTCTCCTGGCATTGGCGTATTTGTAACCCACTTGCATAATAATAGATAGATAGATCATCGGTTGATTAATGTCTTTGACATCATCCGATTCCTAATAGCCAATTTTGTCGGTCCCTCCAATCTCCTCGTTGTAGATGTTTCTCCTTCATGTATAAACATATTCCCTGACTTCAGGAGGTTTTAGGTCTTCCTATGCCTCGTCTTCCCTCAGGTCTCCATTCCAAAACGCATTTTGGTAGTCGATCCTCTTCCATTCGCTGGACATGTCCGTACCATCTTAATTGCTGATTTTAATATAATCTAAAATATATAATAATAATAATAATAATAATAATAATAATCGGATAAGGAATGAAGATCTAAGAACAGAGTTAAATATATATCCATTAGATGAGAAAGTCAGAGAATATAGAGAGAAATGGTTTACACATGTGGAAAGAATGAATGTAACAAGATTACCAAGAGCAGCATTCAACTACAAGCCAAGAGGTTGAAGGAATGTAGGAAGGCCAGTGAAAAGATGGACAAAACAACTGTGAGGCGGAACAGGCTATTTGCCTAGCCCGTGAAGTGAAGAAGAAGAAGAAGAAGAAGACGATAATAATAATAGTAATAATAATAATAGCTTTATATTACCCGGCAGAGTTAAGGCCCTAAGGCCTTGTCTGCCACTCGACCAGGTTTTAAAAATACAAAAAAATTGTCTTACATCTAAATTACAATATACATAAACGATTACAAGTTATGAATACAATACAATTAATATTCATAATGTATTTTGATTTACTCTAAATTTAACGAATTAAATATATAATATGTACAAGATATATAAAAACGAGAAAAATATTAATGACATAGTATAAATTTAAATAAATAGAGAAAAATAATTATTAGACAACAGGTAACTCTATAAGCGTTACTTAAAAGTGCCAAGCGCGCGGCACAGAGGTTGGGGTTACGTTACCCCGATGATATGATGGGTGATGGTGATGATGATGATGATGATGATGATAGGGATGCGCCAGGAGAGTCCTTAATCCTAAGCTTAATCCAAGATGAATAAGAATTATGATCATTGCGATGGTCATGTGATGTTCGGGGACCGTTTGGGCCTTAACGTTTCTTGACATTTGTCTTTACATGTGAGGGAAAACCCCGATAAAAATCTCACCCAGGAACTGTGCCGACCGGGGATCGAACCCGGGCCCGCTGCATGACAAGGCAGCAAGCTACCACAGCGGTGGACCCGTAAGTAATTATTAAAATGTGAATTTCAACAAGTTATAGGCCTGCCGTAAAATTTCACATATTCATTAGTTCATTAGAGTATTTTGGAATTCGAGAACATTACGTGCAGGATGACATTTGAGAAAAAAATAATTATATCCAACCCGTCTCTTCTATGAGGATATGAGAAACTAGTTAATAGTTTAATAGAGAATAAAGTTCTTAGGAGATTTTTAGGCCAAATAGAGATGAACAGACAGGTGAATGGAGAAAACTACATAAGAGTCATGAAGAACGATATCAATTGATGAATTAGCAAGAACAACCCCTGTTAAGCCCCCAGTTGTAAAAAGAAATACAAATCCTAGTGATCATAAACAGGGAGCTCTCTAGGTCAATTGAGAATCATAAAATGTCGATAATCAACTAAAAGTTTTAGCGACATGATATGTAGCCTATAGGAAGCCGGATATAATAAGAACAGTTAAGTCTCGTACACTATGATGAGCAGGACATGTGGCACGTATGGGGAATGAAAGAGGTGCATGGAAGCTTCTGGTAGGAAAACCAGAGGGAAAACGCCTAGTTGGTAGACCAAGAATGAGGTAGGAGGATAACATTATCCATGATTTGAGGAAAGTAGATTATACAGGGGATGATTGGAAAACATTAGCTCAAGATAGGGATGTGTGGATAGCTTTTGTTCCGCGCGGCCATGAACCAATGGGTTCGATAGAGCTAGTGAGTTGGTTAATAGTTTATTTAATGTCGTCATGTAACAACTCAGGTAATTAGCATGAAAAATCGAATTTGGGCGTGCAATTACTATAAATGTAGTTCTGAAGGCACTTATTTCAGGTTTGGGGCTTTTTCATGTATCGTAAGTAGGCCTGTATGAAATGGATACTCGGCATTACTTCGCTTCCGAAGAAGCCGTACCCTAGGAATTGTGTCCTTAAAAATCCATCAATGCAGGTCAGATTTAAACTTGGGAACTATGGAACCAGATGCAAGCACTTTTACCACTATTTCTCCGGGATATTCTACACAATACATTGAAACTTTTTAACTCTTTATGCGACAAATTTCTCTCAGAAGCGCAGGCAAATACAATTTTTATGTATTTTTCTTTAATCTCCAATATATTGTTACATCACAGTATACTATTTTGGAGAATTTTTGGACCGGCTTTTGAAATTCGAGGGCGGTCGCAGGAATCAATTCTCGCTTTATATAGTAGATAGAAATTCTTGATTTGGCGACTCATGAGTCAGTATGATTCGCTGGAAACTTTCCAGATGTGGCCATTATTCGCTTTCTGGAAGAATCGGCTTCTCGTGGTTTCGATTCGAGAGAGGTCAAGATTATGCTTCCAGATAGTTTGTCCCTCTTACGTACAAGAGATGGGAATGAGCTGAAAAATCAGTCATACGCGAGAGCCAGTCGTGTCGCAGAAGTGGAGTCGTGAAGGTGATCTGAAGGTCGACAAGGAATAAAGTTTTGCTAGGAAGAATTTGTACGAGTATGAACAAGTGAGCTATAAAATAAACCGTAACTGTAAGATACTCAGAGCAGAAAATTGTGTGTGTTATTGTGAAATAAATAAGATATGGAATTTTTTATGAAAACTGGTGTAAAGTGAAATAAAATAAATTCCAGCTATCCCCACGCCACTGTTACCACGCAACACTATTCAATTTAGATATGTACGAGTTTTCACAGATAAATAAATACATGAAGGAGATGGGGAAACATATTTGTGGATGTGGTCTTCGAATTTAATTACAGATACGCTGAAGTTGCGAGAATTTATTTTTGTGCTTTATTTATACATTCTTAATACCCATATATATTTTTACTCTTGCGAGTTGCCTCGATTGAACGATCCATCAAAACGAAGAAAACATCAAAATCAGAAATGCAGTTAATTTTTTTTTCTCGTGTAATATCTCAATAGACGTTAATTTTTATTAGGTATCATAATAGAAAAAAAATACAAGTCTCTCATCCATAAGGCAGGGTCTTAACATCATCCATAAAGTATATAACTTTTTTTAAATTCAGGATTGTATCTGTAATTTACACAGGTATCCTCAACAAAAGTATACCTTTTTTTTTCTTGCACATTTCCCGATCTTGTGTGTCTGCTTTGTCATATTTCTCTTCTTCATGATGCCTTGAATTCCCTTTACCCACGTTGGCTTTGGTCTACCACCTTTCCCTTTTCCAGCAGGTTTCCATTTTAATACTTCTTCGTTTGTTTCTGTGTCCCTTCTTCTCATTATATGTCCATACTCTCTTAGTTAGATTTCTTCAATCTCCTGAACAATATCCTTTTCCATATTCATAACATCTCTTATTGTATCATTTTGTCTAATTTTGATATTCTTGTCGATCTTCTTAAAAAGTCCATTTCAGTGACTAATAATTTATTTCTGTGTTTTTGCTTCATCGTCCATGTTTCCGCACCATGTAATAAAATCTATCTATCTATCTTCGGGTTTTTACAGCAGCTGCCGTCTTCCCGTGCCAAATCTCCAAAGCCTACGGTCTTGGGCATGTTCGATGCTTAGCCCTCTAGCTTGCATTACTGTCTTCATGTTTTCCTTCCATGCTAACCTTGGTCTTCCTCTTTTCTTCTTTCTATTCGGATGCCATTCATATAGTTGCTTCGGCCATCGCTCATCTTCCATTCTTAAAACATGTCCTAACCACTTTAATTCCTTATACTCTTCAAAATTGTGGTATATAGAGGAACTTCGGGTAATTTGGACCCCTGTTTTGAATTTGTTGTTTATCTTCTTTAATTAAGGGATTTGAATGTTGTTTAATTACAGTGATTATCATTAGTGTTGTAACTTTGAAATGACACTTATTTTATTCAAATATGTAAACATCGTCATAATTTATAAACTTTTTTTACATTACAAGAAAGGTCCACTTTAACCTCCATAATCGGATAAAGTGGACTTCGTAGCCCACCTTAGCTTTTAGTCTATTTTAAGTTTATTTACTCTATTAATTTATACAGACAGGCACAGATTAATATGAAAATATTTATGACTGATTATAATTAAAAAGCGTTAATATTTATTTAATGTTTTGAAAAATTATTGTTGATTATAACATTCACATGTCATTCAACTGCAGAAAGCAACGGTCTTTGAGTTTAGTAAAATTACAAGGATATTAAATAAAATTAATTAAGTGAATGGTTTTTACAGATAGCATCCTCATTGATAAAATATACGTATTCGTGTAAAGTGGACCCAGGTCCTCGTGGAGGGTCCACATTAACCTAATTCTTTTGTTATGTTTAATTATTTTATACAGCCACCATGTCACATAATATCAAACCAAACTCGTCAGTATATTAAAACAGCAACTACATAATATAATATATTTAGGAGTTGTTTTTAATATTTGTAATATTCAATAGCAGAAATTAAGAATTGATTCTTAGCTTGAAAATTTTTTAAATGGTTTCATTTTTCATAAATATCACGAATAAACCCTTCTTTGCACAAAGAATTTTATGAAAGTGGCCTTGAACCCGTCAAAGTTTATGAGGCGAAGAAGTTAAAATATTTTCTGTTCGAGGGCAGCACCAATTAAAGAAGATGTTAACAGGGTCCACTCAAACAGAATGGTCCACATTACTCGGACTTCACTGTATTAATAATTTAGTCCTCTTGATTATATCCCTACTCCATAAAATAAAATACATGTATTAATTAAATAAAATAAAACGTAGTTTTATTTGATTTTCATATTTATTATATAATTCTGTGACAGCTGTTTCGGTACACTGTACTTAGTAAAGTAAAGTGATCCCACAACAGGCCTCAGGAGGCCCTTGGGGTAGTAGGAGGTTAAGGCTCCCACTTTTTTCTAGACAATCGGCACTTTATGTCAGCCGGGTTGTCAGCCCTGCGTGACGGCCGCCTTTACCCCAGAACAAGCGTCTGGTACTCATTTCCGTTAGAGGCTGAGTCGACCCCAGGGCCATAGTGCCGCCAGAGGGTTTGGGTCAGTTTAAAAATCCTGACCCCAACGGGACTTGAACCCTCGACCCTCCGGCTTGTAGCTCAGTGCCTTAACCACTACGCTACGGCGTGCCCCCGCTCTTCAGACAAATTATGAATTGTGTTCCAACTGATCTAAGCAACAATACAACAATATTTATTTAAATTTTTAAATTTATATATTTAAATAAATATTGTTGTATTGTTGCTTAGATCAGTTGGAACACAATTCATAATTTGTTAACATGTCTGAAGAAGGTACAGTGTACCGAAACAGCTGTCACTGAATTATATAATAACTATGAAAATTAAATAAAACTACGTTTTATTTTATGTAATTAATAAATATGGATTTTCATCAAGTAAACACCAACTCAATTGATTATTAAAATATATGTATATAACATATTTAAGATATATAATTCCTACTAACTGGCCAAGTATACAACGTGAAATTACGTAATTATATTACATAAAAGGCGAAGACAGGAACTTCTAATATTTACACAGACTATTTAACTCATGCCCCAAATGGGAGTCAATGACCAATCACGTTTCAATGATTTCTGTTTTACAACCAATCAGAGTCGTGTTTCACCAAATATTTATCAGTGTTATGATTACCATATTAAAGAAAGCTCCTCCTTACAATATTGCGTTCCTTTGGCAATAAATAGTATGATCTGGTTGCAGTGATAAACAAAAGAAGCAGTAGAAGCGTACCTATCGTTTCTCATTTGTTTTCAAACATCGCCGTTTACATTAAATATATAAATATTTTAAAATAACTATAGTTAAATAATGATTTGTGAGTAAACAGCTTAATTTTATTCGTTAAATAGTCCTAACAAATGCCACTCTTGATTTCTAAATTCTCTAGATAAATTCACTCCTCACTTCGTGAGTCCTGAATTTATCGATAATTTGGAAATCACTCGTGGCATTACTTATGACAAGTCTCAGGTTTGTGAAGGGGCTCTGCATGGAATTTACGCGAGGATGTGTAATATATCAACAGGTAATATATTATGATGGTTTCTGCATATAATTAATGTAGGGAAATGTAGCCCCATTAGCCCCGGAGTGAAAGATTGTAATATGTAAGCAGTGTTTAACCCATATCTCATTGTCACTGCTATACCACACACTTAGATAGTCCATTATAGCGTAATGTCCACTTACCATACTCGCTTATACTCCCATTTATGCCATATTCAATGTGTTTTATGTCTATATTGAAGCATTTTGTATGTATTTAATTCTCAACAGCTTGCAGAGTACGTTACGTTTCTAATCAATGGATGGAAAATTGTGTTCAACGGTTCTACAAGAATACTCCATCTATTTAACAAGAGATCAAGAACCTCGGCCTTGACATTAATTTAACAATTCAGTCACAAAGTATCCTTTTTAACATTCTGATTAGGCCATAACATTATTTTGCAGTGACTGACTCTCTAAGAAATACGGCTACCAGATTGTATATATAGTGCATGAATCTCAGCCGATAGCGCATGCGGGAGATAATATAAAAACATTTGTAGCAATTGAAAGAAACCACTGTTTGCACTTTCTTAACCGAATTATTTTCCAGGAAATAACGTTGCAGAAAAATATAATTGACATATTTACATCATAGGACATCAGAAATTCATTAATACATATAATGTTAGTTATAAATTTCTCCACTAGGGTGCATTTACAATATTGTATCCTTTGGCAACAAATGATATGATCTGGTGGCATTGATGAACAAAAGAAGCAAATGAAGCGTACCAATCGTATCTCATTTGTTTTCAAATATCGCCGTTTACATTAAATATAAACATATTTTAAGATAACTATTTAAATAGTCCACCGCTGTGGTCTCGAGGTACCGTGCTGCCTTGTCACGCAGCGGGCCCGGGTTCGATCAGCGGCCGGGGCAGTTTTTCTGGGTGAGGTTTTTATCGGGTTTTTCCTCACGTGTAAGACAAATGTCAGGAAAACTTTAAGGCCCAAACGGTCCCCGAAATCATATCATCATCCTTCACCGGTGTGGAAAGTAACGGGAAGCTACCACACCTACAATTCCCTAGTAAAGCTGCAAGCATAGCATGAAAATGCTATCTTTGCAGTGAAGGACCTGTCCTCGAGCAGAATTACTATGGATGGATGGATATTTACATAATGATTTGTGAGTAAACAGCTTAATTTTATTCGTTAAATAGTCCTAACAAATGCCACTCGTGATTTTCTAAATACATTTGGAAATCACTCTTGGCATTACTTATGACTATTTAACTCATGCCCCAAATGGGAGTCAATGACCAATCACGTTTCAATGATTTCTGTTTTACAACCAATCAGAGTCATGTTTCACCAAATATTTATCAGTGTTATAATTACCATATTAAAGAAAGCTCCTCTTTTTAATATTCTGAACAGGTCTGACAATTATTTTGCAGTGACTGAGCCAACAGTAAAACCGCCATATTTGAATGTTCAAAATGGCAGAAACAAGATTTGGCTGTGCTTCAAATTAAGTTATAGACGAAATACAAATTTGACAATGTGTGTTCATTAATTGTGTTTTTAAATAATGATATTACCGAGTTCTTTTTGATAATTCTGTGTTCTATAACTGTGTTTTTAAATAATGATTTTACCGAGTTGTTTACTAAAAAATAAATTAATAACCTATAATTTTGGTTATAATATACAGTTTGATGTTTTAATTTTTTCTCCGCTAGGATGCATTCTTATAACATTGCGATGATATTTCAAATTTTCCACGCCAGATGGCAATATATAACATTATATGATCTTGTTGCAGTGGATGGAGAAACGAAACATACCGTTTCTCATTTGTTTTCAAACATCGCCGTTTACATTAAATAAATAAACATTTTAAAGTAACTATATTTAAATAATGATTTGTGAGTAAACAGCTTAATTTTATTCGTTAAATAGTCCTAACAAATGCCACTCTTGATTTCCAAATTCTCTAGATAAATTCATTCCTCACTTCGTGAGTCGTGAATTTATCGATAATTTGGAAATCACTCATGGCATTACTTATGATAATGATTTGAGATGTTAAGTGTGTTACTTAATAAAATAAATATATTGCTTCTACAAAAAAAAAGTCGTAGTGAAAATATGTAAAGAAATAATTGTCTCTTGCGGCATTTTATTTGAATCCTCATGCAAATTATATATTAACTACGTTGTGGTAATATTTTCCATTCTTCTCACAGTAGGGATTAGTTAGTCGAAGTTTTTTAACCCTTAAATTGGCAAAACATAGGTTTCTTCTGTTAGTTATTTGAATGTAGCGGACCGCAGTGAAAACGGAATCTTGTATAACTGTTATTATTAGGTATATTTGTATAATTAGAAACACATTTAAACTGGTTTATTTTTGTTCGTTTCCTTCTGATTTATTTAAAATATAAAATTAATTGAACCAACTGATGTATCCAAAAGGATACATTATAAATTTAATGGTTAACTAAAACTGCGTAACCCAGTTTTATTAAAATTCTGGAATTCTCGATACGACATTATCTTGTTAAAATGCTATTAACTCTTGAATCCAATGTAAAGTAACTTCTAATATTAAATAAAACTGAACTGCAGAATATTTAATACTTTCATGTGCTTATATCAATAAAACTAAATATATGGTAACACGTAGAAATTCATTATATAATGGAAATGGACAGCTAATGACAAATGAGGGAAATTTTGAGGAAGTGGCTGAATTCAAATACCTAGGAACAATGATCACAAATAGGAATGAGATGCACAAAGAAATTAAACATAGGCTCAATTCTGGAAATGCGTGCTATTATGCATTGCAGAGACTTTTGATGTCCCAACTCCTTTCAAAAAACGTTAAACTGAGAATATATAAAACTATTATTCTACCAGTTATATTATATGGGTGCAAAACATGGACTCTTACTTTAAGGGAGGAAATGAGAATACAGGTATTTTAGAATAAAGTACTTAGGAAAATTTTTGGACCAAAGAGAGATGAACAGACAGGTGAATGGAGAAGACTACATAATAATAAACTACATGGTCTTTATAGGAAGCCAGATATAATAAGAACAGTTAAGTCTCGTAGACTGCGTTGGGCAGGACATGTTGCACGTATGGGGAATGAAAGATTTCCATGGAAGCTTCTTGTAGGAAAGCCAGAGGGAAAACGCCCAGTTGGTAGACCAAGAATGAGGGGGGGAATAATATTAACTATGATTTGAGGGAGGTAGATTACACAGGAAATGATTGGAAAGTATTGGCTCAGAATAGGGATGTATGGAGAGCTTATACCTGCGCGGCCATGAACCTACGGGTTCGATAGTGCCAGTGAGTAAGTAAGTAAGTATGTGCTTATATGTTCTCCACAAAGGAGGAAATTTTCATGAGATGAATTGCATTCTAGATATCCATCCATCCATCCATCCATAGTAATTCAGCCCGAGAGCAGGTCTTTCACTACAATCATAGCATTTTCATGCTATGCTTGCAGCTTTACTAGGGAATTGTAAGTGTAGTAGCTTCCCGTTGCTTTCCACACCGGTGAAGGATGATGATGGCCATATGATTTCGGGGACCGTTTGGGCCTTAAAGTTTTCCTGACATTTGTCTTATAGGCGAGGAAAACCCCCGATGAAAACCTCACCCAGAAAAACTGTCCCGACCGGGGATCGAACCCAGGCCCGCTGCGTGACAAGGCAGCACGCTACATCGAGACCACAGCGGTGGACATTCTAGATATAAAATTAAAATTCTTTGGGGAAGAAATCAGCTAAATTCTTCAGTTATCATTCTGAAAATGCAAATCGAGGAAAAATATTTAATCGTTCTAATAAGTCAGTGTACGGACACATTAGAAGGATGGAAGAAGGAAGACTACCTAAGATAATCATGGATTGGGAACCACAGGGAAGAAAAAAGAAGGGTAGAACAAATATTACATGGATTCAGGGAATCAATGAAACTAAGAGGGAATGGGAAATAGAAGAAGATATATGGATGAACAGACAGGAATGGAAAAATGTGTTGAAACAAATGTGTAGTTAACTGTGAACATGGGTACCGGAAAAATGTATATTCATTGTAAAAGCCGGAATAATAAAAAAAACTAATAAAATTCATATCAAATTCCGTTGAGGTGAATAGTCATAAGAAGAAAAAACTTAAAATATGTACCTTTTTGACATGTGCCGTCGTGCTCAACTACGTTAAAAAATTATGTTTAGAATGTTATCTGGAGGCCTTTCGGAAGTTAATTTCCATCATCAGCAAGATGAGCTTCTGCTACTAGTTGTTGAGTACTCAGTGCAACAGATACTTATTTTATACACGCTTGATATTAGCTTGACCTGTCTACACACTATGTAGTAACTGAATCTTTCCACACGATCTTTCAACCATCTTAAAAACAACAGTGGCAACTGACGTGAATCTTTATATAACTTGTAACAATACCAAAGACCATACCAATAATTTCATAACTTTTATATTCTAAGAATCCTGGCCATCGATCATCAGGACATCACAAAATAAAGACCGTGTGGTATTAATAGGTTGTGGATGTATGGACTTTTTTAGTTACGTTTGGTGGTAGACTCAGTTGGTAGAGTAGTGGACTGCTAGTGGTATATAATCTCAGTAATCCATAGGTCACTGGTTCTTCAAATCCAGCCCCAGCGGATTCTTTTTTAGAAGAGTATTTACTTTTAGCTCCTACTTACAAAGTATACGCATTTAAAGATCTTTAATAATTATTTAGAAAACCACACTAAAAAATAAACAAATCCATACTAAGTTTAAAAAACTGAAATCAACTAGCTTTATTAGAAACCGTAACTTAAAAAATGAAAAATAATTTTAATTTCCTACATGCTTGGGATAAAATTAAAGTGGTCAACAACAAAATAATCTCGCAACACACTCAAACACTAAAACTAGAGTTATCTACAAAAATAATAATAATCAATAAATAATAATATCAATTAACATATTGGATACAAAACTAATATTGGTAAAAGCTAAAATCTCCTAAGAAGAAACAGTAAAAACGCATAAAAAGCAGCCACGCTTTCGATGGTAAACATTAGTTTTTTTTAGATAACTACTACATTTTATTCTAGATGTGTTGGAGATGATACATTTTGTTGACCACTTAATTGTATCCCAAGCGTGTTGGAAATTAAACTTGTTTTTCATTTTTAGTTCGGTTTTCTAATAAAACGTGTTGTTTATGAGTTTTTTTTAAACTCATTATTTATGACCATGGCCATTGTAGCTGAGTTGGTGCATAATTAACTAGTCCAATTACTATATTCAGAAATTACCTTTCTTTTAATTTCCAACAAAGAATACATGTTTAGCATGCATGTTTAGTGATTATGTTATCCTGTCATTTACCTGAAATTTTTAATTCGGTAAACTATCTAGTTACATGATTTTATTTTGTGAAAAGTTGAATGTTGAATGTATTAGAGCCTCTACATAAACTGGGACGTAGATTTGATGTATGAAACTGTACCGGAAAATTATAAAGCAACAAGCCGCGAGGATCAGGTAAAGTTGCTCTTAGTAAAGGAAACAAGAGAGGTAATTCAATCGCCTGTGTGTTTTGCGTTTCCCGCAACGTTCCAGTCCGATACAGGACCAAATAATTGGTGTCAACGCTCATGGCCGGCAAATATTCAAATTAGAGTTTACCCTGATTAATTGGTGATTATCTCATCCATAAAAGGGAGAGCTTGTAGGCTAATGCCAATATTAGCGGGATTGCCTATACTGCAAAACAGTCATTCTACCCTAACACCAATAATATTGGTTACATTCCACACAAACATCAAATTAATTAATACATATGACGTCAGTCCTCACAAATTTAATTCTTTAACCTCTTTCATTTATATTTTAAATTTTGAAATCCACACATTTTTACGAATGAGTTTAAACTATAAGTATAGAATTTAGAATAGAAATTCATAAAAACACTATTTTAATCTTTACGAAGTTCTAATGTTGTATAATTAAATATTTAATAAGATCTTAGAATAAGACCATTCGTAAAACAATTTTAATCATTACTAAGTTGATTGCTAATGCAATTAAATATTTATAGAATTTAGAATAGACCATTCGTAAACAACATTTTTTAATCTTTACCGAAGTTGATTGTTATAAAACGTACGAAAAATAATTAATTGAGTCACATAATCACACAGAAAATAACCAAACAGAATATCATATGCCGACAGACTTTCAAATTATAAGCCACCGCGAGACCAATAGGCTATTTTTATAGCTGCACAAGAGATATTTTAAAACAAACCCTTGAAAGGAGGGTTGTGGTTAAGATCCGATCAGCACTGTTAAACATACCTAAGTTAATGGAATAGCTGTTTATGAGACAAGGGATTTTTTAAAGAAACCAGCAAAACTAGAGAGATATAAACTGGGGAAAAAAAGAGAAAAGGGGGAGTCTAGTCGGAGCCATCGGACAGCGAGGTCGCAAGGCCAGCGCCCTGCTGGGCCCATTTCATAATTATGTAAGTAGAGTTTTGTATTAGAGTATTTTCAATTCTCTCGGGAATGTCCAAAATCAAAGTATAATCTCCTATAAGGTAATATTAACCTATTATTAAATGGTGCTTCCAAGTTCTATCTTAAGTAATTTTCAAATGTAACTATAATATGTTCTTATATATATATATATATATATATATATATATATATTTTATATATATATTAAAGTGTTTGATACATCGTGTCAATGGCTTCTTTTTATGTCGTAAAAAAAAGTGTGTAAATTCTTTTAGAAGTCCTGTTCTCACTTCATGCATTCCTATAATTTCCTCGGCACGCTACCTAGTAATTAGTAAAGCCCTTTCGAAATAATAAAGAATAAAATAAAGAAATAAAGCGAGTCATTACATTGATAAATTTATTTTACCTTATGTTCAATTCCTGATTATCGTGAAGAAAATTGGCGTGAACTGGAAGGAGAGAAGGCTCATAAGTAGTCTTTATATGAAACAGCGAATAAAAGTGAAGATAGGAGAAGAAATGTCAGAGGGAAAAGAAATTGGAAGAGGGGTGAGGCAAGGATGTCCTCTATCACCTGCTCTTTTCAACACCTACCTGGAAGACCTAATGAAGAACTGCTTCAGCAATGCGGGAGGCATAAACATGGGAGGAAGAAGAATAAAGTGCATAAGATTTTCTGATGATATGGCTTTGCTAGCAGAAGATGCAATGACATTGAGGGACATGCTGATGGAGCTAAATGACAAGTGCGAGGATTATGGGATGAAAATAAATATAAATAAGACGAATGCCATGATTATAGGAAGGAAACCAAGGAAGATAAACATGAGGATTAAAGATGAGGCCATTGAGCAAGTGGAGAGCTTCAAATACTTGGGTTGTACTATCAGTAGTAACATTAACTGCGGTCAAGAAGTAAAGCAGAGGGTAGCAATGGCAAAATAAGCTTTCAACAAGAAGAAAATAATTTTGTGCGGACCTTTGGCAAAAGAATTAAGGAAGAGGCTAGTGAAGTGCTTTGTGTGGAGTGTAGAATTGTATGGTGCAGTGACTTGGACATTACAACGGAATGAGGAAAAGCGACTGGAAGCTTTTGAGATGAGGGTATGGAGAAGAATGGAACGTATAAAATGGACAGACAAAGTAAGAAATAAAGATATGCTAGATAGAGTGGGTGAAAGAAGATAATTGCTGGAACTCGTAAAGAAGAGGAAAAGAAATTGGATTGACTACTGATTAAGAAGAAACTGCCTGCTGAAGGATGCCCTAGAAGGAATGGTCAACGGAAAGAAAGTTAGAGGCAGAAAAAAAACATCAGATGGTAAAATAAATGGTTTGTATTGCAGATACAAAAAGGATAGCTGAGTAAAGGAAAGGATGGAGAATGCTGAGTTTGTAGTGAAAGACCTGCTCTTGAGCAGAACACTATGAATGAATGCATGAATGTTCGATTTCATTATTTTTAATTAGTAAATATTAACACTTACAGGTATTCTAAGAATTCGACAAAACAGAAAGTAACTAAAAAATGTTATATGCAATGTTTGATGATCAGTATAGTATTGTATCGCTGAGTTGAAAAGGGAAGAAACTCCAAATGTCCTATTTTTGAGAAAACCTTAAAAAAAAGCGTAACATCTTATACCTTACTTCGACAAAATTTTTACCAATTACAATATTGATCCTCTTCTTTTTTTATCAAAAACTTATAAAAATATGGTTCATTAAAATCCCTTGTGGATAATGAACGTTTTCCAAAAGATGGCAAAGGAAAGCAAGTAATAACCAAAATCTGTTTCTTTGATGTATCTGAGGGTTTGAATGTAGTTTTCTTGTCTTATAATTAATAATAACGTTTCTTTATGTCTTCTTCTTCTTCTTAAACTTAATTTGTAGGATTTTCATTCTGTTTATTTCCAAAATCACTCCTCGGAGGAAGACGTATTGGATGTGCATTCACTGTCTATCCATCTCTTGGCTGGTCTTGTTCTTGATCTTCTCCCGTCCATTGGTCTATCTTCTTTAGCTCTTTTTGCAAGCCGGTTTTCTTCCATTCTTTCTATATGACCCTTCCAATATTTTCGTCTATCTATAATAAATTTGGTCTTGTCTTGAATATGGCATTTGTCCCTAATTTCTGTGTTGTGTATTTTATCAAATAATGTTTTCCCTGAATAGTTCTTAAGATTTTCATTTCACATGTGTTTATTATTGGTTTAGTTTTTGTTGTATCAGCCCTAGTTTGTGCTCCATATACGATAATTGGTCGAACTATCGTTTTGTATATGCTAAATTAATTTTTGGATAATTTGAAAAAGGAAGAAGCTTCATTGCATTCGAAGAACGATAAAACACGTATGTACTACAGAAATTATGAATTCTTGTTATTTTTTAATTTCCTGTAAGCAGAGGATCAATATTGTAATTGGTGAAACATTTGTCAGAATAAGCTATAAGAAGTTGTGTAGATTTTTAATGTTTTCTATAAAATAGGATACATGGAGTTTCTTCCCTTTTCAACTCAGCGATTCAATTAAAAATAAAACTATCTAAAATATGTTTCAAAAAAATATTAATATTGTTGCTTAAACTCTTAGTTTTGATTGTGTGATCAGGCATTTTCAATATTACTCGTAACAAATAAACAAATTAAGACTGATTCAAACAATAAGAATCAGTATGGATAGTCAAAATGAAACTCAAATGATACCATCTATTTTTAACCCTTAAATTCATAATGTATCCTTTTGGATACATCAGTTGTTTCAGTTAATTTAATATTTTAAATAAATCAAAAGAAAACGAACAAAATGAAACCACTTAAATGTGTGTATAATTATACAATATACCTAATAATAACAGTTACACAAGATTCCGTTTTCACTGCGGTCCGCCACATTCAAATAACTAAGAAAAGAAATTTGTGTTTTGCCAATTTTAGGGTTAATGATTTTTTATAATATGAAATATTAATTGTTTTTGTTAGATATATTAATAAAATAATTAATGAGGTTGTAACATTACTATTGATTAATCTATCCTCGTTTGTTTGCTCGTAAAATTGCGAATTATATCTGCACGGTTTATTAATATGTTAATGAAAATTGTTTCCGTTTTTTTGTGAATAATATAATATAATGTATTTAATGGATTTTTCCGTTTGTTTTATAAATACTAGTGGCCGCCCAGTAGTCGAAATTCGACCACAATTCATTAAATTTTTAAGTATGTCACAAATACGTCATTATACATTACTTTTCGATTTATTTTAAAAAAATACGAACGATAGGAAATATGTGGTATAGTTTGACTAGATTTATTTAGCCTGGTGGAGTTAAGACCATGTGGCCTTCTCTTCCACTCACCAGGGCAAACATAAATATTACATCAGAATATAACAATCTCAATTAACTCTAATATTAAATACTAAATAAAAATTTGATCAAAAAGATAATATCTATTATATTACGATCTATAATGCAACCAGTTAATATTAGTTAAAATTAAGACTAAAACTAATAATAAAATATATACAAGCAAGACATAATAAATTGTCCCTGTCTAACGTATTTAAAAAACAGAGAAAAATAATGAGATATAGAAAACTAATTTTACGATTATACAATATTTAAAACAAAACGAAAGAAAATATTTGTTAATCTTAATATTATTTTAATAAACAATAACATTTATTAATTATTAAAATAATACTATCAGTGAGGTGTATAAATTAGTTTGTTATTAAATAATTCTTTAGTTTGTTTTTGAAGGATGTTAAGTTTGACAGTCTCTGACATAGGACGGAAGGGAATCCCATGTTTTGGTAAGTGAGACCGTAAAAGATAATGAATAATATACAATGTGATGAGGAGGGATATAAAGGACAATGTGCTGATGGGATCGAGTGTCAAGATTATGTGTGTCGGATAGTCTGATGAAGCGGCGTGATAAATCATTAGGCGGTGATGAGTTCAGCCATATTTAAAAAAACAATAATGCGTCATCTGACATTTGTATACTATAAACTTACTTACTTACTCACTGGCACTATCGAACCCGCAGGTTCATGGCCGCGCGGACATAAGCTCTCCATACATTCCTATCCTGAGCTAAAGCTTTCCAATCATTCCCTCTATAATCTACTTCCCTCAAATCATAGTTAATGTTATTCTCCCACCTCATTCTTGGTCTACCAACCGTTTTCCCTCTGGCTTTCCTACAAGAAGCCTCCATGCAAGTCTTTTATTCCCCATACGTGCAACATGTCCTGCCCATCGCAGTCTGCGAGACTTGACTGTTCTTAATATATCTGGCTTCCTATAAAGACCATGTAGTTCATTGTTATGTAGTCTTCTCTATTCACCCGTCTGTTCATCTCTCTTTGGTCCAAAATTATACTATAAACTACTAATAATAAATATGCGAGAGTAAGTCAATTCGTATTGCTATGGTGTGTAATATTTAAGCTATTAAAATTTGCATTTGGCTTATTATTTTGTGAATGGGAATTTATATCGCTTCCTCTTTGTCTCTCGCTCCGATCCGTCAATGTTCTATGTCGAGGCATAATGGAGGTAGGTGCGAATATCTAGATACAAAAAAAAAATATAATGAAATTACTGAAACAAAGATTAGACAGGGTTTAATTTAAATGTAAATAATAAAATGTACTCACTTTGTATAACTGTAGGCTTTCACATTATTACACCAGACTGTACAGAGAAGCCATTGAAATATATAACACAAAAATTCCTTTAACAAAAAAGAAGAAACCATGAAGATAAACAAAATCTGGATCCCGGCATTGCACAATACGACAACGAAGCCTATGACTTCTGCTAGCGACAGCCTGGACAAAACAGCACGCAACACGGACCGCGCAGAAAACCGCCTCTCCACCAGGGGCGTGCCTATAAATAGGGAGGGAGTTTCCAACGACCAGCCAGTCTGCAGCCGACTGTTGAGGAGTTCACAGAGAGCACGCAGTATCTCCTGAAGATGTCTACCGCAGCAGTAGACGAAACGTCGAGTAGAAGAACGACTGGACCACGGCCTATATGCCCGGAAGACGAACCTAATATGGATGTACTCACTTTGTTTTAAATCAGTACTGAAGAAAAGCAATTAAATATTTTAAGTCAGTTTGGCGTATACAAACTAATCTTACTAAGGTACCCCCTACTACTCTAACAGAAATTCAAATGACATTTATTTTACAACCAATTCTTATTAACAAATTAAATAAACCACTAATAATAATAAATACGCGAGAGTAAGTCAATTCACATTGCTGCTGCACAATTTTCTTTTTTACAACAATGCAGTTTCAGCATGGGTGTAAACAAATGAATGAGTACACAGGCGAAATGTAGCAGGAATTCGTAATTTCTTACTTTCTAGGTGAGTCCGAATGTTCGAATATTGTGTAGTTACGAGTGCAGAAAATATTAGTGTTTGAAATTATAAATTCCTCTTTCTCGGAAACCTTGCGTAACGCAGAAAAACCGATATCATATTTGAATTCAGGAGAAGAAATACTATCAGAATCACATATTTTTCTTTCTGAGACAAAACAAAAGTTTATTTTTACACGCTTTATATTAGCTTGACCTGTATCTATCTATCTATGATTTTTACATTTTATTCTTAGAGAGCTTACTTTTACCAATATCTGTTTATTATCAAATATATTAATTGATATAGAGCACCACACGCTTTTGATGGTAAAATTATTTTCTTTTTGTTGATAACTCTAATTTTATTCTATATGTGTTGGTGATGATTTTTTTGTTGACCACTTTATTTTATCCCAAGCGTATTCCAAATTAAAATTATTTTTCATTTTTTAGTTTTCTAATAAAGCGTGTTCTTTTAGTTTTTTAAAACTATTATTTATCTTTTTTACAACAATACAGTTTCAGTATGAACGTAAACAAATGAATGAGTACACAGGCTAAATGTAGCAGAAATTCATTTCTTACTTTCTAGGTGAGTCCGAATGTTCGAATATTGTGTAGTTACGAGTGCAGAAAATATTAAAGTGTTTGAAATTATAAATTCCTGTTTCTCGGAAACCTTGCGTAACGGAGAAAAACCGATATCATATTTGAATTCAGGAGAAGAAATACTATCAGAATCACATATTTTTCTTTCTGAGACAAAAAAGTTTCTTTTTTGTTGCTCAGTGTTATCTGATTGCCTTCTTAAATCAATACTTACCAGTTTCTTATCTCAGCAGACGAGAAACCTTGTACAATAATGTTACAATAATACTAATTTCAATTTTGTTGACAGGTTCAATCCATTAGAATTTAATCTTAATAAATTACCAGTCTACAGTCAATTTATAACAGAGATGTTAATATTATTCACGATACGAGAATTCGATAGTTACCGTAATTCTGTCTCCAAATTTTCTGCTTTGAAGACGTAATTACCTTAATGGGTGAAGGAACAGGCCTACTAACGGAATTTCTGCCAGAGGCAAACCGCATTTCGCTTAAACAGTTCACGTTCACTCTTAACTCTCCGTAGGAAACTGTAGCAAAGGTCAGGCCAGGTCATTTCCTCTCTGCAAGCATGAGTTCGCAAGATCACACTTTCAAAATTTATCTAACTTACTTTTTCCTCATGTTGAAATGTGATCAAATAATTATTTAAAGCAAAAATATAGCATAATTAAGAAAGGAAATTTGTAATAAGTCATAAATTAATATTCTCTAACCTTGAAGATATTACATTTTGATTGTAAGAAAATGAATAACTTAATAGTGTTCGTATAATACGAGAAAAAAATTATACCTATCTCCACAATTACTAGTGAAACATTCTTCTTCTTCTTCTTCTTCTTCCTTTCATATGATAGACCTAGTGGTCTGTTACGGTCTCAATCCAACGTTTGAAGGTTCTGCCCAAAGATCTCTTGCCTGGTGGCTGGTAATTTAATAATAATAATAATAATAATAATAATAATAATAATAATAATAATAATAATAATAATAATAGCTTTATTTTACCCGGCAGAGTTAAGGCCTTAAGGCCTTGTGTACCACTCAACCAGTAAATTTAAGATCTGACGTGGTATTCTTGTTCTGCTCATTCTTCGTACGTGAGATTTCCAGTTGTTTCTGTATGTTTGTACATATTCCATGACTGATTCTGTTTGTAATTCTTTGAGAATGTCAGAATTACTTTTATGGTCTGTCCTTGAATAGCCCGCAGTACGTCTCATAAATTTCATTTCTGCCGCAGTTAGTCTTTGTTCATCTACATTGCGAATTGTCCAGGCCTCACTGCCGTAACATAATATGGGTCTGGCCAGTGTTTTATAAATTCTAGTTCGTGTGTGTTGCTGTACTCTGTTTGGCTTGAAAATATTATTTATAATTCCTGTTATTTTGTTAAATTTTATAATTTTTTGACTAAAATCTTTTTCTTCTTCGTATGTAACTTGGTATCCGAGAAACATTATTAACTATGTTATATAAAATATTTAGAATACGAAATAAAGAAATTATGGGTGTACAAGTGCAGACGGACATCATAGACATTATAGAAAAGAAAAGATTGCCAAAAATTGTTATGGAATGAATCCCAATGGAAAGGAGGAAGAGAGGAAGACCAAAGAAAACTTGGATGGAAGGGGTACAAGCAGCTATGAATATCAGAGGAATGGAGGAAGATCAATGGATGGACAGAGAGGAATGGCGTTTGGTTTCCGGAAGACGGCGGCAGCTGCCATGATACCAGATGATTATGATGATGATTATGATGATATAAAATATAAGAGTGAAGCTTGAGGTAAGAAATAGAACGTTATTATTTTAATTCTGGGAAAACGTTTAAGACATGCATTTAATATAACTATCTATCGTCTACCGCTGTGGTCTCGAGGTAGCGTGCTGCCTAGTCAGGCAGTGGGCCCGGGTTCGATCACCGGTCAGGGCACTTTTTCTGGGTGAGGTTATTATCGGGGTTTTTCCTCGCCTGTAAGACAAATGTCAGGAAAACTTTAAGGCCCAAACGGTCCCCGAAATCATATGGCCATCATAATCATCATCATCATCATCCTTCGCCGGTGTGGAAAACAACGGGAAGCTACCACACCTACAATTCCCTTGTAAAGCTGCAAAACATAGCATGCCCTCGGGCAGAATTACTATGGATGGATGGATCGATATATCTATCTATCTAACTTCGGGTTTTTACAGTTGCTGCCGTCTTCCCGTGCCAAACCTCCAAAGCCTACGATCGTGGGCATCTTCAATGCTTAGCCCTCTTGCTTGCATTACCATCTTCATGATTTCCTTCCATGGTAACTTTGGTCTCCCTCTTTTCTTCTTTTTGCTCGGTTGCCATTGATATAGTAAGTTCGGCCATCGCTCATCTACCATTCTTAAAATATGTTCTAACCTTTTAATTCCATCTCCTCAATTCTTTCAATTATGTTTTCTTCTGCTTCCCTAATGTTTCTAATTTCCTTATTTGTGACATGTTCTAATTTTGACTTTCTGGTACTTCTGCGTAAATAATAACTAACTAACTCACTGGCACTATCGAACCCGTAGGTTCTTGGCCGAACGGACATAAGTTCTCCATATATCCCTATCCTGAGCTATTTTTTTAAAATCATTCCTCTCAAATCATTGTTAATGCTCTTCTCCCACTTCATTCTTGGTCTACCAACTGGGCGTTTTCTCTCTGGTTTTCCAACAAGAAGCTTCCATGCACGTCTTTCATTCCCCATTCGTGCTACATGTCCTGCCCATCGCAATCTACGAGACATAACTGTTCTTATTATATCTGGCTTACTGTAAAGACCATGTAATTCAGTGTTATGTAGTCTTTTGCATTTTAATATAAAATAAATAAATAAATATTATATATTCATATAAAATTTAAAATATAATGTGTAAAGGATTCACAGTTACTTCGGATCCGTAGCGAAATTGCAATTAAAAAATAATAATGATAATAATAATAATAATAATAATAATAATAATAATAATAATATAATACAACCATCAACATCACCAACAAGAATTAAGCCCAATGGCTTGTTCCGATCTCATTATAGGTCGAATATGCAATATTTTTGTAAACAAAACAGGAATAATTATTTTAATTTTGTTTAGTTGTTTCTTGACTCACCCCATACTTCTTAACTCCCTCGCATATCTAGATTTCGTCACTGTTTTGTGACATTCTCAATGCTGTTCACGTTGACAACTGAGCATTGAGAATGTCACAAATACAGTGACGAAATCTAGATATGCGAGGGAGTTAAGAAGTATGAGGTGTCAAGAAACAACTAAACAAAATTAAAATAAACCTCACAGTGTTATTTCCTACCTACATAACTTAAGGAATAATTGTGTTTTTTTAATTGAATAATCTAATGTGTGTTTTTTTAACAATGTTAAATGAGCCGATTAAAATATTTCGGAATCATGGCATTTAGGAACTCGAAGTACACAGATCAAAATCCGGCGAATATTAAATTTAAATTTAAAAAAAGAACAGATTGCCCAATCATATCATGCATATCCTTAAAGACAAAATTCCTAGTGCAATGGCTAAAATCGTGCTAAGTTTTCAATACACCGTGTCCCAATCAAACCGCCCACATTTTAATAAATCATAACTCTCAAAGTATGCGGAATTATGAAATGAGGTTGGTATTAAAAGACAGAGAAACTCAAAGAATTTTTGTTTTCATTATTGCAGTTAATTAATTTGTCACATGTCGGACAATAATGACATAAAACCACGTTCGCCAGACCCAGACATCACTCCACTGGACTTCTTCCTCTCGGGGTATGTAAAAGACCGTGTGTTTGCGACTCTGGTACAAGATCTTCATGATTTACGAACTCGTATCCTTGACACAATTGCAATAGTACCAATGCACATGTTGGACAGAACGTGGTACGAAATCGAATACAGACTTGATATTGTTTGTGCTACTAATGGTGCACATATAGAGGTGCTTTAGTGTGTGGCAATGTATGGCAATGGAAATTCTTTGAGCTTCTGTTTCGTTTAATACCAACCTCATTTCATAATTCCGCATACTTTGTTAGTTATGATTAATTAAAATGTGGGAGGTTTGAATGGGACGTCCTGTATATTTAAAATACAAAACAAACCATTTTTGTAAAAAAAAATGGTGCACATTTATAACAGTTTTAATATACAAACTCTGATAAAATCGGGGGAAGAAAAAAATAATTGAAAAGATATATCGGTTGATTAATATAATTTGGGAAAAAGAAGCTATTCCCAATTAATGAAAATAATCTATTATGATACCAATCTATAAGAAAGGACATATGAGTGATTGCAACAACTACGGGGACATCTCATTACTTTAAGTTCATATAGAATTCTAATAAATATATTAGTATACAGACTTATTACCATATTTATTACGTAATAGGTGGTCATCAATCTGGATTAAGAGAAATAGGTCTATAATAGATCCGATTTTTAGTTATATACGAAAATATTGAGTTACTAATTTCAAAAATTTTTCCATGGTTTATTCATAAGTAAGTACAATTTGGATTCATGTTTGTTAATATTATATTATATGGTAATGTAATGCATCATTTTATGGCAATTTTATTAGACCAGTAGCTAATAACCGGCATGCGCTGCTACGCCTAAATAAATGAAAATTAATGTGTTTTTTTTATGTTTAGTTGAATCAGTAGAAGGAAAAATAATTATACATTTATATTTTTTAGATACCCCGTGCTGATTATCCGGCGTTTCCCGGGAATCTACTTACCCGATCTTCTTTACATAAATGAGCTAAAATACGAAAATTAATGTATTTTATGTTTAGTTAAATAAATATGGGGAAAATTTATATCGTAATTATTATTAGATACCCCGTGCTCTTTACACGGCGTTGTCCGGGAATCTACTCATCCCGATCTTCTTGGCATACATGAGCTGAAATAGAAAATTAATGTACTTCTTATGATTAGTTGAGTAAGTAAAATGAAAAATAATTATAAATGTATATCGTAATTATATTAAGATTCCCCGTGCTGATTATTCGGTGTTGCCCAGGAATCTACTTATCTCGATCTTTTTAGCATAAATGAGCTAAAAGACAAAATTCGTTATTGTGAGTTATCCATAAAAGAATACCCGCCATGTGCTGCTTTTCTTGCACAGGAATCTACGTACTTGTCTCGGATCTTCTTGACATCAATGAAAGACAAAAATGGCTATTGTGAGTTATCCGTAAGAAATAAACATATGCTGTCGGGAACTTTTCTGTAGAATTTTTTGAGATATTCAATTATGTGTACATCAATTTAGTATATTTATTATGGTTTAGGCAGCATAAGCCATTTAAGCGATAAAAGAGCTATTTTTCACGTTTTCCACTACAAAGGGGTATTTTTAAAGGTGTAGGAGTTGACTATCACAACTCTCTTAAAGCCTATAATAATAATAATAATAATAATAATAATAATAATAATAATAATAATAATAATAATAATAATAATAATAATAATAATAATAATAATAATAATAATAATAATAATAATAATAAAATAAATATTTTTTTAATTATTATTCCGGCTTTTACAATGAATATACATTTTTCCGGTACCCATGTTCACAGTTAACTACACATTTGTTTCAACACATTTTTCCATTCCTGTCTGTTCATCCATATATCTTCTTCTATTTCCCATTCCCTCTTAGCTTCATTGATTCCCTGAATCCACGTAATAGTTGGTCTACCCTTCTTTTTCCTTCCCTGTGGTTCCCAATCCATGATTATCTTATAATAATAATAGTTTTATTTATTCTGGCAGAGTTAAGGCCATAAGGCCTTCTCTTCCACTCAACCACCACAAATACAAATAAATATTTGACAAATATAGACATACACTATAGTAATTATAAACAGTTAAAGATACAATAAATGTAGCAATGTAAATTTCATGTACAAACAACATTTTATACGATAATAACAATAATAATACTTACGATAATAATAATAATAATAATAATAATAATAATAATAATAATAATAATATAATATAATAATAATAATAGTGTACATATGATAAATTATACGAGAAACACCAATATAATATATATATATATATATATATATATATATATATATATATATACCTTACACTGGGTAATGATGAAGTCGTGGTTAGAGGAAATATAAACTTAGATTTCTTTTAAAAGTTGCCAATGTCCGGCAGCCCCTTATTTCTTGTGGTAGGGAATTCTAGTTGCGAGAAGTGAAGATGGTATATGACATGGAGTGATGTGATGTCCTATGGTGTGGTATATTAAGCAAGAGACTATGTTGTGATAGCCTATGTTCATCCCGGGTATCTCTTGAACATTTTGCAAAGAGTCCCATCACAATCGGATCAACGGTATGGCCGCGCATAAAGTACCCACAAACAAACAAGCATTCATTTTTATATATTATATATGGTAATGTAATACATAATTTTGTGGCAATAATGACTTGAAGCGCGGCATAAAATAAAACAAATTATGTAGTTCTGCTGTAATAATGTTAGGGTGAGTATATTTAGTGTTTCTGATGAACTGTACGCACATACACAATGTATTTAATGCTATTATTAGTTATTTGGAAAAGGGCTCTCCGTGTACTATCTCTGTGAGAGTAATTAATGCAAATCGTTTCATAGAAACTAATGTAATTACACTAAGAGGGTAGAGAGAGACCTCTGTGAAGAGAAGCCTCAATGGAATGGTTTTGACCGGTACCTGTAATTGATGGAGATCAATTTAAAGTACAGTTGGATACAATACGTGATACAATGCTCATGATTACAAGAGCTACCAACAACAAAGGGAACAAGTAGTAAATTGACGCCGGAAATCTATTAAACCTCATTTCCTCCTTTAGATGGATCAATAAAGCGTAATACATTTCATTTTAATAGACACGCTAAGTGCCTAAATATTGCAGGTATATGGGATTTACTAGACACGCCTATTCAAATTGTGCTTATCGATTACTATTTTATGATTGAAGATTAATTTAAGTGTTCATATTTTACTGAAGTTATCTGTTAGACTAAAATTTTATGAAATAATAATTATCCATGGAGAAATATGTGAGATATGTATCAATCGTAAAATAATTATATATATCAAGAAAAGAAAAATATATGGGTGAGTCAGAATTAGAACCCGACATCACTAACTCAAAAAGGTTAGCGCTCTAATCAACTGAGTCACTCAGGAATCCTAACGCAAACATTTATTTTTCATGTACGAGTATTTCCAATTCTCAATTCACGAGAGACAGCGGGATATCGTTTCAACTGCCATATAGTGGCTACTATAACATGTAAGCATTTTTAAAAAGAATTTTTACTTTATAGCAGTACCACTTGTATATTATTATTATTATTATTATTATTATTATTATTATTATTATTATTATTATTATTATTATTATTATTATTATTATTATTATTGAATCTCCAAATAGTTTGAAACCCTATTTCGCCACAGAGGCATGTTAGGATTGTAGCTTACTATAACAATATTATACTATACATTGTAAAACAGTATTATTATCTTATTGTTTTGAATGGGTGTTATGAATTATATAAATCGTCTATAAGTGTCTTAGAAAATACTACATATTGTCATGAATGTTTGTTATGAATTTCATAAAATGTTTATAATCATTTTGGTTCTTAAAAATCACTTCACACATTGAGGCAGAAGCCTCATCATCATTTAAAAGTAAGTTTAACCAGAATCGTTGTCTTTCGAATATAGGACAATCAAATAAAACATGTTTTACAGATTGTATCGATTCTTGATAGGCCTATTTACAATTGTGATCACTGTCTGGGTTAATGTTAAATCTCCTAAAATAACTTCCAAATTTTCCACGGCCAGTCATACATTGTGTTAAAATGAAATTTGGAATAAAATGTTTTTCCTTTAGACTACGGTGTACTATAGGAAAGAAGAGCTCTTTAGTCAAAGCGCTTGTATATTAACGTTACTGCTAAAAATTAAAAATTCTCTTTATAAATGTTTGTTTGTTATAGTATCCAATAGATGGTAGTTGAAATACCGATGTTTCTCGTCAATTGAAAATTACATACATATATACAAGAAAAATAAATGTCTTTGTTAGGATTCCTGACTGGTCCAATTGATTAGAGCGCTAACCTTTAGAGTTAGTGATGTCGGGTTCAAATCCCGACTCAGGCATTTATTTTTCTTTTCATGTCATAATTGGCATTCATTGCTAAATTAACCCTTAAATTGGCAAAACACTGACTGACTGACTGTTTTGTGGCAATGACTAGCATTGCCCAGTGTGCCGCTTTTTGGGAACCAGTTGAGGTCCCTTGGCGGCCAAACACCATTGTGTTTATTCAGTATGGGGTTTTGTTCCTTAGCCTTGCTGTCTCGCTGCTTATGTGTTCATTACCGTAGCAGGTATGGATGATATGAAACATGAGTTCACTAGATTTGTCAGGAACACAAACCTTTCCATAGGTGTCGACAGACCATTCAGCAGAGGCTGAATGTTATGGAAAAGTTGTTGTCCCTGATCCGTCATTGGTATAGCAGCCACAGACCCTGGCTGACATGGGACAGTGCCTGTAGTAGGTTTAACTGTGATGCCAGAATTTACCATAGAACTATATGAGACTGTAGGATTAACAGATTTTGATGTGAAAGTTCGAGGTTGGGACGCCGGAGTTGTTGGACTTTTGGTTTGGTTTCTTTTTTCATAAATTTCTTTGCTTTCTTATAGGCTTCACAACCCCGGTAGGAAGCGGGATGTCCCTCTTCCCCACAGTTCGCGCACTTCAGCAGGCTCTTGTCCGTGAGTGCCTCGGTTCTCACCGGACACTCACGATGACTATGAGTACCAGCGCAAATTACGCAAGATGGGGTTAAGGAACACCCATGAAAGTATGGTTAAACTTCTGGCATCTGAAGCACTGCTTCATGCCAGCTCTAGGTCTGTATGGTTCCACAGCCACCACTGTCAAACAGAGGCGGTTTAAGTTATATATTTCCCTACCAGCATCATTGTTCTGAAGTTCCAGGATGTATAATGGTAAGGGAGTATAAACTTCTCCTTCTTTTTTGGTGATTTGCTTTACCGTATTATTGGATATTCTAGTTCTTTAAGTTCTTCCTTGACTTCATCAGCAGTGATGCTGGCAGGAAGCCTCTTTAGAACAGCCCTCAGAGGCAGATCTTTTTGAGTTGAAATGTATAAAATTCTTTCTTTGCATTTTTGAAGTACTCTTTGAGTAGATGAAAGTCTGCCTCCGAGGTAGCGTAGTATCTCAAACCGTCCTGGGTTTTAACTACTTTCACGTCTTTTTCGAATTTTTCTTTTAATTCCCGATTCATCCTGAAAAGGTCACCATGTCCAATCACCGTTATGGGTGGTGGGCGTGGTTCCCTTTTCGGCTGCGGCATTACTTGAGGTTCCCTGGACGGTTGGCTACTACGCCTGGTAGCTGCTGTAGTTTGCTTGTCCCATGACGATCCAAGTTGAGGAGCCTGAGGGTCTACAGTGTCCATTGGTTCCGGTAATTCGGATAAAATTGAAAATTTATTTTGCACTGGCACAGTCGACTCCTCATTTTGTCGTGATGTGACCTTAGTTGCCTTATTGTGGTTGGTTTCACTTTATTTGAAACTGTATTCATGTTAACTTTTGAATTATTTTGGGATGGTTTCTCTTTACTTGAAACTGTATTCATGTTAACTTTTGAATTATTTTGGGATGGTTTCTCTTTACTTGAAACTGTATTCATGTTGTCATTTGAACTATTTTGGGATGGTTTCTCTTTCTCATGTGTTTTAAACTTTTTAGGTTCAGGTACATATTCTGTATTCTTTTCCGCACCTTTGAAAAAACAGGATACAGGAAGTTCTATAATTATTGTTTTCAATTCATGAAGCATTTTTTCCAAATAATCTTTGTTAGATTTCATATTGAGCTTAATCTCATTTAATCTTTTTAGGCAATCATGTGTAACATCACGAGCAAAATCGGACTGACCGAAATCTGGGAACGCGCTTATGAAATTGATAACTATAACAATAGCACCACGCACCTCTCTAGCTACTTCTAGGAATTTTGATTCAGATGGAAATTTTTGATTATCTACGTATCTCTCAAATTTTTTGAGCGCAGTTTCCCAAAGTTCGTAGGCCGAGGGCTCCTCATACTCAAGGTCCATAGCCTGCTCGGCACTCACGAATTTTAGTGAAGCAGTCATGGTAAGACTGTTCAGCACTAATTACTTATTACTACACTAGCACTTGGCTTGATTGAACTGAACTAAAAACACAATAACCAGCAGACAAGGCTTAACAAAGCACTCGCAGTTAATAGAGTTGCTTTGCAGGAACCAAACACCACTGTATAAACACAACACTGAAAAATTTCACTGAAAAAACACTGAATACTCTTAAGTGAGTGTGGCCGCCAGGCCCCACCCGGAAAAAAGCGACATGCTGCACAACACTATTCACCAATTCACTATTTTCAGCCAGCAATCCGAAGAAAATAATAGTTTCATCTGCAACTTGGAGTAGAGAGAGGCAAAAGCCCGAGCAGTAGCGCTCAAGTCGCCAAGGTTGGCCACAGGTTGTTCACCAGTTAGCGTTGGCTCGTCGGTGATCCTTACTACCAGTAACAAGAGCTGTCGTTACCGCCAACAGGAAAGTTTGCGTACTCGATGAATCTAGGATGCCTTGGTGGCAAAACACAAATGTCTTCTGTCAGTTATTTGAATCTGGCGGACCGCAGTGAAAACGGAATCGTGTGTAACTGTTATTATTAAGTTTATTGTATAATTAAACATGTATTCAAGTGGTTTCTTTTCGTTCGTTTTCTTCTGATTTATTTAAAATATTAAATTGATTGCACCAACTGATGTATCCAAAAGGATACATTACGAATTTAAGGGTTAAAAAAATTAGTTATAACATCTATTATATATGTATATATATATATATATATATATATATATATATATATATTCCTAATTTTAGTTCTCCCTTTTCTGGTACTTATATTCTATCCACGCATCCCCATGGCCCTATAAAAGCGCAACATTTTGAGAAAAAATTAACACTAGATCAGTTACAATGTTTTTGTCCTGACAAGTGCACGGAGGCCTTTTCAGATGAGTGATTACCTTAAGTCAAGGGTCACCTGCGAGACAATATGAAAATTGAACACAAGACACACAATTCACTCTTTAAAATGTATGCTAAACAAAGATGTGTTTCGGGATTCTTAGTGCCTTATTTTTGTTGACATTTGTTTCAAAGGTGAGGAATAACATCATTGGAAAAGTATTGTTAATATAGGTATAAGAATGGACCGTTTTAAAATATTAAACTTTTAATGTATGCTGACGATGTGGTTATTGTTCAAGAACATGAAAATAATTTGCAGTACTCTTTACATCAATTAAATCAGTTATGCCAAGAATATAATTTTAAAATATCAAAAGAAAAAACAAAAATAATAGCAGGCTGTGCTTTCCTTCAGGTCGCA
Source organism: Diploptera punctata (assembly GCA_030220185.1). Classification (NCBI taxonomy): domain Eukaryota; kingdom Metazoa; phylum Arthropoda; class Insecta; order Blattodea; family Blaberidae; genus Diploptera; species Diploptera punctata. Next base: position 839,317 of record JASPKZ010010238.1, on the reverse strand, counting down.
AAAATTTTTTCAATTTAATGTCTTATTCCACTGATGCACTAAACACTTTTAAACATGTTTAAAACATTTTGCAACACTTTTAAACACATTTTAAACATCTTCCAATGTTGCAACGAGTTTTTTTTTCATATTTATATATTTGCGTAAAACACGGTCGTGCTACATTGCTTACTTCCTACTCTTTGTTATTTTCCCTCCACTTCCTATGTTGTTCCAGCGTTGCCACCATCAACAACCCGAACTTGCTTTTTAAATGTGATTCCACGATCCCTGGATTTCACCTACGTTAGAGTAATTGATTTGCGTTACAGTAATTGATTTAGGTTTGGTTAGCTTTTAGGTTCCTTGCTTTTTAAAAGTGATTTGATACGTAAAATAAATTATACATTTTTAGACAAGTTCTGGGAATTTTGTGTCAATGTTGGTCATACTGATTTCACATATATATACCGCCAACTGCTGGAGGTTGCATTTATCTACCTGGGATAATTGGAGCACTAGCGCATGCGCACTGCGATTCTATAGAACTTAGAAAAATTTTCGTGGGACCCGAAGGAAAGCTTATCCTAATAGCATTTTGGTGAAACGATCATATAAGATCAAAAATCGTAATAGACAACAAACCTCTGGAACAAGTAACAAATTTTAATTATTTGGGTTGTAATTTTATTACAAACACAAAAACTGAAAGAGACGTACATATGAACTGTCGAAATTTCAAATGATATGCGGAACTATACATAAAACATTAAAGAATAAAACAAGAAGAGATACTAAACTGAAATTTCATAAAACAGTTCTTGCATTACTTTATGGGAGCGAAACTTGGGCAATGACCAAAAAATTGCAAAGTAGAATACAAAGCGCGGAAATGAACTTCCTTAGAACAACAAAAGGCTCCACAAGATTGGATCGATTAAGAATGAAGTTACAAGAACGAGTTAAATATATATCCATTAAATGAGAAAACCAGAGAATATAGAGAGGAATGGTTTACACATGTGGGAAGAATGAATGTAACAATATTACCAAGAGCAGCATTAAACTACAAGCCAAGAGGTTCAAGGAATGTAGGAAGGCCAGTGAAAAGATGGAGAGAACAACTGTAAGGCGGAACAGGCAATTTTTTCCTAGCCCGTTAAGTGAAGAAGGCGAGGAATAAACACGGAAAAAGTCACTCACGAAACTTAATCCGATCGGATTTTGAACCCTGATTCTCTGAGTTTAAGGAAACGAAGTTACCACTACATTATAGCGGTAATCTAATCTAATCATTGATTTTTTTAAATAATTAGTTTAAACGTACACATACTTACAAAAACTATTTTTGAACAGTTAAAAGAATTTAAGATTTTACAGAGCATGTAAGTTGAGCAATTTATATTCTCTAGAATATATTAAATCACTAAAAAATAACGTACGAGCTACACAGACATATAAAACTTTATCCAAGAGGTAGGATTATTGGGTAATTTAACTGGATAGTTATAACTCAAGATTTGAAGGATATTTCTGAACTCGAACCATAAAATAAATTTCTTTCTTATGCAATATTTCACTAGACTTTTCAAACCATTTTATTGCAAGATTTAGAATGTTATTTTCTATAAATCAAAGTGGTCAATTTCCATAATACAGAATCAGGGATATTTTAAAATGAACTGGAATTTTAAAGCATAAAACAGACCGCATGACAACATTAAAATAATGTGATCGACCGGATGAAAGGAACATTACAATCCTGCATGTGCATGACATTAAATATTAGGAAAAGTAATGGTTTATTGGTTACATAAGAATGAAGCAGTACGATATACAATTGAAATTCCTAGTTGCGTGTTTAGTTACTTTTAGTTTTAGGAGAAAGTGGAATGGGTTGATCATTGCATGCAGGCAATGTAAGGAAAAGGTGGGACCATATACAAGCTTAATCTGCAATCCATCATCGACCTTATGCATTATTATTACTTTCCTTTTCTACTTGATGTAAATAAGTACAATGTACCTCACATTTTATCCTATGGAATTATGGTCCAACTATTGTTACTGGATATATTTTACAGCAGGATTTTAATATCATAATAAATATAAAATTTAATGCCTCACGACCACGGCCTACAGCCCGAAAATCTTCATCAAGATCATTATAAAAGTTTAAGTTAGTAATTATGTTTTTTAAAATTATTTTAATATTTAAATATAACTTAAATAAAGAACAACATCTAAATAATTCATTGTTGTTCATTGTTGAAGAAAAATGTCTCAGTAACAATTAAAGAAATTGTACTACATAACAGTCAAGAAAGGAGGGAGAACAGCGACAAGTGATAATCTAAAACTAGGAGAAGAACCGATAAGAATGGTCAACAAATTCATATATTTAGGCATAACACTGCAGCTAACAACAAACTTTACATAATATTGTAAACATAAAATTGTAATAGTTGATAGAATGCATGTAATGTTACCATGTAATGGAGCATGCTGTATTAATAAATAAAATTAAAAAAAAAAAGTCTTTCAGCGCACATGTGCAGGAGAGAGCAGCAGCAGCTATAAGAGCTATGTGCAGTATCAAAGACATCTCATCGTTAAAATTAGTCACAGCCATGCAATTATTCGCATCAGTGATGACCCCGATCGTCACCTACGGGATAGAACTGATATGGGAGAAACTATCGACCAGCGATTTGGAGAGGTTATAAAAAGTAAAGCCAAGATTCATCAAAAAGGCATTAGGTGCAAGCAAATACACACCTAATAGAATGGCCTATATGCTAGCCAGAGAAACCTTCTTCCTAGAGGACCTGAGGCAAAGGATACTACTGCCAGCAACGGAGCCATATAAGAAAGTCATCGAAAAAAAGAAACAGAGAGGAAAAGAGATCGACGAAGATTTCTACGCCACAGATGCCATGGTAAACAGAGAGTGGACCAACCACAAAGACACAGAATCATAGGCATAGCAACACACGGATATCATCACAAAATGTGCAAAAATACAAAATTCCACCAACCGAGTGATTCGTGTGAATGCAACATATGCGACCAAAAGTGTGAGCGATACCATTACAAACAATGCAGAATATGGACAGGATCACTGAACGAACTCATAAAAGACAAATCATAAACTTATAACTTAATGCTCTTTCGAGTGCCTCTTACCAACTTATTATTATTATTATTATTATTATAACAGTTTTTGTAAATAATGATTTTAAATTTGTTTTAAGTCATTGTTGTCAGAATAATAAAGCTTTCTGTTATAACTGTAATAAGAACACATGCTTAACTTCATATGTTTAAATGAAAATAAACTAAATTCTGATTGGATGTTAAAATAATTAACTTTTTGATTTAACAAATCAAATTTAAACCTTATATTTAATGGACTGAAACCAATAGAATTTAAAATTACCATCATGTGATGCAATAATGTTCTTTAAAATTACAAAAGAATTAAACTATTCATTCTGCATATAACTTTCCACAAAGATAGAAGCAAGAAGTGTTCTCAAGATAAAATGTAATATTTAATACAAGAATAATTGATTCCAGAAATGAAAAGAATTTATTTTAATTGATAGTGAAGAATAATACCACTTACATGTACTTAATCTGCTGGGGACCTACAAAGTGAATAAATTTGTAATTATTTCTACAAAAAACATTTTTTTATGATTGTGAAGTGTTTACCTATCCAGTGTACCAACTACCGATTCTAAGAAGAGAATTCGGCCCTACCGAAAATAAAACCCAACCTGAACCAGTAATTCTTTTTGGGACACAAATCCTTCTTCAATACGTTACTACCACATCGGGCATGAAGAGAATTACTGCTTCAAAATATCGCCACAACATGGGAAAATAATTACTTCTTCCCCATTGCATGCAGGCAATGTTAGGAAAAGGTGGAACCATATACAAGCTTAATCTGCAATCCATCATTAACCTTATGCATTATTATTACTTTCCTTTTCTACTTGATGTAAATAATTACGAGTACAATGTGTCTCACATTTTATTCTATGGAATTATGGTGCAACTAGTGTTACTGGATATATTTCAAACAGAAATTTAATTATATAACTAACTCTAAATAACTCACTGGTACTATCGAACCCGTAGGTTATTGGCCGCGCGACATAAGCTCTCCATGTATCCCAATCCTGAGCCAATGTTTTCTAATCATCCCCTGTATAATCTACGTCCCTCAAATCATAGTTAATGTTATTCTCCCACCTCATTGTTGGTCTACCAACTTGGCGTTTTCCCTCTAGTTTTCCTACAAGAATCTTCCATTCACGACTTTCATTTCCCATCATCAAGAATTCCATTAAAGTCATATAGATACAGACCACAGAGTAAACGAAGAATTGGAAGATCAAAGAAGCGATGGAGAAAACAGCTATAAATTCTGGAGACGGAACGGATGGAGCTTGATCCTTGAAACATGTGATGATGATGATGATGATGATGATTATATCGAAAGGGATTTCTCATGTCATGTAGACTCTGGTGTGGTTTCTGGTATCGAGCTGATCCCTCAAGCGGGGAGGCCCTCAATGTCCTTGTGTGATTAAAAAGTATGTACATGATCAAAGTTTAAACTTCCAATAGTTGGTGTCACTATAAGACCCCAGTGGCATCAAACACAACATGGAGATGTTTAAGTTCACACATTCTCAGTGCCGCATGGAAGTACTAACAGGATATATCGCACTCAGAGGCTCAAGGCCACACGAATATATGTTCTCCATACATCCATATTGTTTTACATAACATTTTTCAATCTTTTACTGTATAATTCACCTCCCTTAAATAATCTAATATATAAATATGAATGTTTGTTTGTCTGTTCGTACTTTATGCGCGGACATACCGTTGATCCGATTGTGATGGGGTCTTTTGTAAAATGTTCAGGAGATTCCCGGGATGAACATAGGCTATAACAAAGCCATACCGTTGATCCGATTATGGTGGGGCTTTTTGTAAAATGTTCACGAGATTCCTGGGATGAACATAGGCTATAAGAAAGATTGTGGTGGGGATTTTTGTAAAATGTTCAGGAGATTCCTGGGATGAACTTAGGCTATAAGAAAGCCATAACGTTGATCCGATTGTGATAGAGCTTTTTGTAAAATGTTCAGGAGATTCCTGGGATGAACATAGGCTATACGAAAGCCATACCGTTGATCCGATTGTGGTGGGGCTTTTTGTAAAATGTTCAGGAGATTCCTGGGATGAACGATTGTGATGGAGCCTTTTGTAAAATGTTCAGGAGATTCCTGGGATGAACGATTCTGATGGAGCTTTTTGTAAAATGTTCAGGAGATTCCTGGGATGAACATAGGCTATACTAAAGCCATTACCGTTGATCCGATTGTGGTGGGGCTTTTTGTAAAATGTTCAGGAGATTCCTGGGATGAACGATTGTGATGGAGCTTTTTGTAAAATGTTCAGGAGATTCCTGGGATGAACATAGGCTATACTAAAGCCATTACCGTTGATCCGATTGTGGTGGGGCTTTTTGTAAAATGTTCAGGAGATTCCTGGGATGAACGATTCTGATGGAGCTTTTTGTAAAATGTTCAGGAGATTCCTGGGATGAACATAGGCTATACTAAAGCCATTACCGTTGATCCGATTGTGGTGGGGCTTTTTGTAAAATGTTCAGGAGATTCCTGGGATGAACATAGGCTATACTAAAGCCATTACCGTTGATCCGATTGTGGTGGGGCTTTTTGTAAAATGTTCAGGAGATTCCTGGGATGAACATAGGCTATACTAAAGCCATTACCGTTGATCCGATTGTGGTGGGGCTTTTTGTAAAATGTTCAGGAGATTCCTGGGATGAACATAGGCTATACTAAAGCCATTACCGTTGATCCGATTGTGGTGGGGCTTTTTGTAAAATGTTCAGGAGATTCCTGGGATGAACGATTCTGATGGAGCTTTTTGTAAAATGTTCAGGAGATTCCTGGGATGAACATAGGCTATACTAAAGCCATTACCGTTGATCCGATTGTGGTGGGGCTTTTTGTAAAATGTTCAGGAGATTCCTGGGATGAACGATTGTGATGGAGCTTTTTGTAAAATGTTCAGGAGATTCCTGGGATGAACGATTGTGATGGAGCTTTTTGTAAAATGTTCAGGAGATTCCTGGGATGAACGATTGTGATGGAGCTTTTTGTAAAATGTTCAGGAGATTCCTGGGATGAACGATTGTGATGGAGCTTTTTGTAAAATGTTCAGGAGATTCCTGGGATGAACATAGGCTATACTAAAGCCATTACCGTTGATCCGATTGTGGTGGGGCTTTTTGTAAAATGTTCAGGAGATTCCTGGGATGAACGATTGTGATGGAGCCTTTTGTAAAATGTTCAGGAGATTCCTGGGATGAACGATTCTGATGGAGCTTTTTGTAAAATGTTCAGGAGATTCCTGGGATGAACATAGGCTATACTAAAGCCATTACCGTTGATCCGATTGTGGTGGGGCTTTTTGTAAAATGTTCAGGAGATTCCTGGGATGAACGATTGTGATGGAGCTTTTTGTAAAATGTTCAGGAGATTCCTGGGATTGAACATAGGCTATTACTAAAGCCATTACCCGTTGATCCGATTGTGGTGGGGCCTTTTGTAAAATGTTCAGGAGATTCCTGGGATGAACGATTGTGGATGGAGCTTTTTGTAAAATTGTTCAGGAGATTCCTGGGATGAACATTAGGCTAGGACTCAAAGCCATTACCGTTGATCCGATTGTGGTGGGCTTTTTGTAAATGTTCAGGAGATTCCGGGGATGAACGCGATTGTGATGGAGCTTTCTTGTAAAATGTTCAGGAGATTCCTGGATGAACATAGGCTATACTAAAGCCATTACCGTTGATCCGATTGTGGTGGGGCTTTTTGTAAAATGTTCAGGAGATTCCTGGGATGAACGATTCTGATGGAGCTTTTTGTAAAATGTTAAGGAGATTCCTGGGATGAACATAGGCTATACTAAAGCCATTACCGTTGATCCGCTTGTTGGTGGGGCTTTTTGTAAAATGTTCAGGAGATTCCTGGGATGAACGATTGTGATGGAGATTTTTGTAAAATGTTCAGGAAGATCCGGATGAAATGAACGATTGTGATGGAGTTTTCTTTTTGTAAAATGTTCAGGAGATTCCTGGGATGAACGATTGTGATGGAGCTTTTTGTGTAATGTTCAGGAGATTCCTGGGAGAAACATATAGGCTATACTAAAGCCATTACAGTTGATCCGATTGTGGTGGGGCTTTTTGTAAAAGGTTCAGAGGATTCCTGGGATGAACGATTGTGATGGAGCTTTTTGTAAAATGTTCAGGAGATTCCTGCGGATTGAACATAGGCTATACTAAAGCCATTACCGTGTGAATCCGGATTGTGGTGGGGGCTTTTTGTAAAAAGTTCAGGAGATTCCTGGGAGGAACGATTGTGAGGGAGCTTTTTGTAAAATGTTCAGGAGATTCCTGGGAATGAAACATAGGCGATATCTAAAGCCATTTACCGTTGATCCGATTGTAGGTGGGCTTGTTTGGTACAATGTTCAGGAGATTCCTGGGATGAAACGATGGTGTGGATGGAGCTTTTTGTAAAATGTTCAGGAGATTCCTGGGATGAACATAGGCTATACTAAAGCCATTACCGTTGATCCCGATTGTGGTGGGGCTTTTTGTAAAAATGGTTCAGAAGAATGTCCTGGGATGAACGATTGTGATGGAGCGTTTTGTAAAAATGTTCAGGAGATTCCTGGGTTGAAAACATAGGCTATACTAAAGCCATTACCGTTGATCCGATTGTGGTGGGGATTTTTGTAAAATGTTCAGGAGATTCATGGGATGAACGATGGTGGATGGAGCCTTTTTGTAAAATGTTCAGGAGATTCCTGGGATGAACATAGGCTATACTAAAGCCAGTACCGTTGTTCCGATTGTGGTGGGGCTTTTTGTAAAATGTTCAGGAGATTCTGGGATGAACGACTGTGATGGAGATTTTTTTTGTGTAAAATGTTCAGGAGATTCCTGGGATGAACATAGGGACTATACTAAAGCCATTACCGTTGATCCGATTGTGGTGGGGCTCTTTGTAAAATGTTCAGGAGATTCCTGGGATGAACGATTGTGATGGAGCTTTTTGTAAAATGTTCAGGAGATTCCTGGGATGAACATAGGCTATACTAAAGCCATTACCGTTGATCCGATTGTGGGGTGGGCTTTTTGTAAAATGTTCAGGAGATTCCTGGGTATGAACGATTGTGATGGAGCTTTTTGTAAAATGTTCAGGAGGATTCCTGGGATGAAAGGATTGTGATGGAGCTTTTTGTAAAATGTTCAGGAGATTCCTGGCATGAACATAGGCCTATACTAAAGCCATTACCGTTGATCCGATTGTGGTGGGGCTTTTTGTAAAATGTTCAGGAGATTCTGGGAGGATTGAACGATTGTTATGGGAGCTTTTTGTAAAATGTTCAGGAGCTTCCTGGGATGAACATAGGCGATACAAAGCCATTACGTTTGACCCGATTGTGGTGGGGCTTTTGTTAAAATGTTCAGGAGATTCCTGGGCTGGTGGGATGAACGATTGTGATGGAGCTTTTTGTAAAATGTTCAGGAGATTCCTGGGCAGAACATAGGCTATACTTAAAAGCCATTACCGTTGATCCGATTGTGGTGGGGCTTTTTTGTAAAATGTTCAGGAGATTCCTGGGATGAACGATTGTGATGGAGCTTTTTGTAAAATGTTCAGGAGATTCCTGGGATGAACATAGGCTATACTAAAGCCATTACCGTTGATCCGATTGTGGTGGGGGCTTTTGTGTAAAATGTTCAGGAGATTCCTGGGATGAACGATTGTGATGGAGCTTTTTGTAAAATGTTCAGGAGATTCCTGGGATGAACATAGGCTATACTAAAGCCATTACCGTTGATCCGATTGTGGTGGGGCTTTTTGTAAAATGTTCAGGAGATTCCTTGGGATGAACGATTCTTGATGTGAGCTTTTTGTAAAATGTTCAGGAGATTCCTGGGTATGAACATAGGCTATACTAAAGCCATTACCGTTGATCCGATTGTGGTGGGGCTTTTTGTAAAATGTTCAGGAGATTCCTGGGATGAACGATTGTGATGGAGCTTTTTGTAAAATGTTCAGGAGATTCCTGGGATGAACATAGGCTATACTAAAGCCATTACCGTTGATCCGATTGTGGTGGGGCTTTTTGTAAAATGTTCAGGAGATTCCTGGGATGAACGATTGTGATGGAGCTTTTTTGTAAAATGTTCAGGAGATTCCTGGGATGAACATAGGCTATACTAAAGCCATTACCGTTGATCCGATTGTGGTGGGGCTTTTTGTAAAATGTTCAGGAGATTCCTGGGATGAACGATTGTGATGGAGCTTTTTGTAAAATATTCAGGAGATTCCTGGGATGAACATAGGCTATACTAAAGCCATTACCGTTGATCCGATTGTGGTGGGGCTTTTTGTGTAAAATGTTCAGGAGATTCCTGGGATGAAACATAGGCTATACTAAAGCCATTACCGTTTGATCCAATGTGTGATGGAGCTTTTTGGCTTTTAAAATGTTCAGGAGATTCCTGGGATGAACATAGGCTATACTAAAGCCATTACCGTTGATCCGATTGTGGTGGGGCTTTTTGTAAAATGTTCAGGAGATTCCTGGGATGAACGATTGTGATGGAGCTTTTTGTAAAATATTCAGGAGAGTTCCTGGGATGAACATAGGCTATACTAAAGCCATTACCGTTGATCCGATTGTGGGTGGGCTTTTTGTAAAATATTCAGGAGATTCCTGGGATGAACATAGGCTATACTAAAGCCATTACCGTTGATCCAATTGTGATGGAGCTTTTTGTAAAATGTTCAGGAGATTCCTGGGATGAACATAGGCTATACTAAAGCCATTACCGTTGATCCGATTGTGGTGGGGCTTTTTGTAAAATGTTCAGGAGATTCCTGGGATGAAACGATTGTGATGGAGCTTTTTGTTAAAATGTTCAGGAGATTCCTGGGATGAACATAGGCTATACTAAAGCCATTACCGTTGATCCGATTGTGGTGGGGCTTTTTGTAAAATGTTCAGGAGATTCCTGGGATGAACATAGGCTATACTAAAGCCATTACCGTTGATCCGATTGTGTGGGGCTTTTTGTAAAATGTTCAGGAGATTCCTGGGATGAACGATTGTGATGGAGCTTTTTGTAAAATGGTTCAGGAGATTCCTGGGATGAAACATAGGCTATACTAAAGCCATTACCGTTGATCCGATTGTGGTGGGGCTTTTGTAAAATGTCAGGAGATTCCTGGGATGAACGATTGTGATGGAGGCTTTTTGTAAAATGTTCAGGAGATTCCTGGGATGAACATAGGCTATACTAAAGCCATTACCGTTGATCCGATGTGGTGGGGCTTTTTGTAAAATGTTCAGGAGATTCCTGGGTGAACGTTTGTGATGGAGATTTTTGTAAAATGTTCAGAGATTCCTGGGATGAACATAGGCTATACTAAAGCCATTACCGTTGATCCGATTGTGGTGGGCTTTTTGTAAAATGTTCAGGAGATTCCTGGGATGACGATTGTGATGGAGATTTTTGTAAAATGTTCAGGAGATTCCTGGGATGAACATAGGCTATACTAAAGCCATTACCGTTGATCCGATTGTGGTGGGGCTTTTGGTAAAATGTTCAGGAGATTCCTGGGATGGACGATTGTGATGGAGCTTTTTGTAAAATGTTCAGGAGATTCCTGGGATGAACATAGGCTATACTAAAGCCATTACCGTTGATCGATTGTGGTGGGGCTTTTTGGTAAAATGTTCAGGAGATTCCCTGGGATGAACGATTGTGATGGAGATTTTTGTTAAATGTTCAGGAGATTCCTGGGATGAACATAGGCTATACTAAAGCCATTACCGTTGATCCGATTGTGGTGGGGCTTTTTGTAAAATGTTCAGGAGATTCCTGGGATGAACGATTGTGATGGAGCTTTTTGTAAAATATTCAGGAGATTCCTGGGATGAACATAGGCTACAAGAAAGCCATACCGTTGATCCAATTGTGATGGAGCTTTTTGTAAAATGTTCAGGAGATTCCTGGGATGAACATAGGCTATACTAAAGCCATTACCGTTGATCCGATTGTGGTGGGGCTTTTTGTAAAATGTTCAGGAGATTCCTGGGATGAACGATTGTGATGGAGCTTTTTGTAAAATGTTCAGGAGATTCCTGGGATGAACATAGGCTATACTAAAGCCATTACCGTTGATCCGATTGTGGTGGGGCTTTTTGTAAAATGTTCAGGAGATTCCTGGGATGAACGATTGTGATGGAGCTTTTTGTAAAATGTTCAGGAGATTCCTGGGATGAACATAGGCTATACTAAAGCCATTACCGTTGGATCCGATTGTGGTGGGCTTTTTGTAAAATGTTCAGGAGATTCCTGGGATGAACGATTGTGATGGAGCTTTTTGTAAAATATTCAGGAGATTCCTGGGATGAACATAGGCTACAAGAAAGCCATACCGTTGATCCAATTGTGATGGAGCTTTTTGTAAATGTTCAGGAGATTCCTGGGATGACATAGGTATACTAAAGGCCATACCGTTGATCCGATTGTGGTGGGCTTTTTGTTAAATGTTCAGGAGATTCCTGGTGAGAACGATTGTGATGGAGCTTTTTGTAAATGTTCAGGAGATTCCTGGGATGAAAATAGGCTATACTAAAGCCATTACGTTGATTCGATTGTGGTGGGGCTTTTTGTAAAATGTTCAGGAGATTCCTGGGATGAACGATTGTGATGGAGCTTTTTGTAAAATGTTCAGGAGATTCCTGGGAATGAACATAGGCTATACTAAAGCCATTACCGTTGATCCGATTGTGGTGGGGGCTTTTTGTAAAATGTTCAGGAGATTCCTGGGTGAACATAGGCTATACTAAAGCCATTACCGTTGATCCGATTGTGGTGGGGCTTTTTTGTAAAATGTTCAGGAGATTCCTGGGATGAACGATTGTGATGGAGCTTTTTTGTAAAATGTTCAGGAGATTCCTGGATGAACATAGGCTATTACTAAAGCCATTACCGTTGATCCGATTGTGTGGGGCTTTTTGTAAAATGTTCAGGAGATTCCTGGATGAACGATTGTGATGGAGCTTTTTGTAAAATGTTCAGGAGATTCCTGGGATGAACATAGGCTATACTAAAGCCATTACCGTTGATCCGATTGTGGTGGGGCTTTTTGTAAAATGTTCAGGAGATTCCTGGGATGAACGATTGTGATGGAGCTTTTTGTAAAATGTTCAGGAGATTCCTGGGATGAACATAGGCTATACTAAAGCCATTACCGTTGATCCGATTGTGGTGGGGCTTTTTGTAAAATGTTCAGGAGATTCCTGGGATGAACGATTGTGATGGAGCTTTTTGTAAAATGTTCAGGAGATTCCTGGGATGAACATAGGCTATATAAAGCCATTACCGTTGATCCGTTTGTGGTGGGGCTTTTTGTAAAATGTTCAGGAGATTCCTGGGATGAACGATTGTGATGGAGCTTTTTTAAAATGTTCAGGAGATTCCTGGGATGAACATAGGCCTACACTAAAGCCATTACCGTTGATCCGATTGTGGTGGGGCTTTTTGTAAAATGTTCAGAGATTCCTGGATGAACATAGGCTATACTAAAGCCATTACCGTTGATCCGATTGTGGTGGGGCTTTTTGTAAAATGTTCAGGAGATTCCTGGGATGAACGATTGTGATGGAGCTTTTTGTAAAATGTTCAGGAGATTCCTGGGATGAACATAGGCTATACTAAAGCCATTACCGTTGATCCGATTGTGGTGGGGCTTTTTGTAAAATGTTCAGGAGATTCCTGGGATGAACGATTGTGATGGAGCTTTTTGTAAAATGTTCAGGAGATTCCTGGGATGAACATAGGCTATACTAAAGCCATTACCGTTGATCCGATTGTGGTGGGGCTTTTTGTAAAATGTTCAGGAGATTCCTGGGATGAACATAGGCTATACTAAAGCCATTACCGTTGATCCGATTGTGGTGGGGCTTTTTGTAAAATGTTCAGGAGATTCCTGGGATGGACGATTGTGATGGAGCTTTTTGTAAAATGTTCAGGAGATTCCTGGGATGAACATAGGCTATACTAAAGCCATTACCGTTGATCCGATTGTGGTGGGGCTTTTTGTAAAATGTTCAGGAGATTCCTGGGATGGACGATTGTGATGGAGCTTTTTGTAAAATGTTCAGGAGATTCCTGGGATGAACATAGGCTATACTAAAGCCATTACCGTTGATCCGATTGTGGTGGGGCTTTTTGTAAAATGTTCAGGAGATTCCTGGGATGAACGATTGTGATGGAGCTTTTTGTAAAATGTTCAGGAGATTCCTGGGATGAACATAGGCTATACTAAGCCATTACCGTTGATCCGATTGTGGTGGGGCTTTTTGTAAAATGTTCAGGAGATTCCTGGGATGAACGATTGTGATGGAGCTTTTTGTAAAATGTTCAGGAGATTCCTGGGATGAACATAGGCTATACTAAAGCCATTACCGTTGATCCGATTGTGGTGGGGCTTTTTGTAAAATGTTCAGGAGATTCCTGGGATGAACGATTGTGATGGAGCTTTTTGTAAAATGTTCAGGAGATTCCTGGGATGAACATAGGCTATACTAAAGCCATTACCGTTGATCCGATTGTGGTGGGGCTTTTTGTAAAATGTTCAGGAGATTCCTGGGATGGACGATTCTGATGGAGCTTTTTGTAAAATGTTCAGGAGATTCCTGGGATGAACATAGGCTATACTAAAGCCATTACCGTTGATCCGATTGTGGTGGGGCTTTTGTAAAATGTTCAGGAGATTCCTGGGATGAACGATTGTGATGGAGCTTTTTGTAAAATGTTCAGGAGATTCCTGGGATGAACATAGGCTATACTAAAGCCATTACCGTTGATCCGATTGTGGTGGGGCTTTTTGTAAAATGTTCAGGAGATTCCTGGGATGAACGATTGTGATGGAGCTTTTTGTAAAATGTTCAGGAGATTCCTGGGATGAACATAGGCTATACTAAAGCCATTACCGTTGATCCGATTGTGGTGGGGCTTTTTGTAAAATGTTCAGGAGATTCCTGGGATGAACGATTGTGATGGAGCTTTTTGTAAAATGTTCAGGAGATTCCTGGGATGAACATAGGCTATACTAAAGCCATTACCGTTGATCCGATTGTGGTGGGGCTTTTTGTAAAATGTTCAGGAGATTCCTGGGATGAACGATTGTGATGGAGCTTTTTGTAAAATGTTCAGGAGATTCCTGGGATGAACATAGGCTATACTAAAGCCATTACCGTTGATCCGATTGTGGTGGGGCTTTTTGTAAAATGTTCAGGAGATTCCTGGGATGAACGATTGTGATGGAGCTTTTTGTAAAATATTCAGGAGATTCCTGGGATGAACATAGGCTACAAGAAAGCCATACCGTTGATCCAATTGTGATGGAGCTTTTTGTAAAATGTTCAGGAGATTCCTGGGATGAACATAGGCTATACTAAAGCCATTACCGTTGATCCGATTGTGGTGGGGCTTTTTGTAAAATGTTCAGAAGATTCCTGGGATGAACATAGGCTATAAGAAAGTTGTGATACTCAATTCCTACACCCTTAAAAATTGTCCTTTGTAGTGGAAAACGTGAAAAAAGTAGCCTAACACAAGTTAACTGAAACCGGAATATGCAAGCGATGTGACGGCGCAAGACAGCAACGCGGCCTAGTGCGCAGCTGTGGTGCATACGAGAGTGAACATAATACAGGCGGAATGCTTCTGTGTGTACAGAGTGATTCAGAAATATGGCTATACGTTTGATCGCATTTTGTGGGGAAAATATTATTATTAAAGGAAATATGATGTTATCATTGGAAAGGGCATCAAATTGCAACAATAGAACACAACAAAACAAATCACCGCTCACATGCAGCTTGGCGAGTTGATTTTTGTGGGCTAGCGTCGAACGCCCCCATAATTCTCTTCGTTCTTTCTGCATCCGTGCTAATGCGAGGCCTTCCAGGAGGTTTGATTTTCTGCATCCTTCCTGTTTCCAGCAGTCGTTTTCTCCACTTCCCCACAGTCGACGGCTGCAATGCTACGTTAAACTCACATCTTGCCCGTCTTGCGGCCTCACGATCATTAGCATACGTTATTGCCCATTCAGCAATTGTAATTTGCTGTTGCATAGTCAATGCCATTTTGACTAATGACGTAAGTTCTACACTGTTTCTTTTTATTCCATTGTTGTAATTTGAATAATTGCCTTTCCAACGGTAATTTCATATTTCCTGTAATGGTAATATTTTCATCACACAACGCGATCAAACGTATAGCCATATTTATGATTCACCCCGTAGTATACCTCATTTCACAACCAACTAAGTTACTTTTCCTGGTCATCACTGTTTGTTTAGGCAACACACCTACATGCACGTGTACTAGCAGCGAAGCAACATAACTGTAGCAGTGCCTTATCTTGTCAGCTTCTCCGAGCAGAGTTGAACAGGAGGATGCGCGACGTTTCACAACTAATGAGCACTGTTTAACAGCCCTGCACTATAAAAACAGAAATAACCTTGCAATGAAATCTAAAAGTAGCTTTGTGATTTGGGTAAAATCAATAATGCGTAATCACGATATTCTTCCTAATTTTACCTCTAACTTTATTTTTTAATGCTTAAACCATTTCATTTCTTCCTATCGGAGAAATAAAATTCTTGTTTACCAAATTTCTGTTTAAAATAATACAAAAACTCGAAACTGCAGCGATGATTGTCTCCCGAATTCCTGGCATATTTGAATTTAAGCAAATACAGACTGTCCAAACTCAATATCTGATATTTGGACCAATGAACATTATCAAAATGTCAGCAAGCGAACTCATCTTTCCTGAAAATGATGACTTGTTTTAGAAGCTCTTTTTCTGAGAAATCCTTGTTAACAGGTAACAGTAGTTGAATAATATTTGTCTGCATTTATTTATTTTTATCTCTTTAGGATCTACATCATTCCAAAAGTTACTATACTATTTTTAGAAACACGTTGCATTTTTTACGTTAATTGCCACAGTACAATGTAAATATATGAACTCTGACATTCATATGCTTGTAATTTAAAGGGAACTGCATTATCGCCAGAAGTAAGCTAGAGAGACAAAATAATTTAAAACATGTTTTGTTGAAAACATTAGCTCATATTTCTCACAATATTCCTGTGAAGGTATACTACAGATGCACCAATTAATTACAAAATAGAGTGGCGTTAGAGTTGTTTCTCTCATTACATCCTAGGTTAGATGAAGAAGCGCAGAGTAATTAGAATAGAAATGTTGCAAAATTAGATTTTTAAATTTTTTACGTTAACAAACACATTAAAACGTATTTTATATAAACAGTGAAGCTAGGTGAAGAAGTTTATGAATGGAAATCGTATTTCTTTTCCTCCTTTCCATTTAGAATTAAAAAATGGAGTAAAATATCTGAATTAAATTTTAATGCGACGAAATTTAATCCTTTGAAATACAAAACCGTGAGAAAGTGCACAACACAGGACGGAAGAAATATAAGTTCGCACATTTTATGTATGAATTTACTTAGGTAAATATAATCACAATGTTTTGAAGATGTTCGTATAATACTAAAGTATTTTGTTTGGAAAAAAAAAATGTTTTTATTCTTCCTTTGCTTTATAGTGACACTGAATAATCTCTAGTTTTCTTACAGTATGTACGGGACATGATGGACACGGTAGATCGTAATTGGTTAATGCAATACGCTACAAGCTGGAAGGTCGCGGGTTCGATGTACTCGTAGAACCAACATTTTTAAACGGGCCTAAATCTTCTGGCAACTCCAAGGCCTGGGGTCATATCAGCCACTAACATAAATGAGAACCAGGCGTATGATCTGGGGGATAAATGTGGTCGTTACACAGTGCTGATTACTGTACTTGTAAGGCAGTTTAGCAATACAACATTCTTAACTCCTACTTACCCAAAGGAGGACTCTCTAAGATCTGTATTTGAATAACATTATCCTTATAGTTTACGGGCACTTTGGACAAGGGATATATATTAGGGTGGGCCGAAAAAAACTCTTTTTTTTATTTCGAAGTTGTAATAGCGCGGAAAAGTTGCGAATTATATAGCTAAAAAAAGAAAAAAAATCAAAATCCGTTGCCATCTTCCGGTCGCGCAAAGGTTCTGAAGTTCGGCAAAATATGAAAAAAAAAACTTAATTTTTACAATTATTTATTTTTTTAATATCAAGTAGGTACTGATAATCTTTGTTAAGCACGTTTATGTGTATCTGTGGGATCTGACAATCAATACTCTGGAAGTTATTTATCAAATACCAAAAATGCGTAAAAATATAATTTGTTCATTATTCTGGCAAATGTTGGAGCTTATGCGCGACCGGAAGATATCAACTGGACTAAACCAAATTAAAACACAATGTTTTTAGGCTCAATTTGAAGACATTACAAACTATTACATTACGAAAACATTAATTAAAAAATTAAATAAATAATCTCAAAAAATAAGTTTTTTCCATATTTTGTCAAACTTTAGAGCCTTTGCGCGACCGGAAGATGTCAACCGATCTTGATATATTTTTTATTTCCTTTTGTCTATATAATTCGCAAATTTTCCGCGCTATTACAGTTTTGAAAGTAAAGTGATCCCACAACAGGCCTCAGGAGACCCTTGGGGTAGTAGGAGGTTAAGGCTCCCACTTTTTCTAGACAATTGGCACTTGATGTCAGCCGGGTTGTCAGCCCTGCGTGACGGCCGCTTTTACCCCTAGAACAGGCATCTGGTACTCATTTCCGTTAGAGGCTAAGTCGACCCTAAGGCCATAGTGCCGCCAGAGGGTTTGGGTCAGTTTAAAAATCCTGACCCCACAGAGACTTGAACCCTCGACCCTCCGGCTTGTAGCTCAGCGCCTTAACCACTGGCACGCCGTAGCATAGTGGTTAAGGTACTGCGCTACAAGCCGGAAGGTCGAGGGTTCGAGTCCCTATGGGGTCAGGATTTTTAAACTGACCCAAACCTTCTGGCGGCACTATGGCCCTGGGGTCGACTCAGCCTCTAACTGAAATGAGTACCAGACGCTTGTTCTGGGGTAAAGGCGGCCGTCACGCAGGGCTGACAACCCGGCTGACATCAAGTGTCGATTGTCAAGAAAAAGTGGGAGCCTTTTCTTCCTACTACCCCAAGGGCCTCCTGAGGCCTGTAGTGGGATCACTTTACTTTTATTACAGTTTTGAAATAAAAATATGAGTTTTTTCGGCCCACCCTAATATATATTATAGATTATTCAAATTTTTATATAGGCTACTTGATCAGTCGGAGTATTAATTCATTCATGAAATACAATTTTCCCTATGATCCTTCTCGAATTACCCAACTGATGTGTTATAATTTATTCTCCCCTAAATAACTAACTCTCTGGCACTATTGAACCAATTGGTTCATGGTCAAGCGGACATAAGCTCTCCATACATCACTATCTTGAGATATTTTCCGATCATCCCCTGTATAATCCACTTGTCTCAAATCATGGTTAGTGATATTCTCCCATCTCATTGTTATTGTTGATTTACCAACTGGGAATTTTCCCTGTGGTTTTCCTACAAGAAGATTCCATGTATCTTTTTAATTCCGCATTGGTACCCATTGCAGTCTATGACACTTAATTTTTCTTATTATATCTGGCTTCCTATAATGATTATGTAGTTCAGTGTTATGCAGTCTTCTCCATTCACCTGCCTGTTCATCTCCCTTTCGTCCAAATATTTTCCTAAGAACTTTATTCTCAATCACTCGTAATCTCATTTCCTCCCTTAAAGTAAGAGTCCATGTTTCGCATCCACTGGTAGAATAATAGTTTTATACATTTTCAGTTTAACGTTTTTTGAAAGGAGTTGGGACGTCGAGAGTCTCTGCAATGCATAATAGCACGAATTTCCAGAATTGAACCTATGTTTAATTTCTTTGTGCATCTCATTCCTATTTGTGACTATTGTTCTTAGGTATTTGAATTCAACCTCTTCCTCAAAATTTCCCTCATTTGGCATTAGCTGTACATTTCCATTAGGCCTATATAATGTATTTCTCTGTATGAACACAGTTTTTTGATATTTACTTCCAGTTCAAATTTCTTAGTGTTACTCAGTAGTGTGTGCGTGTGGGCCTTTAGTATCACGTCGCTATCACCCAATAGTACTACCTCATCAGCATAAACTTCTTCTTCTGCTTCGGCTTTCCCCCACTTATAGTTTTGCCGTCTTCAGTTTCCATTTACCTCTATCATTCCAATCTCCAAATTCCTATAATCCATTATTATTCTGACGTAGGTTTTCCATTTCCATCTTGGTCTCCCACGTTTATTTCTTCCAGGGGGTGACCATTGGTATATATTTTTTGGCCGTATTTCATTTTCCATCCTTTGTGCATGGCCATACCATTTAAGTGTTTGATTTTCAATCCTCTTAACAACAGATGTGGTGACATTCATTTCTCTCGAAAAGAATTCATTTATTATTTTATCCTGTCCTATCAGCATAAACTAACAGCTTATTAATACCATTGAGCTGTAGGCATTTTCATCCTCTAAAGATTTAATGGCATGCTCTAGCACAAAATTAAATAGTAGAGGAGGTAGTGCATCTCCTTGTTTCAATCTATTGCAGATTTCAAAAGAATAATGATAATGTGAATAATAATAATAATAATATAATAATAATAATAATAATAATAATAATTTTAAAGTGATCCCACAACAGACCCGGAGGCCTTTGGGGTAGTAGGAGGTTAAGGCTCCCACTTTTTCTAGACAATCGGCACTTTATGTCAGCCGGGTTGTCAGCCCTGCGTGACGGCCGCCTTTACCCCAGAACAAGCGTTTGGTACTCATTTCCGTTAGAGGCTGAGTCGACGCCAGGGCCATAGTGCCGCCAGAGGGTTTGGGTCAGTTTAAAAATCCTGACCCCAACGAGACTTGAACCCTCGACCCTCCGGCTGGTAGCTCAGTGCCCTAACCACTACGCTACGGCGTGCCCCAATAATAATAATAATAATAATAATAATAATAATAATAAAAATACGAGATTGCTTAAAATATTACGAAAGTAGTTACATTGGCATCTTTTAAAAGAAATCTAAATTTATATTTGCTCTAGCCTCGACTTCATTATTACCCAGTGTAAGGTGGTGTTTCTCGTATAATTTATCATATTTATATCATTATTATTATTATTATTATTATTATTATTATTATCGTATCATTATTGTTGTTACCCTATAAAATGTTGTTTGTACATGACATTTACATAGCTACATTTATTGTATTTTTAACTGTTTATAATTAGTATAGTGTATATCTATATTTGTCAAATATTTATTTGTATTTGTGCTGGTTGAGTGGAAGAAAGGGCCTTATGGCCTTAACTCTGCCAGAATAAATAAAGTATTATTATTATTGTTATTATTATTATTATTATTATTATTATTATTATTATTATTATTATTATTCAACACGCACACACTATTGAGTAACACTAAGAAATTGGGACTGGAAGTAAATATCAGTAAAACTAAATATATGGTCACACGTAGAAATTCAGAATATAATGGAAATGGACAGATAATGACAAATGGGGGAAATTTTGAGGAAGTGGTTGAATTCAAATACCTAGGAACAATAACCACAAATAGGAATGAGATGCACAAAGAAATTAAACATAGGCTCAATTCTGGAAATGCGTGGTATTATGAATTGCAGAGACTTTTGATGTCCGAACTCCTTTCAAGAAACGTTAAGCTGAAAATATATAAAACTATTATTCTACCAGTTATATTATATGGGTGCGAAACATGGACTCTTACTTTAAGGGAGGAAAGGAGATTACGAGTAGGCCTATTTGAGAATAAAGTTCTTAGGAAAATTTTTGGACCAAAGGAAGATGAACAGACAGGTGAATGGAGAAGACTACATAACAATGAACTACATGGTCTTTATAGGAAGCCAGATATAATAAGAATAGTTAAGTCTCGTAGACTGCGATGGGCAGGACATGTTGCACGTATGGGGAATGAAAGACGTGCATGGGAGCTTCTTGTAGGAAAGCCAGAGGGAAAACGCCCAGTTGGTAGACCAAGAATGAGGTGGGAGAACAACATTAACTATGATTTGAGGGAAGTAGATTATACAGGGAATGATTGGAAGGCATTAGCTCAGGATAGGGATGTATGGAGAGCTTATGTCCGCGCGGCCATGAACCTACGGGTTCGATAGTGCCAGTGAGTAAGTAAGTAAGTAAGTAAGTAAGTAAGTAAGTAAGTAAGTAAGTAAGTAAGTATTATTATTATTATTATTAGCTTAATATATCCATTTTGGTGTATGATTACGTAAATGTCGTTGACGTCAAAACTTTGTACTTAGCGTTTTCTGTTTCTAACAAAGACAGTAGCTTAATAGCTATTTCACGTGTTCTATAATTAGGGAAAACTTGCATTACCTGCACTAAACTTCTCTAGAAATTAAATATGTTCAGAACTTAAACAATTTCTTCTTATTCCGCTAACCTGTTAAAGTGAAATTTCAAGTATGATGTTTATTACATTAAAAAGGATAATGTACTTGAATCTTACTCAAGAATTTTGTCAAGGATCATATATTAAACTGATGATAATAGGATAATTTTCCATAATAAAGGATTAATGTGTGAAACAGATTCACTCAGTACTTAGACGCCTATTTTCATAAATGAAGATAAATCATTAACCCATATATTCCAACTACCTCAGGAAATATATAATGAATATTTATCAATTGTTTTTCTTTGCGATTGAGGGTCTTTCCACTTTTCAGCGGTTGCCCTTTTACCAGCCGGCTGCTGGCTCTTCACATCCACATGTGTCAATCACAGAGGTAGATGATCAACAGCCAGTGTAGGGGTGACATGTGGTTAGCATGTCGAGTCCCCCAGCCGTTATAGCTGGTTCCTCAACCTGGAGCCGCTACTTATTGTAGCTACCCAATTGCCTCACGATGCTGGGTGGGCACCGGTCCATGCTGGCCGAAATACCATGAGAATTTTTTTTCCCCCATGGAGACTCGAACCAGCGCAAGTCCCGTAGCTCTGCGCCAAGGTTTCCTACCTTAACCGCTCGGCTACGGCGCGGGACAATTATTATTTTTCTTAATTAGTTATTTCTTGAAAGACTCCAAACAGCAAGATTGCTCACATTAAGGGGCAATATACAAAAAATAAAAAGTAAAAGGCTCGCAATATCCAAACCCAAAATCGTACGATAATAAATAGTATATTACGATGCGAGATTGGCAAGTGGTTGCTACAGAAGCGAGGGAAAGTTTAAAAATCGAGCGATAGCGAGGTATTTAATTTCCGAGATTCTGTAAAACACTTCACAAACTTGCGTTCTACATTATTTTTCGGGCGATGGTGTTTTTCAAAATAATAAATAATAGTAATATAATAACTTCTTTGTTGGAAATATTTGCGTTCATTATAAACAACTAACTAACGTTAACAGTGTGGGCAATGTTTATTGGTTGAGACTCAGCAGGCCGTGACACTAACCAGTGATAAAATGGCGGAAAGTACTTTTTTATTGTTATACATTGTTTCAAATAAAGTTAAGTTCATTTAAAACGCAGTGATTTTTTTCGCATAATATATGTTAACACTACGTTTGGATATATTTTCATATATACATTGTATAGGCCTATAGTAAACATAAAGGACAGTGGTTTTAATTCCCGCACGAGGTTTGTAATATGTATTATTACAGTATAGTTATTTAGGTTGGCAAGCCCGAAATGTAGGAAGTTGAACTTTCAATCATGGTCGCCATTGTTGTAAGTACGACAAAACGCACTATCGCGCAAAAAATATATTACGATGTAAGGTTGGGGATTGGTTTTCACAGAATCGAGGAAAAATGTTTAAAAACCGGGCGATAGCTAGGTTTTTATTTTGCGAGATTATGTAAAACACCTCACAAACGTGCTTTGTACATTATTTTATGCGCGAGATGTTTTTCAAAATAATAAATAATAGTAAAATAATAACATCTTTGTTGGAAATATTTGCGTTCATTATAAACAACTGACTAACGTTAACAGTGTGGGCAATGTTTATTAGTTGAAAAAACAGGAGGCCTTGACAACAATCATTGATAACATGGCCGCAAGTACGTATTTATTGTTTTATATTGTTTCAAATAAAGTTCAGTTCATTTAAAACGTAGAGATTTTTTTAAATGCCCCAGATTTGTCTTTCGACATTCCTGGTTTCTCTCCTGGCATG
This sequence comes from Diploptera punctata, assembly GCA_030220185.1. Classification (NCBI taxonomy): domain Eukaryota; kingdom Metazoa; phylum Arthropoda; class Insecta; order Blattodea; family Blaberidae; genus Diploptera; species Diploptera punctata. The sequence goes on along the minus strand of JASPKZ010010238.1, from coordinate 815,901 downwards.
GCGTACTTGTAAACCACTTCTGAAGTTGGGGGGCCTGGAAGGCGGGGTTACGTTGCCCCGATGATATGATGGGTGATGATGATGATAATTGTGCGCCAGGAGAGTCCCTAATCCTAAGCTTAACCTAAGATGAATATGAATGATGATGATTGCGATGGCCATATGATTTCGGAGACCGTTTGGGCCTTTAAGTTTTCCTGACATTTGTCTTACAGGTGGGGAAAAACCCTGATAAAAACCTCACCCAGAAAAACTGTCCCGACCGGGGATCGAACCCCGGCCCGCTGCGTGACAAGGCAGTACGCTACCCCGAGACCACAGCGGTGGATAAAATTCAGAGATTTGTTTCGTATATTAACACTTCTACTTCTTGTAAGCCCATGTTTCCCTTAACAGAGATTTAGGCGCTGTCCTCCTACAGGGAAGTATTTGAACCATACTAATTTAGTTACACTTGTTTTCGTATAGATGTCGTTTGAGTGGTCCCTGGTCAGTGTTCCACCTCATACTGACATCTAGGAAACCAAGGTAGTACTAGGACGGGAAAATTCAGTAAATTTTGCTTAGAGGCCTTTTCATTCAGGCTTAAGGATCTTTTACGAGCCTGAAAATCTTCAGACTCGGGACCCACGGCTTAAAGTCCCTCCCGGAGGACTTGCTCCTTGGATTTTTCCATCCTAAAAAATCCATCGACCCCGGCCGGGTTTGAACCCGCGACCTTCGGGACCAGAGGCAAGGAGCATAACCACTAGTCCATCTTTGGATATTTTTTGTATATACATTGTACGTAGTATACATAGAGGGCAGTGGTTTTACTTCCCGCATGTGGGTGTAAATGTAATATTACAGTATAGTTATTTAGGTTGGCCTCCCCGAAATGTAGTAAGTTGAACTTTCAGTCATTGGTCGCCATTGCGGTAGGACAAAATGCACTATCGCGCAAAAAAGTTATTTTATTATTTACTCTATATTCCTATGTGCTGGGATATGAAAATAAAAATATAGGAGAAGGAAAAAGAGGGAGATGGAATACAATAAGTATGATTGTAGTATCAGATCATGTCAGTGTGTATAGATGAAGCTGCATGTCTATAGTTTATACTCGTACAACATGTTACAGAATGACAAGTGCACAATGCCCATCATGTTACGTATATACCATCAATAGCAGCATGTATCTATTTACATGCAGTGTGCTGATGAATGCGATCATGGCTGCAGATTTCTTTTCTTGTAAGGCAATACTGCCCCAAGACTTATTCATCTCAAAGACGTCACATTGGGCAGTGCCCTGTCATAGGGATTGTGCATTCTGCGAATGACAACGATGCGCTTACACGAACAAGGTGTGGGTATTGTGTTCTCGATTCCACCAAACATGCGTTTGTGCGTGGGTTAGCACCAGATTTCACTGGCTCAGACAATGCAATATAGTTAGCTGTACAAAGTGCAATGCCATCTAGCAAGCTATGCTTATAAAATACACAAACTTGCAGCTACTTTTCACTTTTCTTTGTTATCCAGCATTTCAATTATGATTATTCAAAATTAGTCATTAAGAAAAGGAAGTAAGACAAAATTTTAAAATAAAAAATATTTATGCCTAAGTACATTTTTTCTGAATACTAAAACCAAGTATGCCTGCTTTTAATAATAATGATAATAATAATATCACCATCATCATCCGGTATCATGGCAACTGCCGCCGTCTTCCGGAAACCAAACGCCATTCTTCTCTGTCCATCCATTGATCTTCCTCAATTCCTCTGATATTCATAGCTGCTTGTACCCCTTCTATCCAAGTTTTTTTTCGGTCTTCCTCTCTTCCTCCTTTCCATTGGGATCTATTCCATAACAATTTTAGGCAATATTTGTTCTGGCATTCTTTTGACCATTGTAATCTTTTCTATAATGTCTATGATGTCCGGCTACTCTTGTACACCCGTAATAATAATAATAATAATAATAATAATAATAATAATAATAATAATAATAATAATAATAAAACAAAGAAGTAGTGAAATGGATACCTCCTGGAAAAGGGAAACGTGGTAGATCAAAGCCACCGTGGATAAAGGGAATTCAAGTCAACATGATGAAGAGAAATATGACAGAAGCAGACACGCAAGACCGGGAACTGTCTGACGTCCAAGCATTTATTTTTCGTATCATGTCATATTCAGATTGCATTGCTCAATGTCAAAAATTTAATTACAACATGGAAATATAGAAGCGTCACTGCTATAAAGTAAAAATATTCTCTTTAATTTGCTTACTTATTACAGGAGCTACTAGATGGCAGTGGAAACCGAGTTCCCGCTACTTCTCGTATTAATATATATATATAATATATATATATATATAGATATTATAAATATATTTTTGACATTTGGCAATGAAGGCAAGTATGATATGAAAAGAAAAAAGAATGCTTGAGTCGGGATTTGAACTCGATTTGACTCGAGTTCAAATCCCGACTCAAGCATTCTTTTTTCTTTTCATATATATATATATATATATATATATATATACGGCTTCGGAAACGGACCACACTGAAAACAGAAGGTATTTAACTACATAAGAGCTGACTGACTGACTGTTTTGTGGCAATGACTATAGCATTGCCCAGTGTGCCGCTTTTTGGGAACCAGTTGAGGTCCCTTGGCGGCCAAACACCATTGTGTTTATTCAGTAGGGGTTTTGTTCCTTAGCCTTGCTGTCTCGCGGCTTATGTGTTCATTACCGTAGCAGGTATGGATGATATGAGGATGGTCCCTCACCAGAGCAGGGTCATCATAAACCATAGTCGCCGGACAAGCAGAGAGTCCGAAAGCCGGCGACATGGAGTGAGCCACACTACTCTAGCTGGAATCCAGCACACATATCATGGAAGTGGACCGTCATCGGGGTCTCTGGTGAATATGTTTCGGTGTACAGCACGTTGCTGTAGCATATGCCCTATATTGCGAACAATTGGATTCTCATGATTTTCTATATGTTGCAACATGTGCACAACCCTTTTTTCAATTGTATCGGCAATATAGGGCATCTGTGCTTGGTCGTGAAGTACTGAGATCCTAGTGCGTAGTGGAGCTGAAAGTATTATTTTTAAGCATTTATTCTGGATTATTTGAACTTTTTTCTTATGTCCAAAAGCTAGGATACTCCAGGCTTCACAACCGTACAGCAACATGCTGCGGATCGCAACTTGATATAAAGTAAGTTTGATCCTGGTAGATAGCATAGGCGACTTGAAAAATGGATATAAAAGTGCAATGGCAGCGTTTGCTTTATGTTTTAGATTTTCAATATGAATTTTGAACGTAAGCTTGGAATCCAAATGGATTCCAAGATACTTGGCTGAAGTCTCTGGACGGAGTCTAAGAGTTCCTAAAGTGAGTCGGGCAGGAGTGCGTTTGTGGGTTTTTGCAAATACAACGAATTTTGTTTTATTTGCATTTAGTTTTATATTCCACAGACGCATATAGGATTGGACTGTGTTTAGGGCAGTTTGGACCACACGAATGTGGAACGGTACGGAACGAAAACGTGCCTGATAAAACAGACACGTATCATCAGCAAAGGATGCGATTTTTACGCTAGGAAAGGTAGGGAAGTCGGAAACATAAAGGCTATATAGGATAGGTGAGAGTACTGCACCTTGAGGAACTCCCGCCAAGAGGGTCTTGCAGTCAGAATTATACCCACTAACCGACACATAAAATTGTCGGTTAGTGAGGTATTTAGCTATCAATTTAATTAAATGAGCCGAAATGTTGAATTTGATAAGTTTGTAAATAAGTCCATTTATCCAAGTAGTATCAAAAGCTTTCTCAATGTCAAGAAATATTGCCACAGTACTTCTCCTAGAGTTGAAGCCCGTAACAACATGGTCAACCAGTCTTGCAAGCTGCAGTGGAGTGCTATGTGCTTTTCTAAATCCAAACTGATGAGTAGGAATAAGGTTTCTCTCAGAAATTGCAATTTTCAATTGTGCCAAAATAATTTTCTCCATAATTTTGCCCAGCACTGGTAGCAGACTGATTGGACGTAAGTTGTCCGGTATGGTTGGATCTTTACCAGGTTTAGGAATAGCGATTACCTTTGCTTTCTTCCATACTTCCGGGAAGTAGTGGAAACGAAAGCAAAGGTTCACTATTTGTAGGAGTAGGAGTAAGGTTTTTTCAGGTAAGTGTTTTATGGCCAGATTAGAAATCTGATCATGACCAGGGGCACGGTGGGACGGGAGGTTATGTACAATAGCTTTGAGTTCACAAAGCTGTACATCAGGATGGGGTATAGGAATAGGTGTCTCTAGAAAAGTACTGATTGTATGTTGCACCTCAGCTTCGTGAGTCGGTGTTGTAAGCTCATGAGGTCTAAACCGGTTCGCGAAATTGTCGGCTAGAACCTGGGCCTTCTCCCTAGGGAGATACGCCCAAGTTCCGTCCGACTGGATGGCTGAGGGAGGAGGCGGAGCTCGACTCCTTTTGAGGCGTTTTATTATCTCCCATGGTGGAGTCTTTTTGTCTGAGAAATGCTGAAGGGAAGAATCCCAATCAGCATTTCTCAGCTCTTTAAGCCGGCTTTTGACCAAATGAGCATAGTGATTGTATTGCTGTTTGTGATGTGGAGCTCCGAAATCGCGGTACCATTTTTGGTACTGCCTTTTTAGATTTAAATAATTTTGAAGTGCTGGATCGTTATATTTTGTTCGCGTATTATTAGTTGCTTTTGGTCGCGTTGTAGCAAGTGTAATGGCCGTTTTAATTGTGGCCTGTAGATTAAGGACAGTGTGTTCTATTTGTTCCGTAGACTCGACAGAGAGTGTAGGCATAACCCATTGGTTAAGCATGTTAGTGTAACTCTGCCAGTCTGTGCAATGATGTTGTAACTTAAATGGGGAGGACAATAAAAATGTGGATGAAATTTTAAAAAGTATTGGCGTGTGATCAGAGTCAAGTGCGTCTGTAACAGTAGTGATGTGTGGTGAAATAGCAACATTCTTCGATAGAACTATGTCCACTAAACTTTGGATGGGTATACGTCTTCGGAAACGGACCACAGCGAAAACTCTATGTATTTTATTATATAAGACCTAAACCTCTGACTTGAACTTACCATTCCTTGATAATGACATGTGGGATCATGCCGAAACGTCGGAATCAGTGGCCAGAGGCCCAACTTGAATCTAAGACGCGGAAAACCCAAGAAAACGTTCATATTCATATATATATATATATATATATATATATATATATATATAAGAAAATAAATGTTTGTACTAGATTTGCTTGGTGACTAATTGGTAGCACACTGGAGTATCAGTCCAGAGGTCAGGGCTCAAATCCCGTGTGTGTGTGTGTTTTGACGCTCTCGGGGCTGCATTTCTGCAACTAAACTCGGCATTTAGCAATCAATCGACATATGTAAGATCGAGTTTTCTAACCAGCTAAATCGGATCATTATTACTGGAAGTTTATCAACAAAATAAAATTTTTAAATTACACTAACGGCTGCAATTTCTGTTCTTTTACAATAAAACCAAATACATACAAATTAATAAACAAAGTAAATATGTATTCCCTTAACCCCAATATCAAACCATAACTACGGCTTGCTGCATATTTCGCTTTGTTTAGGTAGTTCTTGCGTGACGAAATTTATATATATTAACTATCTAAAATAATTTATATTTAGCTATTCCTAGATATTTTTTATTTTATTTTCCTTGGATATATTTATATGACGTATTACATATTTTAGTTTTAACGAGGGCACATGTTTAATCTTAATTGAAAATAAACTTGCGGATTTAAAACCGCTTTACTAGGATATACACGGATTTATCTTATTATATTAGCCCGTTGTAGAAAGTGAATAAATATAACACGCTTTATTTAAATGGATTTTTGGAATACTACATTTATTTATTTTTTATATGTGTGAAATATTTGTAAATATTATATGGATGCGAAACATGGACTTTTAGTTTAAAGGAGCAAACAAGATTACGAGTATTTGAGAATAAAATTCTTAGGAAAATTTTCACATATGGAAGTGAAACATGGTCTTTGACGGAATTAAGAAAGAATAAAATTAGAACAGTTGAACTTCATTATCTTAGAAGAAGCCTTCTAAAATCAAGACAGGATAAAATAAGAAATGAATTCCTTTGGAGAGAAATGAATGTCAACACATCTGTTGTTAAGAGGATTGAAAATCAAACTCTTAGATGGTATGGCCACGTACGAAGAATGGAAAACGGAAGATGGCCAAAAAATATATATACCAATGGCCACCCCCTAGAAGAAATAAATGTGGCAGACCAAAATGGAAATGGAAAACCTATGTCAGAACGATAATGGATGACAGGAAAGGAAGAAAGAGAATGGAATTATAGAAATAAATGGAAACTGAAAACGGCAAACCTATAAGTGGACGAAAGCTGAAGAAGAAGAAGGAAATTTTTTTGGGTCAAAAAAGAGACGAACAGACAGGTGAATGGAAAAAAACTACAGAATAGTAATCTACTTGATATGTATAGGAGTCCAGATATAATAAGAACAGTTAAGTCTCGTACACTGCGATGGGCAGGACATGTTGCACGTATGGGGAATGAAAGACTTGCATGGACGCTTCTTGTAGGAAAACCAGAGGGAAAACGCCCAGTTGGCAGACCAAGAATCAGGTGGGAGAATAACATCATCCACGATTTGAGGGAAATAGATTATTATACAAGGGATGATTGGAAAACATTAGCTCAGGATAGGGATGTATGGAGAGCTTATGTCCGCGTGGCATTGAATCTATGAGTTCGATAGAGCCAGTGAGTTATTCAGTTAGTTATGAAATATTTTCAAATAGAATAGTTTACATTTTTTATAAGATTCATGATGTGTTCCGTTGAATTTGAATCCTGCTGATGATGGAACAAGTCCCGAAAGCGCTACAGTTACATAATTAATTAAGTTGAGGAAAACGCCCAGTTGGTAGACCAAGAATGAGGTGGGAGAATAACATCATCCATGATTTGAGGGAAATAGATTATTATACAAGGGATGATTGGAAAACATTAGCTCAGGATAGGGATGTATGGAGAGCTTATGTCCGTGTGGCCATGAATCTATGAGTTCGATAGAGCCAGTGAGTTATTCAGTTAGTTATGAAATATTTTCAAATAGAATAGTTTACATTTTTTATAAGATTCATGATGTGTTCCGTTGAATTTGAATCCTGCTGATGATGGAACAAGTCCCGAAAGCGCTAAAGTTACATAATTAATTAAGTTGAGGAGACGGGCCTTTCAGGTGAATATTTCATAATTTTATATTTTAGTTTACATTTACTTACTGAAAATAAATTGGTTCGATTCTTCTGTATATATTTCCTATATAATAACCCGAACGGTTTCCCTAAGGATTCCTGGATTAATCACAATTTAATCAACTGTACACAATTGTATTTCGGATGTGGAGAAACATTAATCTACGTATATTATTTTTTAGTCTGATCATCTTACCTCAATATTAATGTTGATTTGTTCTTGTTTAACATGTTTCAAAACAATTCTCTTTTATCGTCAGCTTGTACATACTGAGGTAAGACGATCAGACTAAAAAAATAATGTAATAATGACAAATGAGGGAAATTTTGAGGAAGTGGCTGAATTCAAATACCTAGGAACAATAATCACAAATAGGAATGAGATGCACAAAGAAATTAAACATAGGCTCAATTCTGGAAATGCGTGTTATTATGCAATGCAGAGACACATGATATCAGAACTACTTTCAAAAAACGTTAAACTGAAAATATATAAAACTATTATTCTACCAGTCATACTATATGGGTGCGAAACATGGACTCTTACTTTAAGGAAGGAAAGAAGATTACAAGTATTTGAGAATAAAGTACTTAGGAAAATTTTTGGACCAAAGAGAGATGAACAGACAGGTGAATGGAGAAGACTTGCATAACAATGAACTACATGGTCTTTATAGGAAGCCAGATATAGTAAGAACAGTTAAGTCTCGTAGACTGCGATGGGCAGGACATGTTGCACGTCTGGGGAATGAAAGACTTGTATGGAAGCTTCTTGTAGGAAAGCCAGAAGGAAAACGCCCAGTTGGTAGACAAAGAATGAAGTGGGAGAATAACATGAACTATGATTTGAGGGAAGTAGATTATACAGGTAATGATTGAAAAACATTAGCTCAGGATAGGGATGTATGGAGAGCTTATGTTCGCGCGGACATGAACCTACGGGTTCGATAGTGCCAGTGAGTAAGTAAGTAATTAAAATAACCTCAAAATATCACTTCCTAGAATTAAATATTAACCTGCGTTCTTATAGAAGCTTATAGAATGTTTTATAGCTTAGGCCAATGCTTGTTTTTAATTTAAAATTTCATTATCTGAAATATTTATACTATAAAGAAAATGGTTGTACACGTAATCCATTATGAAACACACTGCTCTTCCATCATCGATGAGATTTCACAATATTAATTCATAGTTTAACGATACAATGTAAGCAACGGAAATTAAACGCTATCATCATCTCACCAGTGTTGTACAAGATAACAGTGTTAACAGATATACAAGTGTGATACGTAAATGGTAGCATGTTATTTTGATGAACCGAACGTGCGGAATATCAAATGCCATAGTTCCTCATTAAATACATATTTTGAACAGAATTGTACATTTGTTAGATTCGCCTGATTATTATTCTGACCCATTTCCAGCTAAATGACCTTTGAATATGTTCATTTGTTTGTCCGTTCTATGTTTCGTCGTCATTCCCAAACGGATAAACAAATTTAGTAAAATAATGTGCTTGGATAACTTCTACACGCTACATTTAATACGTAACTTCAGGGTACATATCTACGTACCGTATTTAACGTACCTATATCTGTACAAACAAGTTTCGATAAAATTAAATCCAACTCGAAAAAAAAACTTTATATTCATTAATTGTTCTCTAAATTCTATTTTACAGTTGAGCATATAATCAAGAGGTCTAAATTACACTGGTCAACATGATTTTTGTCTCATGAGTACCAATAGTTGTACTTGATGCAATTTTTTATCGTGTTTTTAAATATGTATTCGGAATTTCTCCATCACCCACAGTTTTTTTATTTCAATTTCAATTAATGGATTTAAATAATATTTTTTTAATAAACCTAGATTTCTTCCCGGAAAATCTTGGCGCAGTGAGCGATGAGCACGGGGAACACTTTCATCAGGAGTTTTCAGCTATGGAAAAGAGATATTAAGTCAAATGGAATCCTAATATGCTGGCTGATTATTGTTGGACCATCAAGAGGGATGCTCCAAAAGCGAAATATAACAGAATATCGCCATTTTCTTACTTTCTAGGTGAGACCGAATATTCGAGTATTCTGTAGTTACGAATGTAGAATATATTAAAGTGTTTCAAAATTATAAATGCCTGTTCTCTCGGAAACCTTGCGTGATGAAGAAAAACCGATATCATATTTGAATTCTGGAGAAAAAATATTAGAATCACATATGTTTCTTTCTGAGATAAAATAAAAGTTTATTTTTTGTTGCTCAGTGTAATTAATATATAACACAATTGTGAAGAGTATTTTATTATATGGTGCGGAAACATGGACATTGAAGCAAAAACACAGAAATAAATTATTAGTCATAGAAATATACTTTTTAAGCAGATCGGCAAGAATATCACAATTGGATAAAATTATAAATAATACAATAAGACAAATAATGAATGTAGAAAATTATATTGTACCAGAGATTGAAGAAATCCAACTAAGATGGTTTGGACATATAATGAGAAGAAGGGACACAGAAACAAACAAAGAAGTATTGAAATGGATGCCTCCTGGAAAATGGAAATGTGATAGTCCAAAGCTAACGTGGATAAAGGGAATTCAAGACAACATGAAGAAGAGAAATATGACAGAAGCTGACACGCAAGACCGGGAGGTGTGGAAGACAAAATTGTATATTTTGGTTGAGGATACCTATGTAAAAACAGAAAAGATCCTGAAATTTGTGTGTGGCATTTGTGGCATCAAGATATGTTATTTCTTCTTCTTCGGCTTTCCCACACTTATAAGTTTTCCGTCTCCATTTTCCATTTATTTCATATATAATATATATATATATATATATATATATATATATAAATTTATAGAACCTTTTCCGTCAAATTTTAGGACTAATAGGTCATACAGAGATGATAATTTTTTTAAGCACAAAAGGACGGCGTTATGCATCAACCGGCTAAGCGCATTACAGAAGTTTCGAGAAAAATTAATTTAAAGTTCAAGTCATTCTTCACTATTTATTGTAGCGCCTTACTAATAACACTGGCTATTTTAAACTGAAACTATATAAAACTATTATTCTACCAGTTATATTATATGGATGCGAAACATGGACTCTTACTTTAAGGGAGGAAAGGAGATTATGAGTAATTGAGAATAAAGTTCTTAGGAAAAAGCTTGGACCAAAGAGAGATGAACAGACAGGTGAATGGAGAAGACTACATAACAATGAACTAAATGGTCTGTATAGGAAGCCAGATATAATAAGAACAGTTAAGTCTCGTAGACTGCGATGGGCAGGACATGTGGCACGAAGGGGGAATGAAAGACGTGCATGGAAGCTTCTTGCAGGTAAACCAGAGGGAAAACGCCCAGTTGATAGACCATGAATGAGATGGGAGAATACATTATCTATGATTTCAGGCAAGTAGATTGTACAGGGAATGATTCGAAAACATTAGCTCAGGATAGGGATGTATGGAGAGCTTATGTCCGCGCGGCCATGAAATTACAGGTTCGACACTGCCAGTGAGTAAGTAAGTATTGCAAGTTATTTTCCTTGTTTTACAGTTATGCATCAATAATATAAGAGAGGGAACATTTTGCGCTTAGCTGCATGATGTAAAATTTAGATTATAATTTATGAAAATTTGGTTTTATAGCCGTTTGCTGCAAAACGTAGAATCTCTGATAGGACTGATGGCGTTTACATTTTTCTTTAATAACAAGGCTATATTTAAAGATTTGGTGTTAAAAGTTTACGTACACTTATTCATGAGCCAGTGAAACGGATGGCATCAAAATATTTTAATTCTTCTTCTTCGCCTTTCCCCCACTTATAGGTTTGCCGTCTTCAGTTTCCATTTATTTCTATCGTTCCAATCTCCCTCTTCCAAATTCCTATCATCCATTATAGTTCTGACACAGGTTTTCCATTTCAATCTTGGTCTGCCACGTTTATTTCTTCCAGTGGGTGACCATTGGTATATATTTTTTGGCCATCTATCATTCTCCATTCTTTGTAATAGGCCATACCATTAAAGAGTTTGATTTTCAATCCTCTTACCAACAGATGTGGTGACATTCATTTCTCTCCAAAGGAATTAATTTCTTATGTTATCCTATCTTGTTTTTTAATGCTTCTTCTAAGATAATCAAATTCTGCTCTTCTAATTTTATTATTTTGTAATTCCGTCAAATACCTAGTTTCACTACCATATGACAAAATAGGCCTATTCTATATTTATGCTCTTATAAATTTTCATTTTAGTTTCCTTTGTAATATTTTTGTCCAAATTATTCCATGTAATGTGTTAGTTTCAATTTTTGCCATTGATATTTTAGTTTGTACATCTCTTTCACAGGTACCTAAACACGTAATTATTGACCCAAGATATTTAAAAATTCCACATTTTTTCTGTCAACAAGTCCTAATCCTACGTTCTTCTCCTGCTCACTGACTGCAGTCGTAACAGACTGTAGCTAACAGTATGGGACGAAAGGAGAGTTCTTAGAGCCTTAAAACAGAGACCTGTCGGCTAAGGGAGCAAACTCTAAAAAAAAAAGAAAAAAAACTGTTCCTCCATGTCGGGGGGTTAGGTGTCAGGCTGGCAACCTGGCCCTGAAGAAAAGTATACCGCTTACTTACTTACTTACTCACTGGCACTATCGAACTCATAGGTTCATGGCCGCGCGGACATAAGCTCTCCATATATCCCTATCCTGAGCTAATGCTTTCCAATCATTCCCTGTATAATTTACTTCCCTCAAATCATAGTTAATGTTATTCTCCCACCTCATTCTTGGTCTACCAACTGGGCGTTTTCTCTCTGGCTTTGCTACAGAAAGCTTCCATGTAGTATTCTCCATTCACCTGTTTGTTCATCTCTCTTTGGACCAAAAATTTTCCTAAGTACTTTAGTCTCAAATACTTGTAATCTCCTTTCCTCCTCTAAAGTAAGAATCCATGTTTCGCACCCATATAATATAACTGGTAGAATAATAGTTTTATATATTTTCAGTTTAACGTTTTTTGAATGGAGTTGGGACATCAAGAGTCTCTGCAATGCATAATAGCACGCATTTCCAGAATTGGGCCTATGTTTAATTTATTTGTGCATCTAATTCCTATTTGTGATTATTGTTCCTAGGTATTTGAATTCAGCCACTTCCTCAAAATTTCCCTCATTTGTCACTGGCTGCCCATTTCTATTACATAATGGATTTCTACGTGTGACCATGTATTTAGTTTTATTGATATTTACTTCCAGTCCTTATTTCTTAGTGTTACTCAATAGCCCTGGGGGTCCGTTTACGGACCCCAGCTGTGCTCACAACAGCAACAGGGCGCGTCCCCGGGCGGCGGATAGGGGAACGGTCGGTGGTTTGCTTGCATTCCTCCCGGCTAGGTCCGGACCGGACCCGCGGGCCATTTGTGGGGTCGTCAGGACTCGAGCGACCTGACGTACTATTTAGCTCGTGCTGCGCCCACTCCAGCAGCAAAACGCGTCCCCTCGGTGGCGTAGTGGGGAAAAGGTCGGTGGATCTGCTAGTCAGTCCTCCCTTCCAAGTCCGATGGACTCGCGGACCATGAGTGGGGTCAGCAGGAGAATTTTTATTGGTTATAGGAGCCTGCTGCCAAGCCTGAACGACCCCGGCCCACAGCGGGGGCCTGTGCCACCGTTGGTGGGGTGGTGGGAGACTAGGGGTTCGTGGCCCTATCTCCTGGTTCATTGACCTGAGACCATCTGTGGGGGCACCATGGAGATGAGCACCCTGGATGCCTACATTGCTCAGTGGGCTGCCTCACAGCAGCTACACGACTAGGCCTAGTCTTGCGAACGGGCTGGATGGGACAATACCGGGCGTAATGCTGGGAATTACCACCAGGTCGATAAGCTCGGGAAAGGAAGGAGGAAGCGCGGTCTCCAGTCGTCTAGGACTTAGCGCTGAATCTGGAACCGAGTGACCCAAGGACAATCTGTGAGGTCGTCAGGAGTTGAGCGACCTGACGTACTAAAAGCTCAGGCTGGACCCACTTCAGCAACCAAACACGTCCCCAGCTGGTGCACTGGGGGAAAGATCGGTGGATCTGCTAGACAGTCCTCCCGGTTAAGTCCAAGGGACTCGTGAACCATTAGTGGGGTAGGCAAGAGTTGAGCGCCTTGTCGTACTAATTGCTCATCTGTTGGAGCTTGCGAGCTCCGTGCTGGACCACAACAGCTGCAGAAGGCGTCCCTGGGGGCACACCAGGGCTCGGCTCGGACCAGTCCAGCGGGGAGCTACTGTACTGGTTCCTGGCTTGGCCTACGGGCCCGTCGACAAACTGTGGGTCGCCAGGAGATGAGCACCTGGACGTACTAAAAGTCTCACACTGTTGGGCTTGTAGCCCTAGCCGGTCTCACAACGGCTGCAGGACACGTCCCTGGAGGCAGAACAGGGGAATGGTCGGTGGATCTGCGACAGCAGTCCTCCCGGCTAGGCTCATGGAGCCCGTGGACCAACTGTGGGGTCATCAGGATTGAGTGACCTGATGTACTATGTAGCTCATCAATTGCCCAGAAGTGCAAACTCCAACACTCTCTCCCTGGAGTGTTGGTGTAAGGACCGAGAACTTGAACGTGGACGCGAAGTTAGGATAGGGAGGACTAGAACTAGGACTTGGGAGTATGGTCATGACGACCGAGGTATCCCAAGGGGTGGACGGCAGGGCCTAGATGTTACTCAATAGTGTGTGCTTAGTATACCGCTACGTGCTTCAATAAAATATGTCTGCATCAAAATATCAATTTTAAAAAGGGCATACATAACATAGTCCATAATTATAATCGCAATCAAATCGTTTTTTTTATTCTGATCACTGATCATAGTACTAACCCGTAAGCCTTGGGTATTCAATAAAAACAATTGTATAGAAAATACGTTTTATTGTATGTTCAGAGAGCTTATAATGTTGTGTTAAAACATCTACTTTGTGCCTCGTTACATGTTTAATACCTTAGCAAAATCGATTGTTCACTCTATCGAACAGGCAGGATACTGTTTAATTAAGTGAAACGCATAATTGGTTCAGGAAATTTGCTGAGTTCTGGCTGAAACTTGAGTTTCTAGATCATTTTTTACATGCCACTACAAAATAGACTATAACTTCGTTATGTGGCGTAGGGCGCACCATATCTAATGCCCAGAACTCATAAACGACGCATTTGGAGTCTATGGTCCTTCTCTGTGTGTTCCTAAAACTTTATCATAAGTAATGCGACGAGTGATTTCGAAATTAGTGAGGAGTGAATTGATATAGACTATTTAACTCATGCCCCAAATGGGAGTCAATGACCAATCACGTTTCAATGATTTCTGTTTTACTACCAATCAGAGTCGTGTTTCGCGAAATATTTATCAGTATTAAATTTACCATATTAAAGAAAGCCCCTCCTTTTTAATATTCTGAACAGGTCTGACCATTATTTTGCAGTGACTGAATCTGTAAGAAATACGGCTACCAGATTGTATATATAGTGCCTGAATGTCAACACATGCCGCATGCGGGAGTTAATATAAAAACATTTGTAACAATTGATTATACACCACCAAAAAAAGAAACCACTCTTTGCACTTTATTAAATGTATTTTTTCCCAGGTAACAATCCAGAAAAAATATAATTGTCATATTTACATCATACGACATCAGAAATGAATTAATATACAGTTTGATGTGTTTCATTTTTTCTCCACTAGAGAGCATTCTTACAATATTGCGACCCTTTGGCAATAAATAGTATGATCTGGTTGCAGTGATAAACAAAAGAAGCAGATGAAGCGTACCTATCGCTTCTCTTTTGTTTTCAAACATCGCCGTTTACATTAAATATATAAATATTTTAAAATAACTATAGTTAAATAATGATTTGTGAGTAAAGAGCTTAATTTTATTCGTTAAATAGTCCTAACAAATGCCACTCTTGATTTCCAAATTCTCTAGATAAATTCACTCCTCACTTCGTGAATCGTGAATTTATCGATAATTTGGAAATCACTCGTGGCATTACTTATGATAATTTGGAAATCAAGAGTGGCATTTGTTAGGACTCTTTAACGAATAAAATTAAAATGTTTACTCACAAATCATTATTTAAATATAGTTACTTTAAAATATTTATAGGCCTATATTTAATGTAAACGGCGATATTTGAAAACAAATGAGAATTGATGTTTCAAAATAAACGAGAAACGATCGTTACGCTTGTTAATCACTGCAACTATATCATATTATGTATTGCCAAAGGATCGCAATATTGTAAGAATGCACCCTAGTGGAGAAATTTATAACCAATATTATAGGTAATAATTAATGTCTGATGTCCTATGGTGTAAATATGTCATTTATATTTTTCTGCAACGTTATTTCCTGGGAAATGATTCGTTTAAGAAAGCGCAAACAGTGGTTTCTTTTTTTTGTGGTATAATCAATTGCTAGAAATATTTTTATGTTATCTCCCGCACGCACGATCAGCTGACATTCGTGCACTATATATACAATCTGGTAGCCGTATTTCTTAGAGAGCCAGTCACTGCAAAATAATGCTATGACCTATTCAGAATGTTAAAAAAGTGGAGCTTTCTTTAATATGATAAACTTGTCTGATAAATTCCAGGTGAAACACAACTGTGATTGGTTGTAATTAAAAAAATCATTGAAATGTGATTGGTCACTGAATCCCACTTGGGGCACGAGTTAAATAGCCTCTGCGAATATCTTGTGAACGTATGGCCATATATTCATATCTTTAACTTTACTTGTACTAACAGCTTTACAATATTATATAATTGAATAGTTGCCTCGAAAAGATATCTATCTCACAGAAATTTGGAAGTTTTCAGTGGATTATTGATCTATCCGGAGAATATCACGGCATGATGTATTAAAAACTATCCCTGCTCTATTCTAGGCCTATTTCATTAATTTTTAAAAGTTGGCAATCAAGCCAATTGTGATCTACATGAAACAAAATGGCGGAAGACTTTAGTCAAGTTATGAGTTGCAGTTATTGAGTTGGGTCTGTTTTTGGTGCAGCTATTCAATTATAGATTCGTTCCTATGACAGTTCATTAAAATAAAAAAATATATAAATTTTATTAATAATAATTCAGTAATTACCTGCCAATATTCACACTTTGTGAGCTAAACCAAGTACTATAATTAATATAAGTTTGTACTAAAAGTCTTCTTTTTTTTTTCTTAATAGACCTTGGTCTTGTTCATCTTGAAATTACTACAGCCAAGCTTTTGGAGTTTCTTCTTCCTCCAGGGTTACCATCTCTAACAATTATCACAATCACTTCCTTCTCAATTCTACTAATGTGGTCATGCATTCCCCTTGATGATCCATGGTTCAATAGATTGAATGGGACATTGCTTTCTTATAGTCAAATCTGGTTTTATTAGGCATTTTTCTATGAATATTAATTTATATTTTATACATTCTACTTTTAGTTTCCAGTCTTAAATTTTATTTTCTCAAATTACACTTTTTAACTAACTTGATACTCATTCTGCTTTTTTCGTTTGATATTTTACGTCATATTCCAGAGGTCTATTGATAGTTATTTCTCACCCTAAGTAATTGAATTTATTCACTTGTTCAATAATATTTGTTTGTAATTCTAGATTAGTAACACAAATTTATGGAGATTAACAAAAGAAGAACAAACAGAGACTCGAGTTAAAATACAGAAATAGGGTCGTTTTCACCAACAGAGGTAACTGCATTACGCCAGTTGAAGTTATGTATTATATATGGAGAAAACAGTCGTAAAACAGTTACCTCTGTTGGTGAAACTGGCCCATAGAGGTGGATAGTTACTACAAACTAAGATAATCAAACGCTACTATAGAGAAACAGGTATTTTAATGGAACTCCCAAGGAGCACGAAGAGTGATAGGACCAAGAGGACAATGGAGAAGAACAGTAAATGATGAAATAGAAAGGTAGGGAAAAAGTTGAATGTCGCAGTAACAAATCACGTTCGATGGAAAACTCTCACCGGAACCCTATGCTCCACCAACGAGAGAAAATACATGCTAAAAAAATATTTTTGCAGATTGCAGCGTTCGGGGTAACTGTATTACGCTAGTTTAAGTTATGTATTATATATGGAGAAAACTGGCGTAATACAGTTAGCTCTGTTGGTGAAACTGGCCCATAGAGGTGGATAGTTACTACAAACTAAGATAATCAAACGCTCCTATAGAGAAAGAGGTATTTTAATGGAACTCCCAAGGAGCACGGAGAGTGATAGGACCAAGAGGACAACGGAGAAGAATAGTAAATGATGAAATAGAAATGTAGGGAAAAAGTTGAATGTCGCAGTAACAAATCACGTTCGATGGAAAAACTCTGATCGGAACCCTATGCTCCACCAACGAGAGAAAATACATGCTAAAAAATATATTTTTGCAGATTGCAGCGTTCGGGGTCTTCGTTGATTACAATTGATTATATTTTATTAGCAGCAATTTTCATGCTGTGTTTCTCATAATTTACTCCGGATTGATGGAGAAATCTCTGTAAATTATCGTTTATTGTAAGCAATGAGAATTGAGTAATCTGCATATGAAATGCTATCAGTTTCTGTAGCCCGTTTTTATATTAAAATATTTAATCCAAGACATGATTAAAAAGCTAGGTCTCAGTGAGTCACCTTTTGCTACTCCTCTTTTGACAGGTATTTCGTCTGATAACATCCATTTTATTAAAATTATTTTCAAACATATATTTAATTCATCATCATCAATGGCAGGCATGGATTAAGCCAATTGGCCTGTTCGGCTTCAGGAAAGAAATTGATCCCTCCATCTCTTCTTAGGTCTTCCTGGGTCTCTTCGCCCTGTGGGTCTGTAGTTCAATAGCTGCAGAGGTAGTCTATTGTTTGGCATCCTCAGAAGGTGTTCATGCCAATTATTTTGATATTTTTGAATGATTTCAGTTATTGCTGGTGTGTTGAGAGCTTTGCGGATATCTTCATTACGCATGTGATCATAAAGCGTATAACCCGCTAAAGGTCTTAATAACTTCATTTCTGCAGCTACTATCCTATTTAATTTACCTGTAGTAAGAGTCCAGGTTTCAGAACCATAAAGTAGAGTTGGAAGAGCCATTGTTTTATAAAATTTTAGAATTGTATCTGGACGTACTTTTCGGAAAAGAATGCTTTTTATCGTTCCTATAAGTTTTTGAAATTTGATCAATTTTATGTCTATGTCTTTACATGTGTCGTACGAAAGATTGCAGCCAAGATAAGTAAAGTTATTAACTTGTTCTATTATATTGTTGTTAATAACAATTTTAGTTCGTATCGGTATTTTCCCTTGAAACGCCATAGTTTTTGTCTTACTCACCGAAATTTGTAAATTATAATCTTGGGTTATATTTGACAATCTATGTACTGCTCTTTGTAGGTGATCTTCAGAAGTAGCCAATATTACTTGATCATCTGCATACATTAATGTGTTGAGGGGTCGACCATCAATCATAAAGTGTGATTGTGATTGGTTTTGCCATAATTTTATGATTTCATTCATATATAAATTAAATGTATGAAACTATTTGCAGCATTATTTCAGATATCAATAACTATCATTAATGAAGCCTACGAAAGGGCTTTACTAACTCCATAGTACATAAAAATACGGTTTATTAATTTCTGATGATTTTAATGGAAGTTGAATGATTCGTAAAAAAAAGTGTACTTACGTATGTCGAAGCAAAACGTTGCAGTTGCTGACAGTAGAAGCGAACTTGTCAGAAGAATTAAGTCGCGGTGGTAAATTCTTGTAGCAGCATTAGAACCTCGCGGTATCGACATGGCTGCCACCACGCACTTGTACTCAATTCAACACAGCCAAACCATTAAGCGACCAGCACTTAAATAAGAAACTGAAATCACAAAAGAAAAACAAAAAATAATAATCACTGCATTTCTAATTCTTATATCGTAAGTTTAATTCGGGAAAGCAGTATATTTAGAGGATATGGGTCAAGAAGAGATAATTTAAAAAAAACGTGGATATTCTATAGGTTACTCTGTGTCAAACACCAATTCCCTGGATCAGTCGGCATATATATATATATATATATATATATATATCCATCCATCCATCCATCCATCCATAGTAATTCTGCCCGAAGGCAGGTCCTTCACTGCAATCATAGCATTTTGATGCTATGCTTGCAGCTTTACTAAGGAATTGTAGGTGTGGTAGCTTCCCGTTCCTTTCCACACCGGTGAAGGATGATGAAGATGACGATGATGATAAAGATGATGATTATGATGGCCATATGACTTCGGGGACGGTTTGGGCCTTAAAGTTTTCCTGACATTTGTCTTACAGGTGAGGAAAAACCCCGATAAAAACCTCACCCAGAAAAACAGCCCCGACCGGGGATCGAACCCGGGCCTGCTGCGTGACAAGGAAGCACGCTACCTCGAGACCACAGCAGTGGACATATATATATCCCTAATTGAGACATGGGTGCTCCTCTAGCGTGAGATTCTTAACTAAGCTAATTTTAGTTATACTATTCCCCTATAAATGTCAGTGAGCGACATGTGTTCAGCATATCGTCTTTACAAGACATCTAGTAGGCAACAAAATTATTACTTGAATGGGGAAGGTCCATTAAATTTTGCTGAGATGCAATCATTTAGGCTTGAGATTATTTTGCAAACCCGAAAATCTTCAAATTCCGGACTCACGGCTTTAAGCAATCACACGAAGGACTGTCCGTTCGACTATTCCATTTTAAAAATTCATCGACGGCGGCAAGGATTGAACCCGCGATCCTAGAGACTAGAATCAAGAAATTTAACCATTCGACCACCGCGGCCGAGCTGATTCAACACAGGTATCCAATTTATCGTTGTCTCAGCTCTATATTAAATTACTCTCAAGAAGTTAGCTTTTCTATGTGATAATCGTTTTCTGAAAATATAATTTCTTACAAACTTGCTTACACTATTGTGATCTATTCTTATAATTATATATATATATATACATATATATATACATATATATATATATATACATACATTATATTATATTCTATAGTGTTCTGTCCTAGGACAGTCTTTCACTGCAGTCATAGCATTTTCGATCTTAGATGTTTGGATTTAAATAATGATAGCGATTGACAGTCCCTGACATGACTGGGAAGTGAGTTCCATGCTCTGGTCATAGATATCGTGTAAGATTCAGAGTACAGACATGTCCTGTGCTGCGGTATCAAAAGTAAACAAGAGTCATGTGACTTTGTTCCTAAATTGTGATGAGCCGATAAATTTTGAAAACATGTTAAATAACTTGGTAAATACGTGTGCTACAGATTTCCAAGTTGTTAAACAAATAAGCAGAAGGACTACAGAAAGGGATTTTATAACTATAAACTATTGTAACTAACTCTAACTGGCATTATTGAACACGTAGGTTCATGGCCGCGCGGACATAAGCTCTCAATACATCCCTATCCTGAGCTAATGTTTTCCAATCATTCCCTGTATAATATACTTCCCTCAGATCATAATTAATGTTATTCTCCCACCTCATTCTTGGTCTACCAACTGTGCATTTTCCCTCTGGTTTTCCTACAAGATGCTTCCATGCACGTCTTTCATTCCCCATTCGTGCCACATGTTCTCCCCAACGCAGAACTACGAGACTTATCTGGCCTCCTATAAAGACCATGTAGTTCTCCATTCACCTGTCTGTTCACCGATCTTTGGTTCAAATCTTTTCCTAAGAACTTTATTCTCAAATACTCGTAATCTCCTTTCCTCCCTTAGAGTAAGAGTCCACGTTTCGCACTCATATGATATAACTGGTAGAATAATAGTTTTATATATTTTCAGTGTAACGTTTTTTGAAAGGAGTTGGCACGTCAAGAGTCTCTGTAATGCATAATAGCACGCATTTCCAGTGTTGAGCTAATGTTAAATTCCTTTGTCCATCTCATTCCTGTTTGTGATTACTGTTCCTAGGTATTTTAATTCAGCCACTTCCTCAAAATTTCCCTCTTTTGTCATTAACTGTCCATTTCAATTAAATAATATACTTCTATGTGTGTCCATATATTTAGTTTTATTGATTTTTACTTCCAGGATATTCTAGGAGAAATAGAAGAAGCGCTGTATACCATTAAATTATTTAATCAATATAGTTAGTTTAAGCTTCAGAGAATTCAATTGAAAGGAAATAGACTCAGGACTAAGCTAGCTCTCCAATGCGAATGGAGAGAGTCCTTTACGTGGGTTGACCGTATACGATATTTTGGACTCCGGTTTCTATTTACCCCTCCCTCAGTTAATATTTTTCTTGGGAATTGAGACACGACCAGAGTCTTCTCTATTTTCCTACCTCACTGAAATTCCATTAATATCTTTCTTTGTACGAAAAGTGTTGGTTCTCTAAATTTTAAGCGAAAAGCATCGTCTTCATTTTTCAATTATATATATATATATATATATATATATATATATATATAATTATATATATATATATATGTTAGTATATTACAATGCAAGGTTGGGAAGTGTTTTTTACAGAATCGAGGAAAAATGTTTAAACCCCGAGCGATAGCGAGGTTCTTAATTTCCGAGATTCTGTAAAACAATTCACAAACGTGCGTTGTACATTATTTTTCGCGTAATGGTGTTTTCAAAATAATAAATAATAGTAAAATAACATCTATGTTGGAAATATTTGCGTTCATTATAAACAATTGACTAACGTTAACAGTGTGGGCGATGTTTATTAGTTGAAACAACAGGAGGCTTGAGAACAATTAATTGATAACATGGCCGCAAGTACGTATTTATTGTTTTACATTGTTTCAAATAAAGTTCAGTTGTTTTAAAATGCAGTGATTTGTTTCGTATAGTGTATATTAACAATATCTTTTGGATATTTTCTGTATATACATTGTACGTGGTATACATAGAGAGCAGTGGTTTTACGTTCCGAACGTGGGTGTAAATGTAATATTACAGTATAGTTATTTAGGTTGGCAACCCCGAAATGTAGGAAGTTCAACTTTTAATAATGGTAGCCATTGCTCGTATGTACGACAAAACGTACTACGCGCAAATATATAATGTTCTCATTTATTAACACAATATAAATTACGGAATTGCACTACTTTATACAGAAAGATATCAATCTATATTTTATAAAGCACTTATTTTAGTGTAACCTGTTATATGGCAATGTATGTTAATCCTTAAATTGGAGAAAAACCAATTTCTCATGTCAGTTGTTTAAATGGGTTAAATCGCTGTGAAAACAAGAACCACAAAAAATATAGGCAAAGTATTTAATTGCACAAAATTAATTTAAGTGATTTCTGGTCGTTTCATTAAATATATCATAAAATAGCAGTGAGCAACAAAAAATATATTTTTTTTTGCCTCAGAAAGAAAAATAAGTGATTCTAATAGTA
Source organism: Diploptera punctata (assembly GCA_030220185.1). NCBI lineage: Eukaryota > Metazoa > Arthropoda > Insecta > Blattodea > Blaberidae > Diploptera > Diploptera punctata. The sequence continues at coordinate 793,082 of JASPKZ010010238.1, read as the reverse complement.
TGTTTTCTCCTGAATTCAAGTATGATATCGTTTTTTCTCAATTACGCAAGGTTTCCGAGAGAGAGGTTCTTATAATTTCAAACAATTTAATATTTTCTACATTCGTAACTACATAATATTCGCACATTCGGACTCACCTACAAAGTAAGAAATGACTATTTTGTGCTATATTTCACCTGTGGAGCATCTCTCTTGATGGTCCAACAATAATCAGCCAGCATATTATGATTCCATTTGCCTTGATATCTCTTTTCCATAGCTGAAATCTCCTGAATTAGCTCATTTGGTTTTATTTTACAATGGCCAAATGGACGAAAAAACGTTTATTAAAAAATAATTATTTAAATCCATTAATTGAAATTGGAATAAGAAAAACTATGGGTGATGGAGAGATTCCGAATACATATTTGAAAACACGATGAAAACTGCATTATGTACAATTATTACTGATACTCATGAGACAAAAATCTTGTTGTAATTAAATATCCTGAATTCATATCCAACTCAGAGTCGGATCGAGGGATGTGATTAGATGACGCTCCTACATTTTAGAGGACTCTGAACGACAAGAGTACTGGCGGATCTTGCCTGATGTATCGTCACAGTGTCGGATGGAAATAAATGGAATGAAATGGATGAGATGAGTTGGAGAAATGGTGGATTGAAATTCATGAGAAGATAAAACGGGAGAATCCCCGAGAAAAAAGCCGAAGCTCCGATTCGTTAACCATGAAACGCACATGGAGTGAACCAGTCTCAAGACCCGAGCGGTGAGAGGCTCATGTCTAATCGCTTTGTACAATGGAGCATACTCATTAAAAATAAGATAAAAATATAAATATCTTTAAATTCGATACTATTGTAGTATGAGCTAAAAATAATACCCTTCTAAAAATATCCTCCATATCGGATTTGAACCAGCCACCTATGGCTTACTGAAATTATATACCACTACAGTCCACCGCTCTACCAACTGAGCTACCAGAGGATATAATATTAATTTCTTACAACGATGGACTAAAAAGTTGATATGTCCGCAACCTATTATACCGGTCTTTATTTTCTTGATGTCCTGATGATCCTGGCGAGGATCTTAGAAACAGTTTTTGAAATTATTATATTGTCATTGGTTCTTTACAAGTATTCAAAGTTTCAAGTCCATCCAATGTTTTTAATTGGGTAAAAATCGTGTTGAAAGATTCCGTTACATGGATAGACAGATTCAGGTCAAGCTAATATAAAGCGTGTAATATTAAACAAATTAAATTAATTTGCCTTATAGAAGCCTGCATGGCATCTTCACTTTGTCGTGGTGGAGCGGTTTGCGTGCTTAAATGACCCTTAGAGCTACGGCGGAGATAACATTGTTGCCAAATGATTTACTCATACCTAACAGTTCAAAGGCGACAAGCGAGACGAACAAAGTGTCTTAATCGAAAGGCTGACCATATTTCATCGTAAAAAAGCAACCGCCAAGAGACGCGGATCTAGGTTCCACTGGGGTAAATTTTCCGGTGAAAAATAATCCCCTATTCGGTTTTCCGGGCGGGTTGTACTATAGGGAATCCATGGCAAAGGCTCATACATCCGTCTTCTCTTATTCTTATACTTCTTCGTGAAGGGATTTAACATTTTTGTTATGTTCCGGCTTCAAGTATTTTAGTTGCTGTGTCCATTTCTTTCGTGGGCGTCCCCCATTTTTTTCTTTTTTTCCTTCTCTTGGTTGATATTTAAGACAATTCCTAGGCAATCTGTTGGTATCCATTCTGCAGAAATGTCCATACCATTTTCTCCTATAATCTTCTGTTTCATCTGTCAAACCGAATATTTGTAGTTCTTTACGGATATCTTAACTTCGTTCTATATCCATTAAAGTATATCCAGCCATAGAATTTAAATATTTCATTTCTGCTGCTTTTATTATTTTTTAATTGACTGTTTATTCAGAGTCCATATTTCTGAGCCATACAATATTGCAGGTACAGCCAATACTTTATAAAATTTTAAATGCGTTTCTTTTCTTACTTTCTTTCTCAGTGTTTTTTTTAAGGGTGCCGCATAAATATTGAAATATTTGTAATGTATTATTTAGGCTGATACATAGGGACATATCCCTAGGATCATAGAATGTTAGGACAATATATTAACATAAAGTAGATAAATTCCCTTGGATATAGTCCCTTTATTGGAAGGTAAATAACCAGGAAAAGGTGTATCGAATCGAGGACATTTGTAAAATACTATGGGAGTGCAGCGAGAACTGAATTTGAAACGAGTTTTTTTAGTCCGATGGAGGATCTTCCTCGCTATCCGAGATTTACGTTTGTCATGAATAGGATATCATACACAATTCTAAAGGTTAAAAGACATGATTTTATAATCGCAAATGTATATAATTCCACAGAAGATAAGAATGGCAAGAAGAAGATAAGTAAATCATATATATATCACAAAATCACTCGAACAACTGAGTGAAATTGAAAACTTGCAGCGTCTCAAAAGATTGAACAATTGTGTATATCCCTATAATGGTACTCTAGGGTTAGGGATCGCAATCCATCCGTTTCCTTGAAGGGGAAACTTAAAACAAATGGCGGGCTGAGTCCATCAAATAGTCAAACACTAACTAACTAACTCACTGGCAGTATCGAACCCGTAAGTTCATAGCCGCGCGGACATAAGCTCTCCATATATCGTATTCTGAGCTAATATTTTCCAATTATTCCCTGTATAATCTACTTCCCTCAAATAATAGTTAATGTTATTCTCCCATCTCATTCTTGATCTACCAACTAGGAGTTTTCCCTCTGGTGTTCCTGCAAGAAGCTTCCATGCACGTCTTCCTTTGTGCATCCGTGCCACATGTCCTGCCCATCGAAGTCTACGAGACTTAACTGTTCTTATTATATCTGTCTTCCTATAAAGACCATGTAGTTCACTGTTATTAAGTCTTCTCCATTCACCTGTCTGTTCATCTCTCTTTGGTCCAAAAATTTTCCTAAGAACTTTATTCTCAAATACTCGTAACCTCCTTTTCTCCCTTAAAGTTAGAGTCCGTGTTTCGCATCCATATAATACCTAACTGGTAGAATAATAGTTTTATATATTTTAAGTTTAACGTTTTTTTTTAAAGGAATTGGGACATCAAAAGTCTCTGCAATGCATAATAGCACGCATTTCCAGAATTGAGTCTATGTTCAATTTCCTTGTGTATCTCATTCCTATTTGTGATTATTGTTCCTAGGTATTTGAATTCAGCCACTTCCTCAAAATTTCCCTCATTTGTCATTAGCTGTCTATTTCCATTATATAACGTACTTTTACGTGTGACCATATATTTAGTTTTATTCATATTTACTTCCAGTCCCAATTTCTTAGTGTTACTCAATACTGTGTGCGTGTTGGCCTTTAGTATCTCCTCGCTATCGCCCAATAGTACTACATCATCTGCATAAATTAACAGTTTATTAATACCATTGAATTGTAGGCCTTCTTCCTCTAAAGCACACTATAGTAAAATTAAAATTATGTATTTTCATTGGAAATTTATTCTATACTTTCCTATTGGGAATTTTCTAAGTACAACTGATTCGATAGCTGATCAGCTTAACAGCATTTTAATGACCATCCTACTTGCTCTAGTAATGGTACAAAGTGAATTACATAACATTATTAATTACAAGTTATTATGGAATAGCGAGTTGGTACACTTAAATTCTCTTTAATTATTATTCACAGGCTGGCTTCAAATGAATCTAGCATTATAAGGGTAAACTCTAATGCAAGCCTTAATGGACGTAACCCCGTAACCCATAAACAGGATTATGTATAGAAATCTAGGTCCCAATACACGGTGGTATTTAAAATATGGCGTACTGTTCACGGATCCTGCACCATATCGATTATTGAATTCCGGGAACATGTAATTAAAAATAATCCATTACGTTAACATTAACTACATATTTGTACAACAATAGCTTTGCATGGGGCAATTACATATTAGAAATACTTTTTGTAAGGAAAAGCATTTTGTTAAACATTTTATCATGTTTAAAAAATTAAACATAAATTTAAATGTTTTAAAGTATATAAATATGTACCTGAATATTTTTTTTTCAGAGTGTACTTATTATTTTTATTATTATTGGATAGGGATGTATGGAGAGCTTCTGTCCTCGCGGCCATGAACCTTCGGGTTCGATAGTGCCAGTGAGTAAGTAAGTAAGAGTAAGTATTATTGAATCTCCAAATATTTTGAAACCCTATTTTGAGATACTAAAGGAAAACACGCACACACTATTGAGTAACACTAATAAATTAGGATTGGAAGTAAATATCTATAAAACTAAATATATGGTCACACGTAGAAATACATTATATAATGGAAATGGACACCTAATGAAAATGAGGGAAATTTTGAGGAAGTGGCTGAATTCAAATACCTAGGAACAATAATCACAAATAGGAATTAGATGCACAAAGAAATTAAACATAGGCTCAATTCTGGAAATGCGTGCTATTATGCATTGCAGAGACTCATGATGTCCCAATTCCTGTCAAAAAACGTTAAACTGAAAATATATAAAACTGTTATTCTACCAGTTATATTATATGGATGTGAAACATCAAATCTTACTTTAAGGGAGGAAAGGAGATTAAGAGTATTTGAGAATAAAGTACTTAGGACAAATTTAGGGCCAAAGAGAGATGAACAAACAGGTGAATGGAGAAGACCACATAACAGTGAACAACATGGTCTTTATAGGAAGCCAGATATAATAAGAACAGTTAAGTCTCGTAGACTGCGATGGGCAGGACATATTTCACATATGGGGAATGAAAGACTTGCATGGAACCTCCTTGCAGGAAAGCCAGAGGGAAAACGCCCAGTTGGGAGACCAAGAATGAGGTGGAAGAATAACATTAACTATGATTTAAGGGAAGTAGATTATACAGGAAAAGATTGGAAAGCATTAGCTCAGGATAGGGACATAGGGCGAACTTATGTCCACACGGCCATGAATCTACGGGTTCGATAGTGCCAGTGAGTAAGTAAGTAAGTATTTTGTCAAAGGAATTTTAGGGTTATAGCTTACTATAACAATATTATACTATACATTGTAAAACAGAAATATTATATTATGGTTTTGAATGAGTGTTATGAATTAAATAAATCATGTTAGAAAATACTATATATTGTTATGAATTTCATAAAATGTTCATAAAAATTTTGGTTCTTAAAAATCACTTCACATATTGAGGCAGAAGCCTCATCATTTAAAAGTAGTTTAAATAGAATCGTTGTCTTTCGAATATAGGACAATCAAATAAAACGTATTTTACAGATTGTATTGATTCTTGACATTTACAATTATGACCACTGTCTGAGTTAATATTATATCTTCTAAAATAACTTCCAAATTTTCCATGGCCGGTCATAAATTGTGTTAAAATGAAATTTGGAATAAAATGTTTTGCCTTTACCCTATGGTGTACTGTAGGAAAGAAGAGCTCTTTAGTCAAAAGACCATTTGTACTCCTTATCCAATGTTCACTCCAATCAGTGATGATATAATCCAACAGTTTCATTTTAACATAGGATATTGGACACTGAAAATTAGTATTGAAGCTCAGAAGATGTTGCGGATTTTGCTAGTTGATCAGCACGTTCATTTCCCACAGTTCCCTGGCGCCCTCGTATCCAAGACAGGCAAACGTGTTTTGTGTAATTTTCAATGTTATTTCTAATTTCTATTGAGTTTGGATTTAAATTAAATTTATCTGCGATCGATTGAAGAGCAGCCTGCGAGTCACTATATTTCTGTTGAAGACACCACTGTACTGCTTCTTTTATAGCATATTGTTCAGCTTGGAAAACAGAACAGGTAAGGGAGAGTTCGAATAGTTTGAAGAAAATAATAATAGTAATAATAATAATAATAATGTTTTGTTATTAATATAATAATAATCTTCGCAGATGATCAAGTACTTCTAGCGGAGAATGAAAATGATTTGCAGAGATCAGTGTTTAGATTGCAGAATACCCTGGAAAAATACAACATGAAAATATCTGAAAATAAAACAAAATCCATGGCAATCACTGGAAAGGGACTTTCGAGAGTAAAAATAATAATAAATAATAAACCAATAGAACAAGTAACACACTTTAATTATTTAGGTAATAATATATCACAGTTTCATAATCAAAAAGATGTGGAAACAAATTTAGAAAAATATAACAGATTAAATGGTATAATTAGGAGAAATTTTGGAAAAAAAATGAGGAAAGAAATCCAATTGAGATTTCATAATGCTATAGCCAAACCTACTCTACTATACGGAAGTGAATGCTGGACACTTCGAGCAAAAGATAAATCCCGCATTAATAGTTCACAAATGAGATTCCTCCGATCACTAACTGGAGTAACATTAAGGGTCAGAATGAAAAGTGATGAGATAAGGATGCAGTGGAATAGTAGGGATATGGTTGAACATATACAAAATTATCAGATTAAATGGTTCCAACACGTCCAGAGAATGTCAAATTCCCGTTTACCAAAGATGATTTACCACCTCAACCCTAAAGGCAAAAGAGACCTCGGAAGACCCTTCAACCGATGGAAAGATCAGTTTTCGTAGTCGCAGAACGGGCATCATCACCCAATACTGCATTCGGAAGAAGAAGAAGAAGAAGAAGAAGATAATTTAAGTACTATTTAAAAACTGAGTTAGACAATATTTTATTATTTAAATCATCAACTGTCACTTTTTCAACAAACCTTTGAATAGAAATACTGTTAACAACTTGTAAATATATTCATTAATTTATTGATAGCATGAAATGATATATTACGATGCGAGGTTGGGAAGTGATTTTTATAGAAGCGAGGAAAGATTTCGAGATTCTGTAAAACATTTCACAAACGTGCGTTGTAGGGTACTATATTTTTTGCGCGATGGTGTTTTCAAAATAGTAAATAATAGTAAAATAATAACTTTGTTGGAAATATTTGTGTTCATTATAAACAACTGACTAACGTTAACAGTGTGAGCAATGTTTATTAGTCGAGACTACAGCAAGTCGTGACACCAATCAATCATAAAATGGCGGCTAGTACGTATTTATTGTTACATATTGTTTCAAATAAAGTTCAGTTCATTTAATATGCAGTAATTTGTTTCGTATAATGCATATTAACACTACCTTTTGGATATATTTTTGTATATACAATTATACGTAGTATACATAAAGGGCAGTGGTTTTACTTCCCACACCAGGTTTATAATATGTAATATTACAGTATAGTTATTTAGGTTGGCAACCCAAAAATGTAGGAAGTTGAACTTTCAATCATGGTCGCAATAGCTGTAAGCACGATAAAACGCACTATAGCGGAAAAAAGTAATATTTACTGATAGGAGTAGTTTATGTAAATTTTGACCGTGATTTAGCAAAGGGATTTTAATTTGCATTTTTGTTAAATAAATATTATTTTGTAGTAATATATGTTTCTTGCGTATTGTTAAATACAATTTCATAATGAAATCCAATAGTAATCACTTCTAAGATATATATCATCATCATCATCATCATCTCTCTTTCAAGTATTAGGCCCAGTGGCCCGTTACGGTCTCCCGCCATCTCCGAAAAGGCCGACCCACAGATATTCTGCCTCGAGGAATATAGTGAAGAATTTGTTTTGGCATTCTGTGACGATCCATGCGCTGAATATGGGCTAGCCAATTGTTTCTATATTCTTGGAGGTATTCAGATATAGGTACGATGTTTAACTCTCTGGCTATTGTTAAATTTCTTCGGTGGTCTAGAAAGCTAACCTGCAGTTCGTCGCAGAAATTTCATCTCCGTAGCTGTGATATGAAGGTCATCGTGAAGGTGAGGTTGGAATTTAAGTAGGAGAGGTTATTGAATGCCCTTCACTACTCTTTTGTAATCCTCTAAGATATATATATATATATATATATATATATTTATTTATTATAATACTTACTTACTTACTTACTCACTGGCACTATCGAACCCGTAGGTTCATGGCCGCGCGGACATAAGCTCTCCATACATCCCTATCCTGAGCTAATGCTTTCCAATCATTTCCTGTATAATCTACTTCCCTCAAATCATAGTTAATGTTGTTCTCCCACCTCATTCTTGGTCTACCAACTGGGCGTTTTCCTTCTGGCTTTCCTACAAGAAGTTTCCATGCACGTCTTTCATTTCCCATACGCGCAACATGTCCTGCCCATCGCAGTCTACGAGACTTAACTGTTCTTATTATATCTGGCTTCCTATAAAGACCATGTAGTTCATTGATATGTAGTCTTCTCCATTCACCTGTCTGTTCATCTCTCTTTGGTCCAAACATTTTCCTAAGAACTTTATTCTCAAATACTCGTAATCTCCTTTCCTCCCTTAAAGTAAGAGTCCATGTTTCGCACCCATATAATATAACTGGTAGAATAATAGTTTTATATATTTTCAGCTTAACGTTTTTTGAAAGGAGTTGGGACATCAAAAGTCTCTGCAATGCATAATAGCATGCATTTCCAGAATTGAGATATATTTATTATAATGAAATATTAAATTAAGCATTAAACAATGATAGCCAAATATATCATGAAGAGAAAAAAATAATGCCTGAACCCGGTTCAGGCCTTTATTTTTTCTTTTCAAGACACACACATACACATAATGACAGTTTTCCGTGCGTGTTTGTGTGTGTAGTGTGTGTGTGTGTGCACAAGGCTTTGTTACAAATCCTCTGAAATTTTGAAACAAATCCATTCGGTGAATCGTAAGAAAACATTCACTTTATGTAACACCAAATCCCCTTATTATTAATTAATAGAATTTTGTTATAAATTAGGGCATAATTTTTCAAATAGTTTGTGTATAAAAATGACATACATAGTCCCGTTCATGTTTTTTGTGAAAGTTAATTTATATTTAGTATTTATTTTATTTCGAATTTAAAATTGAAGAAAAAATGGACAGTATTGAAAATTCAAATGAAAATATGCTTCTAAATACTGAAAAAAAAAGGAACAATGTGTTTTGATGATTCTTAAAATTCTCGAATATGATTCTAAAAAATTATTAGAGGAAATTTCACACAATACTCTCAAGGTAGATGCTTCAGCATAAACACGTGTTTTGTCTCGAACTGGAGGCTGAATACAATAGTGGTCCATAATTATGTATTCGTTTTATCTCAGCAGTGAAACGGATCGTAAAAACTTCTATGACAAAAATACCATCTGCAAAGTATTAAGCGTTTTAAAGCGATATTTCTACAAATACAAACACACTAATCGGCCGAGGTGGACAAATGGTTATCCGAGGGTCGTGGTTTCAAACCCGGCCGGGGTCGATGGATTTTTTAGGACGGAAAACCCCAAGGAGCAAGTCCTCCGGGAGGGACTTGAAGCCGTGGGTCCCGAGTCTGAAGATTTTCAGGCTCGTAACAAATCCTTAAGCCTGAATGAAAAGGCATCTATGCAAAATTTACCGAATTTTCCCATCCTAGTACTACCTTGGTTTCGTAGATATCAGTATGAGGCGGAACGCTGACCACGGACCACTCAAAATGACATCTATACGAAAACAAGTGTAACTAAATTAGTATGGTTCAAATTCTTCCCTGTAGGGGGAGAGCGCCTAAATCTCTGTAAAGGGAAAGACATGGGCTTACAATACAATACAATACAATAATCATAAGTAATGCCACGAGTGATTTCCAAATTATCGATAAATTCACGACTCACGAAGTAAGGAGTGAATTTATCTAGAGAATTGGGAAATCAAGAGTGACATTTGTTAGGACTATTTAACGAATAAAATTAAGCTGTTTACTCACAAATCATTGTTTAACTATAGTTATTTTAAAATATTTATATATTTAATGTAAACGGCGATGTTTGAAAAACATCAGAAATCTGAGGTTATGTTCATTCACTGCTGCTTGATCATATTATTTATTGCCAAATAAGATCGCAATATTTTAAGAGTGCACCCAAGTGGAGAAACAATGAAACACATGAAACTATATATCATAATCAAGATTACGGGTTATTCATTTATTTTTTTAGTAATCAACTGAGTAAAATCAAGGAATATTTTCATTATTTGCTATATTCAATGTATTTGTTGGAGAAAAATAATGCTTTGACCTGTTGAGAAGATTAAAAAGGAGGAGCTTTCTTTATCACAAAAGCAGGAGCTGATAAAGAGAAATCGATAAAGAGCTTGGTGAAACACGACTGTCATTGGTTGTAAAACAACATTCATTGAAACGTGATTGGTCATTGACTAGCATTTGTGGCATGAGTTTAATAGTCATAAGTAATGCCACGAGCGATTTCCAAATTATCGATAAATTCACGACTCACGAAGTGAGGAGTGAATTTATCTAGAGAATTTGGAAATCAAGAGTGGCATTTGTTAGGACTATTTAACAAATAAAATAAAGCTGTTTACTCACAAATCATTATTTAACTATAGTTATTTTAAAATATTTATATATTTAATGTAAACGGCGAAGTTTGAAAACAAATGAAAAACGATAGGTACGCTTCTACTGCTTCTTTTGTTTATCACTGCAACCAGATCATACTATTTATTGCCAAAGGAACGCAATATTGTAAGAATGCTCTCTAGTGGAGAAAAAATGAAACACATCAAACTGTACATTAATTAATTTCTGATGTCGTATGATGTAAATATGACAATTATATTTTTCTGGATTATTACCTGGGAAAAAAATATTTAAGAAAGTGCAAACAGTGGTTTCTTTTTTTTGGTGGTATAATCAATTGCTACAAATGTTTTTATATTAACTCCCGCATGAGGCAAGTGTTGACATTCATGCACTATATATACAATCTGGTAGCCGTGTTTCTCGCAGGCTCAGCCACTGCAAAATAATGGTCAGACCTGTTCAGAATATTAAAAAGGAGGAGCTTTCTTTAATATGGTAATTATAACACTGATAAATATTTCGTGAAACACGACTCTGATTGGTTGTAAAACAGAAATCATTGAAACGTGATTGGTCATTGACTCCCATTTGGGGCATGAGTTAAATAGTCCTTATAAATATCATATATAGCTTTCATCAACGTAAAAACTTCTATGACGAAAATACCATGCGCAAAGTATAAAACGCTTCAAAGCGATATTTCTAGAATTATAATGACACTAAATTATGACACTGCGCCAAAATTAAAACCACTACGTTGGATAAATGTTGTTTTTGTTATTTACCCACTAACCAGAACATGAACCAGTCCACAGCACACAATTTATTCGGCTAGGAAAATAATTATGTTTTGTGGGAGAGACGATGATAATGACATGGGAGAGTGTGCAAGTTTATCTCTTGTAATGGTTTCAATAGCTAATTGCTCCCAGTTGATTGGGTTTGTTGACACACCGCACTTGCACACTCAGTTCGCTAACCAACTAAAACATCAGTGTCATGCCTGGTGTCCATCGGGAATTTGCAATAAATGGTATTGGCTTCCCAAAATTAAATAACAAAAATCCCCAAAGAGACGCGTTTACAAACAATTTTTAAATTTGTTTTAAATTCCTATACTAACTCATATAACTTATAGGTACGAGAAACTTTTAGGTCTTACAGCTGAGGGATTTAAATAGAATCCCATGTACTGTTCTTTCTGTGTAAGAGTATAAATAAAAAAATAATTAAACATTTTAGTTTATTTAATTACAGTTTTATGTGATTTTCATGTTTATTAAAATATAAATTTGATACAGCTGATTCGGTACTTTGTACTTTCTTCAGACATTATATAGTAGTAGTAGTAGTAGTAGTAGGACTTTATTAGACAAAAAGTAAGATATTTACAATATTATTTACAAATATGGGTCGCACGGGCAGTAAGTCCCTTCACGTACAATGTCTCGTCATCATTGAATTATTGTTAATAATATAATAGTTATGCCTATAAATATTAATTCTTGATTATAGAGGTGAAATCATTTAATAAGACCGTGCTGATGACAGTCCGTTACAATAAAGTAATAATTGCTACTAGTGTGAAGAAAAATAAACAACAAAAAGAAAGCAATAACATTACAATTACATATAAAGAAAACACAATAATATTACAATTAAATAATAACACAATAGCATTATACACTAAAAACAATAACATTACAATTGCATAAAGAAAACACAACAATATTACAATTAAATAATAACACAATAGCATTATACACTAAAAAACAATAACATTACAATTACATAAAGAAAACACACTAATATTACAATTAAATAATAACACAATAGCATTATACATTAATTAATTTATACATAATTATTAAGAATTAATGTTATTGCATTTTGATAACATATTTATTCATGAATGAGTGTTGTTCTTATTTTCCGTGTTTTGTCCAGAAATTTACCCAAGTTCATCCAATTTTCTGGATTTACCAATAACTCGTAGCATGCCAATCTTTCCCGATTTGAATTCAGAAATATTTCCGGTAATAACTGACGTCTCCAATATTCTAAATCATTACATTGTCCTAATATATGTATCTCATCTTCAAATTTCCTGCACATTGGACATATTCGCATATCGCTAATTTTTTTAAATATCCATGCCCCTAGCCTAAACACAGCAAGCCCTGATCTCTCTTTAAATCCTAGGTTGACTATATATGATTCTTTACCCCAGACGTATTTTAGGTCTCTTTGTAAACACAGTGAGAGTTTTCCTGTACATTCGGCGAAAGTATCTTGTTGGTTTATATCTAAGTACCTGCTCCTTATTTTTCTCCACACGTTCTTGCGATTTTCAGTCCCTATGATATAGTTTATTGCGATACAAGTGAGCTAAGCACTTGTTACTGATCGAGAAAAAGTTTGAAGAAAAAAGAGGCGCTTTGCGCCGAGTTTTTTCAATTTTCGAGATCTGTTACGTGCTTACCTAATGTGTATTGCATACTATTTTTGGTCGATGTGACTAATTTTCATTAAATATAGTAATAAATGAATTAAAATATTGGTGGATGTAATGATTTCTCTGAGAAAGAAACATTTGATGATCGTTGTTATGTAGCTTTTCATTTGTTTTATTATAAGTAAGGATTGTTGGCTGTGGAGACATTTTTATATCCAGTACCGTGATTAGAATCTGTTTGATAATTTTATTATGGAAGGAGCCTTATAAATAGAATGATAAGTTACCGTTAAACAAAGTATACAGCTTATATATTTTATATATCTGGATTATAAAAAAATTCTGGCAATTAAATGTGAATACCATTAATAAATAAACAAGTTAGTAAGAAAATCAAAATGATAAGTTGTAACTACAAATACAATCAATCTGCATAGTGAAAATAATCTAAATAAAATTGTATAACCCTAATTTATACAGAAATAAAATTACAAAACTGATCAGAACCATTAGGAAGCAGGATTAAAATATGAAAGTAGATTATAAAACCAACATTAAATGTAATATATATAATTTAGATCAATTCCTATGGTTAGTTCCCGAGAAAATAGCGTTTTTATTATTTACCTTCTGTTATACAGAATAATTTTAGTAGGTACTGATACATACTTTATGTTATACTATAAGGGCACTAGTGCATTGTTAATATGTATAATTTAGATCAATTCCTATGGTTAGTTTCCGAGAAAATAGCGTTTTTATGATTTACCTTCAGTTATACAGGATGATAATTTTAGTAGGTACAGATACATACTTTATGTTATACTATAGGGGCACTAGTGTATTGTTAATATGTATAATTTAAATCAATTCCTATGGTTAGTTTGCGAGAAAATAGCGTTTTTATTATTTACCTTCTGTTATACAGAATGATAATTTTAGTAAGTACTGATACATACTATATGTTATACTATAGGGACACTAATGAATTGTTAATATGTATAATTTAGATCAATTCCTATGGTTAGTTTCAGAGAAAATAGCGTTTTTATGATTTACCCTCAGTTATACAGGACGATAATTTTAGTAGGTATTGATACATACTATATGTTATACTATAGGGACACTAATGAATTGTTAATATGTATAATTTAGATCAATTCCTATGGTTAGTTTCAGAGAAAATTGCGTTTTTATGATTTACCCTCAGTTATACAGGACGATAATTTTAGTAGGTACTGATACATACTATATGTTATACTATAGGGACACTAATGAATTGTTAATATGTATAATTTAGATCAATTCCTATGGTTAGTTTCCGAGAAAATTGCGTTTTTATGATTTACCCTCAGTTATACAGGACGATAATTTTAGTAGGTACTGATACATACTATATGTTATACTATAGGGGCACTAATGGATTGTCAATATGTATAATTTAGATCAATTCCTATGGTTAGTTTCCGAGAAAATAGCGTTTTTATGATTTACCTTCAGTTATACAGGATGATAATTTTAGTAGGTACAGATACATACTTTATGTTATACTATAGGGGCACTAGTGTATTGTTAATATGTATAATTTAGATCAATTCCTATGGTTAGTTTCCGAGAAAATAGCGTTTTTATTATTTACCTTCTGTTATACAGAATGATAATTTTAGTAAGTACTGATACATACTATATGTTATACTATAGGGACACTAATGAATTGTTAATATGTATAATTTAGATCAATTCCTATGGTTAGTTTCAGAGAAAATAGCGTTTTTATGATTTACCCTCAGTTATACAGGACGATAATTTTAGTAGGTACTGATACATACTATATGTTATACTATAGGGACACTAATGAATTGTTAATATGTATAATTTAGATCAATTCCTATGGTTAGTTTCAGAGAAAATTGCGTTTTTATGATTTACCCTCAGTTATACAGGACGATAATTTTAGTAGGTACTGATACATACTATATGTTATACTATAGGGACACTAATGAATTGTTAATATGTATAATTTAGATCAATTCCTATGGTTAGTTTCAGAGAAAATAGCGTTTTTATGATTTACCCTCAGTTATACAGGACGATAATTTTAGTAGGTACTGATACATACTATATGTTATACTATAGGGGCACTAATGGATTGTCAATATATATAATTTAGATCAATTCCTATGGTTAGTTTCCGAGAAAATGGCGTTTTTATGATTTACCTTCAGTTATACAGGATTATAATTTTAGTAGGTACAGATACATACTTTATGTTATACTATAGGGGCACTAGTGCATTGTTAATATGTATAATTTAGATCAATTCCTATGGTTAGTTTGCGAGAAAATAGCGTTTTTATGATTTACCTTCAGTTATACAGGATGATAATTTTAGTAGGTTTTTATGCATAGTAGATTCGAGCTGTTATTCCTTTTTTTATTCATTGTATCATTAATTTAATTTTAATTGTATTTAGTTTCATTCTATTATTAGACATTAATTTCATTATTATTCAATATGACAGATAATTAATTGTTCAATGACTATTATTGTAACTATTTTTTGTATTCATATGTAACATGTTTGTCCTGTCTAATATGACTACTATTGTAATTTTTTTTGTATTCATGTGTAACATATGTTTGTCCTGTTTTATATGACTATTATTGTATTTTTTTTTGTATTCATATGTAACATATGCTTGTTCTGGTGAGTGGAAGAGAAGGCCACATGGCCTTAACTCCACCAGGCTAAATAAATCTATTCTATTCTATTCTATACATACTATATGTTATACTATAGGGACACTAGTGCATTGTTAATATGTATAATTTAGATCAATTCCTATGGTTAGTTTCCGAGAAAATATTTTTTTTATGATTTACCTTCAGTTATAAAGGATGATAATTTTAGTAGGTACTGATACATACTATATGTTATACTATAGGGACACTAGTGCATTGTTAATATGTATAATTTAGATCAATTCCTATGGTTAGTTTCCGAGAAAATAGCTTTTTTATGATTTACCTTCTGTTATACTGGATGATAATTTTAGTAGGTACCGATACATACTTTATGTTATACTATAGGGTCACAAATAGATTGTTAATACGTATAATTTAGGTCAATTCCTATGGTTAGTTTCCGAGTAAATAGCGTTTTTTTGATTTACCTTCTGTTATACATGACGATAATTTTAGTAGGTACTGATACATACTTTATGTTATACTATCCGGGCTCTAATGCATTGTTAATATGTATAATTCAGATCAATTCCTATGGTTAGTTCTCTGCTATGAAGCAAGACATGGACCCTGCGAAAAATGAATGATACTGCATAGACGCTCGCCTCTCACCGAGTCATGGTCACTTTATGTGGGTTTCGCGATGGACGAAACGGAGCTTGGGCAGGTTTCTCTCGGGGTTTGTCCCGTTTTCCACTGCCACAATTTCATTCAAACATTTCTCTATATTCAATACTAATAAAATGCATTATTAAAACAGTTGAGGTGGATGGGGTCCTCATCTA
This sequence comes from Diploptera punctata, assembly GCA_030220185.1. Lineage (NCBI taxonomy): Eukaryota > Metazoa > Arthropoda > Insecta > Blattodea > Blaberidae > Diploptera > Diploptera punctata. Next base: position 776,604 of record JASPKZ010010238.1, on the reverse strand, counting down.
GGGGATATGTGGATGGCGACCACAAGGTGCCCAAGCTGAGCAAAACATTTCTTCCACTTACTTGTGTTTTGCACTCTTTTAACTTTACTATCTAACCTCTCTTGGTTAACTCTTGTTTTTTCGACCCCGACGCTATTAGGGCATCCGAGGGCTAGGGAGTCTTTCCTTTCTTCCATTTCTTCTTTCCTTTATTTTGTTTTCTTGTCCAGAAAAGCCTGACCAGAGGCTATAAGATGGCAGCCCCATCACTGGTCTTGCCTTCCTTTGGCCAGCAACCAATGGAAGGGACTATTATTATGCTTTCAAGTCTTATACGAGAATTTCCCGGAGGGAAATTTTCTATAGGATCGTAACAGGCCTTGGTCTAATACTTGGAAGGAAGAAGAAGAAGACTTATAAAATAAAATAAGTTAAAATATACTTTCTTAAGTAAGATCCGTCGCCCTCAACTTATAAAATATGTATTCTTTATGCTTGTAGGCCTTTCATAACATCCGTTCCATCTTCAGTAGGTCCTTCTTCGCCACAATATCTAATATGATGGCAGATGCTGCTGGTCCTAACCCACTATACGATATCGTCAGGAAGAAGGTTTAGTCACGACAACACCACATTAGGACCATCAGCATCAACCATCATATTAGATATTGTAGCGAAGAAGGACCTGCTAAAGATGGAACGGATGTTCTGAAAGGCCTACATGCATAAAGAATACATATTTTATAAGTTGAGGACGAGGATCTTACCTAAGATGGTATATTTTACTTATTTTTTTTATTCTCTATACTCATTTCATCCATTTTATTTTATTCCATTCATCTGTCCCTCTAATGGTGAGTCAGACGTGGTCGGCCGACACCCTTGTCACTCACAGACCTCTGTATATAGGGGCTTATCTCATCTCATCCCTCTACCCGACCAGAGTTGGACACGAATTGAGGATATTCATTTATTTACAGAATTGCAGCTAGTGATACGAGTTCATGCGACCAATAGCAGGCTGTTCTTGGTGAGATTACAAAAGAAACGATGATATTCTTGAGAAATTGAATATCACTCCCAAAGTAGATTATGTACATCAGTATAAACAGAACTAGCGTCAAAATATAAACTGATTATACAGGATTCAGTCCACCGCTGTGGTCTCGAGGTAGCGTGCTTCCTTGTCACGCAGCAGGCCCGGGTTCGATCCCCGGTCGGGGCAGTTTTTCTGGGTGAGGTTTTCATCGGGGTTTTTCCTCACCTGTAAGACAAATGTCAGGAAAACTTTAAGGCCCAAACGGTCCCCGAAATCATATGGCCATCATCCTTATCATTATCATCCTTACCATTGTCATTATCATCATCATCCTTCACCGGTGTGGAAAGCAACGGGAAGCTACCACACCTACACAATTCCCTAGTAAAGCTGCAAGCATAGCATGAAAATGCTATGATTGCAGTGAAGGACCTGCCTTCGGGCAGAATTACTATGGATGGATACAGAATTCCTAAGGTAATTTTAAATCACCAATCAAATGGTAGATCTTTAGGGCGGCCTTGGAATAGATGGTTGGAACATTCTTATATACCTTAACAATTCTTTCTGGAGTACAACATTAAAAGAAGAAGAGGATTATGATAATGGTCAGGATGTGTTCGGGAATTATTTTGACCGTAAAGAAAAGATTACAGTGGTATGGCCATGTCAAAAGAATGCCAGAGCAAAGATTGCCTAAAATTGTGATTCAATGGATCCAAGTGGAAAGAAGGAAGAGAGGAAGACCGAAGAAAACTTGAATAAAAAGGGTACAAGCAGCTATGAATATCAGAGGATTGGAGGAAGATCAATGGATGGACAGAGAGGAATGGTGGTGGATGGACGAAAAATCTCACCAAGAAGTTTGTCCTTCCAAGGAAATGACGTTACCGCTACAACACTGTGGAAGACGAGACTCAGCTATATTTTTATACGCATCATTAACTTATTTATTATATAACTAACTCACTGGCACTATCAAACCTGTAAGTTCATGGCCGCGCGGACGTAAGTTCTCAATACAACCTTATCCTGAGCAATTGTTTTCCAATCATTCCCTGTGTAATGCTCCCTCATATCATAGCTAATGTCATTCTCCCACCTCATTCTTGGTCTACCAACTGGGCGTTTTCCTTATGGTTTTCCTACAAGAAGCTTCCATGCACGTCTTTCATTCGCCATTCGTGCCACATGTCCTGCCCACCGCAGTCTAAGAGACTTAACTGTTCTTATTATATCTGGCTTCCTATAAAGACCATGTAATTCGCTGTTAGGTAGTCCATTCACCTGTCTGTTCATCTCCCTTTGGTCCAAAAATTTACCCAAGTACTGTATTCTCAATAATCTGTTTCCCCCCCCTTAAAATAGTAGTAGTAGGACTTTATTAGACAAAAAGTAAGATATTTAGAATATAATATACAAATATCGGTCGCACGGGCAGTAAGCCGTACGTGCTGTTGACAGTCCGTTACAGTAAATTAATAATTGGTAACAGCATAAAGAAAAACAAAAAAAAGAAAACAATAACATTACAATTACATAAAGAAAACACAATAATATTACAATTACATAATAACACAATAGCATTATACATTAATTAGGTTATGTATAATTATTAAGAATTAATGGCATTGCATTTTGATAACATATATTTATTCATGAATGAGTGTTGTTCTTATTTTCCGCGCTTTGTCCAGAAATTTACCCACGTTTATCCAATTTTCTGGATTTACCATTAACTCGTAACATACCAATCTTTTCCGATTTGAATTTAGAAATTTTTCCGGTAGTGACTGACGTCTCCAATATTCTAAATCATCACATTTTCCCAATATATGTATCTCGTCTTCAAAGTTCCCGCACATTGGACATATTCGCATATCGTGATCGTCGCTAATTTTTTTGAAATTTCCATGCCCCTAGCCTAAACCAAGCAAGCCCTGATCTCTCTTTAAATCCTAGGTTGAGTATATAAGATTCATTTGCCCAAAAAGTAAGAGTCCATGTTTCGCACCCATATGATATAACTGGTAGAATAATAGTTTTATATATTTTCAGTTTATCGTTTTTTGAAAGGAGTTGGGACGTCAAGAGTCTTTGTAATGCATAATAGCACGCATTTACAATTTGAAATATTTTATTGTGTCCATAATATGTGTATCAGATTCATATTTAATGTTCGAAAATACGATCACATTTCTCCATTATTCCACGAATTGTCATGGCTACATCTAAAAGAGAGAAGAAAATCGCACTGTCTAATTCTCCTATTTAAGATCCTACATACCTCGATTCCCAATTATTTACCATCCCGTTTCCAGTATCTATCCTCAAACCATAACTTAAACACAAGATCACAACATAGTCTCTTACTTAATATACCGCAACATAGGACATCACATCACTCCATGTCATATACCATCTCCACTTCTCGCAACTGGAATTCCCTACCACAAGAAATAAGGGGCTGCCGACATTGGCATCTTTTAAAAGAAATCTAAATTTATATTTGCTCTAAACTCGACTTCATTATTATCCAGTGTAAGATATATATATTAATTGGTGTTTCCCGTATAATGTATCATATTTATATTATTATTATTATTATTATTATTATTATTATTATTATTATTATTATTATTACGATCATTGTTAGGAGTTAATAGACTGGATCACCAAAGGAACACTACTATCAGAGGAAAACTTGGAGTAGCAAGTTTAAATGAAGATATCCAAAGATACCAACAAGAATGGAAAAATCATCTGAGAAGAATGGCAAGAAATAGACTTCCAAAATTGGCATTCCAATATATCCCAACTGGACATAGGGACCAAGGAAGACCAAAACATCGGTGGAAAGATCAAGACCATCTTCGCTAGGTTTACCGTACAGGCCACATGGCCTAAAACGAATTTGTTCATGATGATGATGATGATGATTATTATTATTATTATTATTATTATTATTATTATTACTATTATTATTATTATCGTATCATTATTGTTATTACCCTATGAAATGTTGTTTGTGCATGACATTTACATTGCTACATTTATTGTATCTTTAACTGTTTATAATTAGTACAGTGTATATCTATATTTGTCGAATATTTATTTGTATTTGTGCTGGTTGAGTGGAAGAGAGGGCCTTATGGCCTTAACTCTGCCAGAATAAATAAAGTATTATTATTATTATTATTATTATTATTATTATTATTATTATTATTATTATTATTATATTTTATATTTTTACTTTTAATTAGAGGAGAAGCTGATAAAGTAACACATTAAAGTTATTTTAATGAATTAAATTCCGCAGTGCATTAAACAAACTACGTTATGCCTCGCTGTAATTGTATAAATGTACAGACCAACTATTTAGTAAACACCAAATGTACACATACAATTTACATAGTATGTTTAGAGTAATTGATGGTACACCATGTTTTCGTTGTAAACGCTCCGTAGGTGTCGAGCTACTGTGACATACGTGCTGTTGATATCTAAATAATAGAGGTTAAAATTGCGCCTCTGGAAAAGACGAAATCAATTTACTGGAGCTCTAGTCTCCACAAGTTATGTATGAATGGTAGATACATCAGACGTTTCCTTGGCGACGTATACAGACATTGATGGGGATATCACACTTTTCATTGTGTCTTCAGGCACTCAAGGATTGACGTCCCTTTACACTTTTACTTTCAAGTCGCTTTCAAAATAGCAGGATCAATAAGAAAGAGCTATTTCCAAAACAGAACACCCCATTTTCTATTTTATGTGAGCAGATCGTCGTCCCGTTTATAAGCAGAGACAAGCTAAGCTCTAAAACTATTTCTGTTTTGTTTTAAAGAGCTGTACAATGTAGGCCTAAGCTCTATGTATGAAATAAATATTAGTTTAAAAAACTACATACATAAGGACTTTATTAAACTAACAGTAAGGTACATGGTATTAATAAGCTGTTAGTTTGTGCTGATGATGTAGTATTATTGGCCGATAGCGAGGAGATACTAAAGGACAACACGCACACACTATTGAGTAATACTAAAAAATTAGGACTGGAAGTAAATATCAATAAAACTAAATATATGGTCACACGTAGAAATTCATTATATAATGGAAATGGACAGCTAATGACAAATGAGGGAAATTTTGAGGAAGTGGCTGAATTCAAATACCTAGGAACAATGATCACAAATAGGAATGAGATGCACAAAGAAATTAAACATAGGCTCAATTCTGGAAATGCGTGCTATTATGCATTGCAGAGACTTTTGATGTCCCAACTCCTTTCAAAAAACGTTAAACTGAAAATATATAAAACTATTATTCTACCAGTTATATTATATGGGTGCGAAACATGGACTCTTACTTTAAGAGAGGAAATGAGGTTACAAGTATTTGAGAATAAAGTGCTCAGGAAAACTTTTGGACCAAAGAGAGATGAACAGACAGGTGAATGGAGAAGACTACATAACAATGAACTACATGGTCTTTATAGGAAGCCAGATATAATAAGAACAGTTAAGTCTCGTAGACTGCGTTGGGCAGGACATGTTGCACGTATGGGAAATGAAAGACTTGCATGGAAGCTTCTTGTAGGAAAGCCAGAGGGAAAACGCCCAGTTGGTAGACCAAGAATGAGGTGGGAGAATAACATTAACTATGATTTGAGGGAAGTAGATTATACAGGGAATGATTGGAAAGCATTAGCTCAGGATAGGTATGTATGGAGAGCATATGTCCATGCGGCCATGAACCTACGGGTTCGATAGTGCCAGTGAGTAAGTAAGTAACAGTAAGATACATACAATGTTATTTACAAAAATGGATCGCACAGGCAGTAAGCCGTACGTGCTGTTGACAGTCCGTTACAATAAGTTGATGTTTAAAAAAAAAGAAAGAAAACACAATAATATTACAATTACATATCAATACAATTACATTATACATTAACTTAGTTATGTGGAATTATTAAGAATTAATGGCATTGCAACTTGCTAACATATTTATTTATTCCTGAATAAGTGTTGTTTTTATTTCCGCGTTTTGTCCAGAAGTAACTCGTAGCATGTCTATCTTCCACGATTTGAATTTAGAAATCTTTCCGGTAATAACTGATCTCCCCAATATTCTAAATCGTTACATTTTCCTAATATATGTATCTCGTCTTCAAAGCTCCCGCACATTGGACATATTCGCATATCGTGATCGTAGCTAATTTTTATAAATTTCCATGCCCCCAAACCTGAACCAAGCAAGCCCTCATCTCTCTTTAAATCCTAGATTGATTATATTCCGATTGAGGGTCTTTCCACTTTTCAGCGGTTGCCCTTTTACCAGCCGGCTGCTGGCCCTTCGCATCCTCATGTGTCAATCACAGAGGTAGATGATCAACAGCCAGTGTAGGGGTGACATGTGGTTAGCATGTCGAGTCCCCCAGCCGTTATAGCTGGTTCCTCAACCTGGAGCCGCTACTTATTGTAGCTACCCAATTGCCTCACGATGCTGGGTGGGCACCGGTCCCATACTGGCCGAAATACCGTGAGAAAATTTCTTCCCCCATGGAGACTCGAACCAGCGCAAGTCCCGTAGATCTGCGCCAAGGCTTCCTACCTTAACCGCTCGGCTACGGCGCGGGGCGATTGAGTATATAAGATTCTTAAAACAACACGCTTTATTAGAAAGTAGTAGTAGTAGTAGGACTTTATTAGACAAAAAGTAAGATATTTACAATATTATTTACAAATATGGGTCGCACGGGCAGTAAGCCGTACGTGCTGTTGACAGTCCGTTACACTAAAGTAATAATTGGTACTAGTGTAAAGAAAAATAAACAACAAAAACAGCAATAACATTACAATTACATAAAGAAAACACAATAATATCTCAATTAAGTAATAACACAATAGCATTATACACTAGAAAAACATTAACATTACAATTACATAAAGAAAACACATTAATATTACAATTAAATAATAACACAATAGCATTATACACTAATTAATTTATATATAATTATTAATAATTAATGGTATTGCATTTTGATAACATATATTTATTCATGAATGAGTGTTGTCCTTATTTTTCGCGTTTTGTCCAGAAATGAAGAGAAGGCCACATGGCCTTAACTCCACAAGGCTAAATAAATCTATTCTATTCTATTCTGAAGTAACTATGCTGCGTATGGTCCAGTTTTCAATTGTAATCTCTTTTTTCAGGGAATGATTGGAAAGCATTAGCTCGGGATAGGGATGTATGGAGAGCTTATGTCCGTGCGGCCATGAACCTACGGGTTCGATAGTGCCAGTGATTAAGTAAGTAAGTAAGTAATCTCTTTTTTTTCCACATAGCTGTTTATTAATTTACGAGACAGAAATCAAAATACTACTGATCACCCAAAATTAGGTTGTTACGTACTGTATATACTCGTATTCCACAATAAATAATAAATTATGTTTTCCTGCAAATAGAAAATATTTCAAGATATAAAAAGCAATTTTAACAAAATAATTTGTCTGAAAAGCACAAAGCAACGTTTAACATTATAATAGAACTAGAAGAAGATGGAGGCGAACGGGAAAGAAAATTATAATCAGAAGATAAACAGAATTCTGAGAATGTAATTAGATATGAGGAGGTTCTAAAAGTCTACAAGAAGAAGAGGAATAAAAAAAATAGATGAATAAATTTTGCGGTTTCCTTACTGTTTGTCCTCTATCTCTATGAAAACAGTAATTTCATACGAAGTATTTCAAATATTGAATTAAACGTTCAAACAAAGGAGGGCTCATAAAATTGTGTTACGTTGAAGAAGAATATTCTGCAGCTAGTTTTCCAGGAATTACACATACTAATTCTGTATAATGGAAAGTTTACTTAATGATAAAATTAGCAAAAGGAATTTGGGAGTCGTCTAAGAGCAGATTACAAATAAAAAGGATTATAATAGTAGTGTAATTACAAGTTTCTGAGACGTGGTGGACATGTCGAGATGTGCATACATAATCTGTGCTGCTTACTTCTAGCAGTGGATCTGCCCTGCATACAATCAACCCTGCTATGTAATATAGGTGTATATGTGTGTGTTTTGTGTATTTACATAACATTCAACTGCAGACCCTTCCCTTTCCCAGCCATCCCCTTCCCTATACATACACTTACAGGGTTAAAGTATATATATATGTTGACTGCGCTCTTTATTTCCTCCCTCCCGAAGGACTGATTTGCTAAATATTTAATTTAAACAAACGTTGAATTATTAATGAAAAGCAAGCTTCAAATACTGGATAATTACATTAATAAAAACATATTGTTCAAGTCATTGATTAAAGAAATGGAATCTGTCATAATAAAAAAAATAGTACAACTACATTTTGAGGCATTATAAAAGGCCGAAGCAACTATATGAATGGCATCCAAACAGAAAGAAGAAAAGAGGAAGACCAAGTTTAACATGGAAGGAAAACATGAAGACAGTAATGCAAGCTAGAGGGCTAAGCAACGAAGATGCCCAAGACCGTAGGCTTTGGGGAAGACGGGAAGACGGCAGCAGCTGTAAAAACCCGAAGATAGATAGATATAGATAAAAGGCAAATAAAAAACAAACGCGACAGGCCTAGAAGGGCCTTCGCCTTCCAATCGGCTACTGGCCTCACATCCATATGTGTTAATCACAAAGGCAGACGATCAACGAACCAATGGACCACGCTCAATTAAATTTCGAATTATATTTGATGTAAGATTTGAGAATAAAATTCTCAGGAACATATTTGGACAAAAATAGACGAACAGGCAGGTGAATGGAGAAAACTTCATAACAGTGAGCTATATGATATCTATAGGATTCCAGATATAATAAGAACAGTTAAGTCTCGTAGACTGCGATGGGCAGGACATATGGCACGAGTGGGGAATGAAAGAAGTGCATGGAAGCTTCTTGTTGGAAAATCAGAGGGAAAACGCCCAGTTGGTAGACCAAGAATGATTTGAGGGAAGTTGATTATACAGGGGATGATTGGAAAATTGGCTCAGGATAGGGACGTATGGAGAGCTTATGTCTGCGCGGCCACGAACCTGTATAGGTTCGATAGAGCCAGTGAGTTAGTAATAACCAAAATATTTTTGATATATCAAATAATGAATCAAGATAATTACATTTATTTATAGGTATGAAAGTCTATTGGAGAGTGGATGCGTGGATCCAGGATTGAGGAGAAGATCTGGCCTACTTATTCCAAATAAAATGTCTCCTACTCATTTCAGAGGAGGCAGAATCAGTCCCAAGGGCGAGACTCAACATAAATGAATGAAGAAACCTTAATTATTCTGATGCACACGTGGGAAAAAATTAATTAGCTTATATTTTTAATCTATGATGGGGACTGGAATGCTGGATATTATAATTATTTGGATAGCAGAGCATAGGCAGAAAAATCAGTATTACACGCGTTTTTCCCGTTAGTGATCACCGATTTTCGTTTAACCCTATAATTTATTATTTCTCCATTACAGAATTTTACGAAGTGAATATATTATCATCATCATCATCATCCATGCAAGTATTAGGCCGTTTGGCCTGTTACGGTCTCAAATACGAATTTTCCATCCAGCGCTTTTTTGGACGTCCCAGCAATCGTTTCTCTTGCAAACTCAGTTACTCAGCATGGCTTTTGAAATTCTATGAGACGGCATTCGTTGAAGATCGGCTTTCCAGTTGTTCTGGTAGTTTTGTATATGGTGAATAATGGGTTCTACATCCAACTCTTCCATCATTTCCTGATTTCTTTTACGGTCCCACTTTGTATAGCCTGCTGTACGGTACATACATCTCATCATCATTTGCTGTTATTCGGCTTTCATCTCACCCAGGAGTCTGTACCGACCGGGAATACATATCCATAGTAATTCGGCCTGCAGGCAGGTCCTTCACTGCAATCATAGCATTTTTTTCATGCTATGCTTGCAGCTTTACTAGGGAATTGTATGTGTGGTAGCTTTCCGTTGCTTTCCACACCGGCGAAGGATGATGATGATAATGATAAAGATGATGATGATGGCTATATGATTTCGGGGACCGTTTGGGCCTTAAAGTTTTCCTGACATTTGTCTTACAGGTGAGGAAAAACCCCGATAAAAACCTCACCCAGAAAAACTGCCCCGACCGGGGATCGAACCCGGGCCCGCTGCGTGACAAGTCAGCATGCTACCTCGAGACCACAGCGGTGGACATATATTATATATATATATATATATATATATATATATATACGCAAATTTATTTATATAACTAAGCCTGGTAACATGTAGGCATTATAAAAATTAACGACTTTATTAAAAAATTAAAAAATATATATACCTGACTAGAATCGAACGTGGGCCCGCCTCGTCAGATAAAGAGCACCTTATCGACTGCTCTACTGAAGCGAACGATAGGAATGCTGCGTGAAGAGGGACTTACACCGTCCCCTTTATACTCAAGCGAGTCAGAACATGTGACAACGTACTGGCGTGAATCGCTCTTCAAAACTCTATAACTTTCCGTCATCAAGAGTTGTGCCATCATTTTTTTCAAAGGCTGTACGTCGAATGCAAGAAGAAAGGTTACCCAGAAAAACATTGGAATGGTGTGCACCTAGAAAAAGGAAAGGAAGGCCTCGAAACTCGTGGACGCAAGAAATAAGACCTGGAATGAGAACGAGAGGACTGGAGGGAAATGGAGTGGATGCATAAAGACGAGTGAAGAAGGAAAATAAAACTTTACGCACAGAAATATGCGTAAACATTAAAAATCTGAATATAAATAAAAAAAATATTATTACTATTATTATTGTTTGACACAAAATTTTGCATAATAGTATTTGATGGACCTTTATGCGTTTCTTTCATAAAGCGTTTTATCACAGAATTTTACTTATACAAAAATGCATTTATTGCTTCATATATATCAGCTTATGCTATGCTAGATCATAATCAGATACAAGTTTCAATTATTTGCAGATCTCATCTCTATTTGTGAATTGAATTCATTTGTAGGTACAGTAACTACGTTGATTATTGCTACTTAATATTATTGACTGTATAGTAACTTATGATTATAATTGAAATTATATATATATATATATATATATATATATATATATATGTTATAATTAAATGTTTAACATTGAGCAATGTAAGCTTAATATGGTATGATAAGAAAAATAAATTCCTGGACGGGATTCGAACCCGGATCTCTGAGTCTGTACCTCAGCGTGATATCCATTACACTACGAGGCGAATCCAATTCAAACACTTATTTTTCTTATATATGTATTATATTCTCCATTATTACTAGATATCGCGAGAACTCGGTCTTCACTGCCATCTAGTAGCTGACTATAACAAGTAAGTAAATTAAAGAGAATATTCTTGTTATAGTCAGCTACTAGATGATAGTGAAGACCGAGTTCTCGCGACATCTAGTAATAATGGAGAATATAATACATATATAAGAAAAATAAGTGTTGAATTGGATTCGCCTGGTAGTGTAATGGATATCGCGCTGAGGTACAGACTCAGAGATCCGGGTTCGAATCCCGTCCAGGCATTTATTTTTCTTATCATACCATGTTAAGCTTACATTGCTCAATGTTAAACATTTAATTATAACATCGATAAAGCGTCACTGCTATAAAGTAAAAAATATTCTCTTTAATTTGCTTACTTGTTATAGTCGGCTACTAGATGGCAGTGAAGACCGAGTTCTCGCGACATCTAGTAATAATGGAGAATATAATACATATATAAGAAAAATAAGTGTTGAATTGGATTCGCCTGGTAGTGTAATGGATATCACGCTGAGGTACAGACTCAGAGATCCGGGTTCAAATCCCGTCCAGGCATTTATTTTTCTTATCATACCATATATATATATATGCTCAGTGTTTATTTTATTTTCAATATTATTAATTTCGTGTGTAAGTATTAGTTTTAAGTAATCTGGTTGAAAGACAGCAACTTAATTTAAATTTTTAACGTATACCTTAGCCACAGCAACGCGTGGCCGGGACTTCTATTATATATATATATATATATATATATATATATATATATATATATATACACACTTTGGCTAAGGTATACGTTAAAAATTTAAATTAAGTTGCTGTCTTTCAGCCAGATTACTTAAAACTAATACTTACAAACGAAATCAACAATATCGAAAATAAAATAAACACTGAGCACACTTAAATTATGAAATAATCAATATTTGTAATTCAATTGAAATTCGCGGTTGCAATAAAAAGCACAGTCATCTGGATCTCTCTTTGTTAAATAATAAACCAATTACCTTACCAAATTACCTTACACCGCCATCTGTTAGAATCGTATGGAACTCACAGTTAATTACACCGACATAGTAACTCTTTGTTAAATAATAAACAAATAATTTGCAATAAAAAATAATGCGACTATAAATTTAGTTAAAAACTACCCTAAGTCTCAAGTTGTATCAAACTGCACACAGTGTGCAAAATTTTATTAAAATCGGTTCAATAGTTTTGGACTCCATCGCGGACAAACAACGTGACACGAAATGTATATATATATATATTTTTAAACTGACCCAAACCCTCTGGCGGCACTATGGCCCTGGGGTCGACTCAGCCTCTAACGGAAATGAGTACCAGACGCTTGTTCTGGGGGTAAAGGTGGCCGTCACGCAGGGCTGACAACCCGGCTGACATCAAGTGCCGATTGTCTAGAAAAAGTGGGAGCCTTAACTTCCTACTACCCCACGGACCTCCGGGTCTGTTGTGGGATCACTTTACTTTACTATATATATATATATATATATATATATATATATATATATATATTCTATTTTGCTCATGTGAGATGGGGAAATTCTGGAGAACAAAGAAGTATAGAAAGTAAAAAAAAAATAAAAACTCGTAGCATTTGTAATGTTTATCGCGTATTGTGCTAGAAGTAATTTCGACGCGTCTCTTCTAATTGCCGTGGACTTCCTTCACCCTGGGGAAGAAGACTAATTATAGTTGAGGAAGCTCACTGCAGAATTACGTGACGCTTCAACCCCCTGGGCCCCAGTCTCTCCTGGATAGTAGGCAATCTACAGTACTCTTTCACCTATCAAGCTCTTCATAATTTGTCAAGCACTTAAATTAATCTTTATTCATAATTTGGCTCAAATTTTAAACGTTTACTACTTTCGTACTTTTAATTACACAAAATTCAACGGTCTTATATACCTAAACATTTAATTTTCAGCTAAATAATCATTCTGATAAGAATAATATTTTTTTGTAACATATTGTACGCTTGGTATTTTTAAAATACTCTGCAGCCATATCACGAAGTGAGGAGTGAATTTATCTAGATAATTTGGAAATCAAGAGTGGCATTTGTTAGGACTATTTAACGAATAAAATTAAGCTGTTTACTCACAAATCATTATTTAAATATAGTTATTTTAAAATATTTATATATTTAATGTAAACGGCGATATTTGAAAACAAATGAGAAACGATTGGTACGCTTCATTTGCTTATTCTGTTCATCACTGCAACCAGATAATAATATTATTTATTGCCAAAAGATAGCAATGTTGTAAGAATGCACCCTAGTGGAGAAATTTATAACCAACGTTATAGGTATTAATTAATTTCTGATGTCCTATGATGTAAATATGTCAATTATATTTTTCTGCGTCATTTCCTGGAAAATAATTCGTTTAAGAAAGTGCAAACAGTGGTTTCTTGTTTTTTTGTGGTATAATCAATTGTTACAAATGTTTTTTATATTATTTCTCGTATGCGCTACGTGTTGACATTCATGCACTATATATACAATCTGGTAGCCGTATTTCGTAGAGAGTCAGTCACTGCAAAATAATGCTATGATCTATTCAGAATGTTAAAAAGGAGGAACTTGCTTTATATGATAAACTTTAGCTGGTAAATTTTAGGCGAAACACGACTCTGATTGGTTGTAAATAAAAAATCATTGAAATGTGATTGGTCATTGATTCCCATTTGGGGCATGAGTTAAATAATCACGATAACTCTCTGTGTATAGTATATACCGTATTTTCTGTTTTAAGGGATGATTTCTGTGTCTTGTCATTTATTAATTAACTTCTCTAGAGTACAAGGTTCTAAGAACTGCGAATACATATGATTGGATAATAGCTACAGCTGACTCGTCCTATCTTCTAGGGGTATATAAATACAGGGTGCTCTAAAATCCCCTTATAAACTTCTAGGAATTGTAGAGGGGACTGGGTTGATAATATTTAGAATTGGAAACCATGTCCGGAAACTTACCGTCTCCGTGCTACAGCCGTTTGAAAACAAGCATTGCCTGAACGTACGTCACGTGTCTCAACAAGTAACAGCTCCGCGATTCGTCTAAATCGAAAATTTCCCTTCCGAGTATTCCAAGACTTGGTGTTTTTTCAATGTCAACAATTTTCGAAATTTTTAACTGCAAAAATTGATTGTGGAGGGTGTATCCGGGATTATTAATGCAAGTCATGATTCAAATTCCATTTTGTTTCTTTGGTTATTAATGAATTTAATTGTAAAACAAATGATATACTGTGTCACGCCTCATAACAAATTACTTGTAAAAGTGGTCGCGTTAAAAGAATGTTTCCAAACGGCTGTGGCACTGGACATGGTTTCCAATTCTAAATATTATGAACTCAGCCCCTCTACAAGCCCTAGAAGTTTGTAAGGAGAATTTTAGAGCACCCTGTATAAAGTTATCATATGTGAAGCACACGGTAATTTCTGAGAATATATTTAGTATTTTAGAAACAAAATTGAAATCAATAACTAATAGACTAAATCAGATATGAGTACTCAATAATGATAGATATACAACATTCTTTTCAGGTTTCCTAAGGGTGATAGTTGAATGACACCGATAAATCCAATTTCATTCCAGAAAATGTTTTCCAGGATCGTTAATTTTATATGGATTCGAGAATATGTAATTTGAAAATTCGAAACCAATACTGAAAATGTCTTCCAATCACTGCTACTTGTATTTTCATACGTATTATCCTCTTCAGTGTCCACCGCTGTGGTCTCGAGGTAGCGTGCTGCCTTGTCACGCAGCGGGCCCGGGTTCGATCCCCGGTCGGGGCAGTTTTTTCTGGGTGAAGATTTATCGGGGTTTTTCCTCACCTGTAAGACAAATGTCAGGAAAACTTTAAGGCCCAAGCGGTCCCCGAAATCATATGGCCATCATCATTCTTATCATCATTATCATTACCATCATCATCCTTCACCGGTGTGGAAAGCAACGGGAAGCTACCACACCTACAATTCCCTAGTAAAGCTGCAAAGCATAGCATGAAAATGCTATGATTGTACTGAAGGACCTGCCTTCGGGCAGAAGTACTATGGATGGATGGATCCTCTTCAGTTCTTATGCGGAATGTTGACAAATACGATTTCATATTCGCGTTTATTCAAGAATTTGAGCAGAAAGCAATAAGGTCATAATTTTTAAAACATGAGTTGTTTTGGGTTCCAAATTTGGGAAATATTATGAGAATTCAAAAAACTGATTTGGAGAGTTTTAATTTCGTTTTGTATTACATGAGTTATCTAGTAGTAAAATAATACATAACATTTTTACAAAACAATTTAAGGGACAAATTGTACGAAGGTCAAATGTTTATCATTGATGACACAGTAGATTTTTATTAAGTTTTACAATTTGTATAGTGCTGCCATATAACTCAAGAGTAATAGTCTTCTTCTTCTTCACTTCCTTGTTTAGGCAAGAGTTGCCTGTTCCGTCTTCACTAATAGATCTAAGGCCATCTCTTCCGAGGACGTCCGACATCTCTTCTTCCTCTTGGAAAATAATGTAAGATTTTATTTGGTAATCTACTTCCTTCCATTCTTTCTACATGTTCTTTCCACTGTATCTTGTTGTTAAATATCTTTTCTTTTATGGAGTAGATCTGCAGTTCTTCACGGATATCCTCGTTTCTTGTCTGGTCCATTCTAGTGCAGCCTTTTACTCTTCTTAAAAATTTCATCTCGGCTTCTTGGATTTTAATTTCTTGTTTGGTAGTGGTAATCCAAGATTCACTCCCATACAAAAGGACAGGGACAGCCATTGGTTTATAAAATTTTAATTTTGTTTGTTTATGGGCTTTATTATTCAATGTTCTATTTATTGTATAGCTTGAAACTGATGTGTTTTGTGTTCAATATCTTTATCATACCCATAGATGATGTCACGTCCTAAATATTTAAAGTGAGATACTTGTTCAATAATTTCATCTCTAATTTCTATTTTTGCACGCAGAGTATTTCTTCCACAAAATGCCATTACTTTTGATTTACTTATTGAAATTTTAAAATTATAATCGCTACATATTTCATTTAGTTTGTAAGCAGCCAATTGTAACAGATCTTCATCATGGTGTAGTAAGACTAAATCATCGGCGAAAAGTAAGTTATTAATACTTGAGTTATTGTTCAATATAAGGCCATTGTCCATTATAATTTTCCATTGTTTCATAGTAATAGTAATAAATAAAATTAAAATATATTAATGAGATACAGTTAATATATCGCTATGATAAAATCAGTCTCATTGATTTTGACTAGTTTACATAGCGAGAAAAAGTTAAACCTCTCATTTATCATGTGATACAAATGGACTGAAGAATTCATAAACTTGATATAAAAAATAATAAAGTAATTTGACTAATAGCATGACATCAGTTGACAACAGTCTTCTTTATTTTAACAGAATGAATGGGTAATATTCTAACCTACTCACAACTTTTGCCATTTATCATTCTTAGGTAAACATGGAAAAAGTCACTCCAATAACATTGTATATAACAATCATAAATTAATGTAATATACAAAAATGAATGTTTGTTCGTATTTTATGCGCTGCCATACCGTTCATCCGATTGTGATGGTTTGTTTTGCAAAGTGTTCAGCAAATTCCCGGGATGAACACAGGCTACAAGAGATATGATACTCAACTGCTACACACTTAAAAACATAAAAACGTGAAAAAGTACCTTTTTCACGTTTAAGTGGCTTACGCTGCGTAAACCATAACAAACACACAAAATAAATGTACACAGAATTGAATATCTCAAAAAACTCTACAAAAAAGTCTGCGACAGATTATGTTTATCTTTTGAGGATAACTCACAATAACAATTTTTGTCTTTCATTGATGCCAAGAAGATCAGAATAAGTAGATTCCCGGGAAAGAAAAGCAGCGCATAGCGTGTATTCTTTACGGATAACTCAAAATAATGAATTTAGTTTTTCAGCTAATTTATACCAAGTACATAGGACTATTTAGATTTCCAGCCAACGCCGGGTAAACAGCACGGGATATCTAAAAATAAGTATGATATATATATTTTTCCCCCCTTTTACTGTACTTATTCAACTAAAGGTAAAAACACATTATGATTTATTTAGGCATAGCAGCGTACGCCGGGTATTAGTTAGTAAATTATAAATAAACAATGACAGAAATTTAGATAAACACAATAAAATATATGATTCAATTATCTATGTGGCACAATTAAACGCACTTTATTGAATAAGACTAGAAAAGAAACTATTTTGAAGTTTTACAAAGTATTGGCAGTTCCATCTCTTATATATGGATGTGAAACCTGGACATTATCAAAGACAGATAGTAAACAAATAGAGGCTGCTGAAATGAAGATGTTAAGGACCAATACCAAAGGACCGATAAAAAGAAAAACGAAGATATAAGAACAAAACTTAATATATTTAATCTCTGTGAAAGAATAACATATTACCAAAATGCTTATCTTCAGCAATTATTACGAATGAATGAACAGCGCATACCAAGAAGAATGTATAATTATAAACCAAAAGAGAGAAGAACGTTGGGAAGACCATTGAAGAGATGGAAGGACCAATTCGACCTATAATGAGATCGGAACAGGCCATTGGGCCTAATGCTTGTTGTTGATGATGATGATAAATACATGAATTGTAGTACACCGCTGTGGTTTCGAAGTAGCGTGCTGCCTTGTCAGGCAACGGGCTCGGGTTCAACTCCCGGTCGGGTCAGGCTCCTGGGTGAGGTTTTTTCCGGGTTTTTCCTCACCTGTAAGACAAATGTCATCCGGCCATCATCACCATCCTTATCATTATCAACATCATCCTTCACCGGTGTAAAAAGCAACGGGAAGCTACGACATCTATAATTCCCTACTAAAGCTGCAAAGCATAGCATAAAAATGCTATGATTGCAGTGAAAAACCTGCCCTCGGGCAGAATTACTATGGATGGATGGACATGAATTGTGTTAAAGATTAACAACGCAATAAATAATGCAAGGTGTTACAAGCTTCCTGAATAAATTTTTTTAGAGATACTGTAGAAGATTATATTTGACGTAACCTTTCTGAACTATGGTATAATTGGAGGGCGAAATCCGCTTTGCATCTGCCAGGTCTTAGACATTTGGTAAGATTGAAAACCTCGCTTCAATTTAAAAAATAACTTCCTTTTTTGTGCCCACTTGGAAAATAGATTAACTATTTTGTAGATTGAAAGATGATGACTCACATCATGGCATACGAGAACATAGCTTCCATATTACATCTATACGCTGGTTCACTGTTAACCCATTCGCCTCAAAAGACGAGGTACACTCGCCGGCAGTTAAATGACATTCAACTCAGAAGACGATGTACACTCGCTTAACTCTGCCTGTTATATATTTGGCAATAGTTTGTGCATCCCTTGGCAGGGTAATCTTTTCTTAACATTTATGAATAGTAGAGTGATGTTTTTTGGCCTTCACCCATATTGTAATCTCAAGTACCGTTATCTTTTGCTTGTTTTGTATGTTTTAAAAATAGGCTATATAATTTACGGTAACTTAAATCTAGTTCCTGGGGTAATACATTGAGCATTTAAACCTGAAGCGAATGGGTTGATAGATAGAAAAATTGGGAATCTTCCGAATCCATTCATGCTCTTGTCAGGTTAGTGGAAGTTTCTTCTGAGTAATTTTACAATTTAATTAACTGAACATTCTGTATTATCGCTCTAAAAATCTATTGGCCACATAGCAGCTAAACTATTATTTTCGGACATTAATTCCATCTTGTAAAGTTACGATTTCTTATTATCGTATCATATTCGGTATTAATTGTTCGGTTATTATTTACACATCCTGAAGTTAGAGTAGTGCGTCCTATTATGCATTACAGAGACTCTCGAGGTCCCAACTCCTTTCAAAAAACGTTAAACTGAAAATGTACAAAACTCATGTTCTACCAGTTATATTATGTGGATGCGAAACATTGACTCACACTTTAAGGATAGGAGATTACGAGTATTTGAGAATAAAGTTCTTAGAAAAATGTTAGAACCAAAGAGAGATGAACAGACAGGTGAATGGTAAAGATTACATAACAATTAACTGCATGGTCTTTATAAGAAGTCAGATATAATAAGAACAGTTAAGCCTCGTAAACTGCGATGGACAGGACATGTGGTACGAATGGGGAATGAAAGACGTGCTCGGAAGTTTCTTGTAGCAAAACCAGAGGTAAAAGGTCCAGTTGGTAGACCAAGAAGGAGGTGGGATAATAACGTTAACTATGATTTGAGGGAAGTAGATTATACAGGGGATGACTGGAAAACATTAGCTCAGGATAGGAATGTATGGAGAGCTTATGTCCGCGCGGGTTCGATAGTGCCAGTGAGTTACTTCGTTTCTGTTTTCTCATTAAAACATTCGAATTCTTCTGTTTGTTGGAAACTGGCATCCAAATTTTCAGAGTATAGTAATTATTTATAAATTATTGTAGCGTTTTGCTCAAGTTTAATATTTTAATAGCGTAATTTATTAACTTAATTTGTGTCTTTACGTTTTTAAGCGTACAGAAAGATGAATAAGTTCTACAGAAAGTTTTTGAAAAGTGTGCTTCAACATTTATAACTAATGGATTTCGCTATTAAAGTGAAAGTTTTCTTAATGAAATAAAATATGGAAGGAGGAGGAAACTAAGCTTATACTTACTTACTCACTGGCACTATCGAACCCGTAAGTTCATGGCCGCTCGGATATTAGCTCTCCACACATCCCTATCCTGAACCAATGCCTTCCAATCATTCCCTGTATAATCTACTTTCCTCAAATCATAGTTAATGTTGTTCTCCCACCTCATTCTTGGTCTACCAACTGGGCGTTTTCCCACTGGCTTTCCTACAAGAAGCTTCCATGCACGTTTTTCATTCGCCATACGCGCAACATGTTCTGCCCATCGCAGTCTACGAGACTTAACTGTTCTTATTATCTTCCTATAAAGACCATGTAGTTAATTGTTAAGTAGTCTTCTCCATTCACCTGTCTGTTCATCTCTCTTTGGTCCAAAAATTTTCCTAAGAACTTTATTCTCAAATACTTGTAATCTCATTTCCTTCCTTAAAGTAAGAGTCCATGTTTCACATCCATATAATATAACAGGTAGAATAATAGTTTTATATATTTTCAGTTTAACGTTTTTTGAAAGGAGTTGGGACATCAACAGTCTCTGCAATGCATAATAGCATGCATTTCCAGAATTGAGCCTATGTTTAATTTCTTTGTGCATCTCATTCCTATTTGTGATTATTGTTCCTAGATATTTGAATTCAGCCACTTCCTCAAAATTTCCCTCATTTGTCATTGGCTGTCCATTTCCATTATATAATGTATTTCTACGTGTGACCATATATTTAGTTTTATTGATATTTACTTCCAGTCCTAATTTCTTAGTGTTACTCAATAGTGCTAGTCAGTCCTCCCTTCCAAGTCCGATGGACTCGCGGACCATGAGTGGGGTCAGCAGGGAAAATGAGGGCCCTGCTGTCAAACCTTTGCGTCCCGGCCCACAAGCGGGAGCATGGGCCGCTGTTGGTGGAGCGGTGGGAGACTGGGGATCAGAAGCCCCTTTCTCTTGGTTCAATGGAACCCGAGACCATCTGTGGGGGCACCATGGGAGATGAGCACCCTGGATGCCTACATTGCTCAGTGCGCTGCCTCACAGCAGCTACACGACTAGGCTTAGTCTTGCGAACGGGCTGGTTGGGACAATACCAGGCGTAATGCTGGGATTTACCACCAGGTCAATAAGCTCGGGAAAGGAGGAAACGCGGTCTTTGTTAGTGGGATTTAGCGCCGACTCTGTAACCGAGTGACCCAAGGACAATCTGTGAGGTCGTCAGGAGTTGAGCGACCTGACGTACTATAGCTCAGGCTGGACCCACTTCAGCAACCAAACACGTCCCCAGCTGGTGCACTGGGGGAAAGGTCGGTGGATCTGATAGAGAGTGCTCCCGGTTAAGTCCAAGGGACTCGTGAACCATTAGTGGGGTAGGCAAGAGTTGAGCGCCTTGTCGTACTATTTGCTCATCTGTTGGAGCTTGCGAGCTCCGTGCTGGCCCACAACAGCAGCCGAAGGCGTCCCTGGGGGCACACCAGGGTTCGGCTCGGACCAGTGCAGAGGGGAGCAACTGTACTGGTTCCTGCTCAGCCTACGGGCTCGTCGACAAACTGTGGGGTCGCCAGGAGATGAGCACCTGGATGTACTAAAGTCTCACACTGTGGGGCTTGTGGCCCTAGCCGGTCTCACAACGGCTGCAGGACACGTCCCTGGAAGCAGAACAGGGGAACGGTCGGTGGATCTGCGACAGCAGTCCTCCCGGCTAGGCTCATGGAGCCCGTGGACCAACTGTGGGGTCGTCAGGAATGAGCGACCTGGCGACTACGAAGCTCAGCAATTCCCAGAAGTTGCAACACCAACACTCTGTCCCTAGGGGTGTTGGTTTTAAGACCGTGAACTTGAACGTGGACGTGAACATAGGATAGGGAGGACAAGAACTCTAGGACTTGGGAGTATGGTTATGATGACCGCGGTATCCCAAGGGGTGGGGGAAGGGCCTAGATGTTACTCAATAGTATGTGCGTGTTGTCCTTTAGTATCTCCTAGCAATCGGCCAGTAGTTTTCTTAATGAAATAAAATGTGGAAGGAAGTGAAAACTAAGTTTATACATGCCAAATTCTATATTTCTAGTTGCGAGGGCAGAAACGCGGGTAAAAGAATGAACATGTGAATGTAAGTAGACGGTCATATTTCAACCAGATCACTCCCCCCCCCACAGCCTTTATGTTGCTGAGTTGCGCATGATGTGGGTCGTTCAGTCACGCAACCCTACTGCAACCTATACTAAGTATACATAAAGCAAGATTAGGTATACTTGGTAGTCTACAATAAAAATACCGTGTCTTGTCCCACGTCAAAATACATTACCCTTCTCTAGATACAAGCGTATTTTGTTTCAATCTGAAAGATGAATTGTTCTCGGATCTCATTAGTGACCTCTTCAGACACTCATTTAGTTCCCACATTTCCTTTCAGTGATAACTGATTTAATGAAGCTAAGATTAATTACACGATATAAAGACAAGTTCATGTTCATTTTTCACTTTCTATTTTACCTACTTTCTTTGCGGAGCTAAAGAGCTAATATCCGCATGTGCGTAAACAATTGATATCGGCAGTAGTGGGATTACAATCTTGGTCGAAAGAGTGACTATCTTTCACCGTAAAAATACAACCGTCAAGAAATGCGGACATGGGTTCCAATGGGGTAAAATGGTTCCCCATTTGGTTCTCCGTGCGAGGACTGCTTCAGGGAACCCATACCAAAGGCTCAAACACAGGGACTTGTTCCTAGGAACATGAAATGTTAGCACTTTTTACTATAGTGGGGTGCTAGAGGCCTTAACGCGGATAGAAGGAACAGGCAACTCTTGCCTAAACCAGGAAGTGAAGAAGGAGGTCCTCGGATAGAGTCGTTTTACAGGAAGTTAGAAGAGAGATAAATAGAACAGGTGAATGGAGAAGACTATATAAGAGTGAACTGCATGGTCTATATAGGAAGCCAGATATAATAAGAATAGTTAAGTCTCGTAGATTCCGATGGGCAGGAAATATAGCACGAATGGGGAACGAAAGGCGTGCATGGAAGGGTTTTGTAGGAAAACCAGAGGGAAAACGCCCAGTTGGTAGACCAAGAATGAGGTGGGAGAATAGCATTAACTTTGAATTGAGGGAAGTAGATTATATAGGGAGTGATTGGAAAGCATTAGCTCAGGATATAGGTGTATGGAGAGCTTATGTCAGCGCGGTCATGAACCTATGGGTTCGATAGTGCCAGTGGGTAAGTAAGTAGGAGTAAGTAGTAGGATTACAACCAGTGAGTCTCAATAATTTTGGCGGGAATTTTGTTGAAATTAGAAGGATGCGGATTGCTTCGTGTATATAATTTAACGAGTCGAAAAGTGTAGAAATAGATGTCGAAGAAAGTATGTTAATAGAAAGGTAGATGTCACATGAATGGTAGAAGAGAGAATACCATAGAAGATCCTTAATTGGAAAGCTAATGGAAGAAGTGAAAGAGGCAGGCCTAGTGAACGATTGATGGATGGAGTGAAGAGAAGTATGGAAGCTAGAGATTTTTAGGGAAGATGCTTTACACAGAACTTCTGGCGACAAATTACTTTGGGTTGAAGGAGAAACACACTATTGTGGAATATTACTAAATGAAATAAAGATCTAATTAAGGATTTTTTCTCAACAAAGTTGATCATAAATTTATGAAGAAAGAATCCAACAATTTATTTGGACTATTTAGTGATACGTTGGTGAATACAAAATTATATATCTACATAATAATTTATGAAGGTGATAATAGTAACGGTTTTGAATATTTATTCTTATATTCTAATTTCCGTTAGCAATCGAACAGATGTTGGCCAATTTACATAATTTTTCTTCATGATAAATAGATTTCTTAATTTTTCCAAGTAATATATTTATAAAATTTGAATAAAACGCTTAAACATACCATGTATCATCGATTTTTACACCAAACGGTTTCAAATGTAAGTTATAAAGATATTTCAAAGACCTGTGACCATAAATTTGAAAACACATGCAATTACATGCGATAATAGGAATCTGATAATCTGAAAATAATAAAATTGTATAATCAATTGAGTTGGTGTTTACTTGATGAAAATCCATATTTATTAATTAAATAAAAATAAAACGTAGTTTTATTTGATTTTCATATTTATTATATAATTCAGTGACAGCTGTTTCGGTACACTGTACCTTCTTCAGACATGTTAACAAATTATGAATTGTGTTCCAATTAGAACAATTCATAATTTATTAACATGTCTGAAGAAGGTACAGTGTACCGAAACAGCTGTAACTGAATTATACAATAAATATGAAAATCAAATAAAACTACGTTTTATTTTTATTTAATTAATTAATAAAATTATAGCTACAGACAGCTATTATTGGAATTCGTGATGTTCGTAGTATATCCAATTCATTAACTAAACGTTCGCAATATTTCTTTCCATGGTTCAGAGTTTTGAAAAGCCAAAGCCATCTCAATAGGTTGTTGTCCTTTGCAAGCATGGAACATTAGATTTATCGCAACCGGAAACCTTTGATTCTAATTTTAAATTAAGAGGATTTTGCTACTTATCGTACCAATTAGCTATTTAGTTGTCCTCAGCATTTTGAATAGACCCCATTCCGAAATGTCGTCGAACGAGGGACCTCTGGGATAGTTGTCAGACATATTTAACGTTACAGCACAGAGGCGGTCGTTATCATAATACAACTAGGATTTCTGACTTTTTTTTATGATTGGTTGAAATCGTATTTTGGATAGTAAAAGTTCCAAATATTACAATCCTCTGTAATGTCCGTACCATCTTATTTGCTGAGTTTTAATATAATCTAAAATAGTGTCTTCAATCTTCATCTTCTTCCCTATAACTGAGTTTCTATTTTTTCTCTTCTTGATATTCTTGCTACCTTTCATATAAAATCCATTTCCGTTGCCAAAAGTTAAATACTTGTTTTTGTTGTTAATGCCCAAAGTTCTGCTCCATAAGTAATGAAGCTTTTAACAATTGAGTTGCCCAGAGGAATAGAGGCACATGCCACAAGAATACTATTTTACAGAAACAAGGAATTCCGGAAAGCTGTTTATCTGTGGAATATGGACACTGTGTTTTAATTTTTAACGAGGATCTTGAATTAGATGATGTATTGAATATCTTATTCCTTGGTCGAAAGAGTGACGATCTTTCACCGTAAAAATACAACCGTCAAGAAATGCGGACATGGGTTCTACTGGGGTAAAATTTTCCGGAGGTCAAATAGTCCCCCATTCGGTTCTCCGGGCGGGGACTACTTCAGGGAACCCATGCCAAAGGCTCAAACACAGGGACATGTTCCTAGGAACATGGAATGTTAGGACTTTATACAATAGCGGGGCACTAGAGATATTAACGCGGGAATTGGATAAATCGCCCTTGGATATAGTCGCTTTACAGGAAGTTAGGTTGCCAGGAGAAGGTAGTCAGGAATCAGGAAGCTTTGCATTATACTATGGGGGTGCAGAAAGACCTGCATTTGGAACAGGTTTTTTAGTCAGAAGGAGGAACCTATCCGCTATCCGAGATATTAAGTTTGTTAGTGATAGGATATCATACATAATTCTAAAGGGTAAACGAATTGATTTTATAATTGTAAATGTACATGCCCCCACAGAAGATAAAGATGACAAGATCAAGGATGAGTTCTATGAAGAATTAGAATGCTTATTTGATACCCTTTCACGATATCATATGAAAATTGTCTTAGGAGATTTAAATGCAAAAGTGGGGCGGGAAGATATATTCAAACCAACAATAGGCAAATTCAGTCTTCATGAAGATAGTAACGACAACGGGGTTAGATTAGTCACATTTGCCACATCAAAGAATCTCATTGTTAAGAGCACAACATTTCAGCATAAGGATATTCATAAATACACCTGGACGTCCCCAGATGGAGAAACTCGGAACCAGATAGATCATGTATTAGTGGATAAACGCTGGCACAGTAGCATCATTGATGTTAGATCAGTTAGAGGGACAGACTGCAATTCGGATCATCATCTGGTCAGAGTGAAAATCAGACAACGGCTATCGCTTATGAGAGGAACGAACGCTAAAGATGATTCTGTAAAATATGAATTAAAAAACTTGAAAAATGATGAAATGCGGCAAGAATACCAAATCAAAATAGCTAATAGATTTGAAGTACTGGAATCTTCAGATGACAATGTGGCAAACGAAGAAGAAACTGATATAAATAAAGAATGGGAGGCTATAAGAGATACTATTAAATTGTCAGCATCAGAAAGCATTGGTTGTTTAAAAAAGAGGCAAAACAAGAAATGGTTTGATGAGGAATGTGCCGACATTGTAAAGAAAAGAAAGGTAGCAAAAATGAAATGGTTACACGAGCCAAATGAGGTAAATTTAGAGCAATTGCGTAGTGTTAGAAGGGAAACCACCAAGTTACTAAAGAGTAAAAAGAGGGAATATTTGAGAGAAAGGATTAATGATCTTGAAATGAATGCAAAAAATAGGAACATTAGAGAATTATATCAGGGAATTAGGATAGAGAAGAAGGGGTTTCAGGCTAGAACAAACATAATTCGGAATGAAAATGGGGATATGATTGCAGATTCTAGGAGTATATTAAATAGATGGGAAGGTTACTTCAATCAGCTATTAAATGTACATACGGAACAGGACATTGAGGAGGATAAGTTACAGACAGCAGAAATGCTAGTCGCAGAGCCAAGTGCATTAGAGGTTGAAATGGCAATTGAAAAATTGAAGATGTATAAAGCATCAGGTTCAGATGAGATCCCAGCAGAACTGATAAAATCAGGGGGAGAAAAATTGATGGACAAGATACGCTGGTTGCTTAGTATGATTTGGGAAAAAGAAGCTCTTCCAGATGAATGGAAGGAATCAATTATCGTACCAATTTATAAGAAAGGAGATAAAACTGATTGCAACAATTACAGGGGCATCTCATTACTTTCAACTTCGTACAAAATTCTAACAAATATATTAGTAAGCAGACTTACTCCCTATATTGATGACATTCTAGGAGATCATCAATGTGCATTTAGAAGAAACAGGTCTACAACAGATCAGATTTTTAGTATAAGACAGATTTTAGAAAAGAAATGGGAATATAATGGTACTGTACATCAACTATATGTAGACTTCAAAAAAGCATATGATTCAATTAAGAGGGAGAAGTTATATAGTATCCTGCTGGAGTTCGGAATTCCTAAAAAGTTAGTTAGACTTATACGAATGTGTCTAAATGGCTCAAAGAGTAGGGTGCGTGTAGGCAAACAGTTTTCAGACACTTTTGAAATCCAGAATGGGTTGAAGCAAGGAGATGCACTATCTCCTCTACTATTTAATTTTGTACTAGAGCATGCCATTAAATCTTTAGAGAATGAGGAAGGCTTACAACTTAATGGTATTAATAAGCTGTTAGTTTATGCTGATGATGTAGTACTACTGGCCGATAGCGAGGAGATACTAAAGGCCAACACGCACACACTATTGAGTAACACTAAGAAATTAGGACTGGAAGTAAATATCAGTAAAACTAAATATATGGTCACACGTAGAAATTCATTATATAATGGAAATGGACAGCTAATGACAAATGAGGGAAATTTTGAGGAAGTGGCTGAATTCAAATACCTAGGAACAATAATCACAAATAGGAATGAGATGCACAAAGAAATTAAACATAGGCTCAATTCTGGAAATGCGTGCTATTATGCATTGCAGAGACTTTTGATGTCCCAACTCCTTTCAAAAAACGTTAAGCTGAAAATATATAAAACTATTATTCTACCAGTTATATTATATGGGTGCGAAACATGGACTCTTACTTTAAGGGAGGAAAGGAGATTACGAGTATTTGAGAATAAAGTTCTTAGGAAAATTTTTGGACCAAAGAGAGATGAACAGACAGGTGAATGGAGAAGACTACATAACAATGAACTACATGGTCTTTATAGGAAGCCAGATATAATAAGAACAGTTAAGTCTCGTAGACTGCGATGGGCAGGACATGTTGCACGTATGGGGAATGAAAGACGTGCATGGAAGCTTCTTGTAGGAAAGCCAGAGGGAAAACGCCCAGTTGGTAGGCCAAGAATGAGGTGGGAGAACAACATTAACTATGATTTGAGGGAAGTAGATTATACAGGGAATGATTGGAAAGCATTAGCTCAGGATAGGGATGTATGGAGAGCTTATGTCCGTGCGGCCATGAACCTACGGGTTCGATAGTGCCAGTGAGTAAGTGAGTAAGTATTGAATATCTTATTAAATATTAGTTGAAATATTCCTAGTATTAAGTGTTTTTAAATAATAGGACAAGTAATTTGTGCAAATTAAGTAGTGGCATATGTCTCACATCTATCTTCAGTGGGTGTATGAACACAAATTTCTGATGTTGATTGACTCTCTTCTTCATCATCAGAAACTTCCCTAACACATTCTTCACTTTTTCGAACAGTTCTTAAACATTTTATTGATATTCCGTGGACTGCTAGAAATGCACTTCTACAGACTTCAAGTTCGCTAGTATTAGTTACATGAACATAGTATGTGAATGAAACCTTCCTTTGACTTATGTTTCATCTTTGTATAACCTCTCTTATCTTCACTAATCATTAGTGGAGTGAAGTCACATTATATTAGTTTGCAACACGGAGTTCCACTATTTACAAACTCCTTTGCTGGCACAATCTTCTTATTGTTATGCACTATTTCTCAGACTTTTCTTTTATTATCCTCCCACTTATTTTCATGATGAGTCCTTGTTTTACTGTTAACTTGCCTTTTTTCTTCAGAAAACCTCAACGTCTATGTAAGACATATTGGAAATGTTGTAGGTAATTTGATAACTACCACTGCCCTCTGGATCTACAATATTATAGATTCAGAGGGCAGTGGAACTATATTCTGATTGGTTAGTTTCATTTCTGCCGACCTATCAGGAACATTGACTGTAACCATTTGAGATGAAAGAGAAAGAAGGTGGCATGTGCCTCTTTTTTCCACTAGCTATTTCTATAATTCAGAATCTTCAAGTTTTATTATGCTACTTGTTAAAGAATAGACACATACCACCATGCAAATAGTTATTAGAATTGATGCAAGATAGCAGGATCTACTTAACCATAACAAAAACTCACAATCGGCAGATTTGTGGCATGCGCCTCTTTTCCATTGAGCAACTCAATTGTATGATATATACTAATTTTATATTTTTATTAGTTACATTTTTATCCCACAATATTCCTTCGATGCAAGCAATTGCAATTTTTTTTCTATTATTTATATTTCTTATTTCCTCTTCATAACTTCCATTTTTATTTATTTTACTTTCTAAATAAGTGATCTCACCACAAGATTTTATCGTTTCTCCAGTCTCCAAAATTAAATTTTGTTCTGGTTCACCAATTGATAAATATTTTGTTTTCTTCATGTTAAAAATTAATCCTCATTTATCATATACTTCTATTAATTTTCTAGTCACTTATTCTATATCTTCCTAATCTTGTGCAATTAACAATTGTTCATCTCCAAATTAAACTTGTATAAAGTTTTGTTGTTTGAAATAGGAATTCCCATGCATAAACATTTTCTCCTCGAATTCTTTAATATTTCATGTAAACTTAGTGACAAAAAGATTGGGCCGACTCTTGATCTCGAATACTTCTAAGTTCCAACGCGTGATTCACATGAGTAAATTATTTACACAGTAGAGCTACAATATGTTTCCCTTCTTCCTTTTAACAGTATTCTTTCAAGCGCAATTAGCCAGAGTACGCTTACCTCAGTGCTTAGTGGCCTGATTCTTAAGCAGGAGGTCACAGTTTCGATTCCCGATGAGGTTACATTTTTAATTGTTAAAATTCTTCCTATTTTATTCTGTCTGTCAATTCTTTTAAAAACATACTAACTATTTGTAAATATTACTATTTTTATTATTTATTTATCATCATCATCCTTTTAAGTATTAGGCCCAGTGGCCCGTTACGGTCTCCCGCCAACTCCGAAAAGGTCGACCCACAGATCTTCTGCCTCGAGGAATGTAGTGAAGAATTTGTTTTGGTATTCTGTGACGACCCATGCGCTGAATATGGGCTAGCCAATTGTTTCTATATTCTTGGAGGTATTCAGATATAGGTACGATGTTCAACTCTCTGGCTATTGTTGAATTGTTATTTATTTGATGTTGAGTGATTCCGGGTTCTGTGGCCGTGGTCCATAGTTGGTGTTGATACCAGACGTTTCGCCCTCAACTGCGGAGGGCATCTTCAGTGGCGAGTGCTTCTAGGCGTGTTTCCTGGTCGGAAGCTCTACTTAGAGTGAACGCTGCGGGTGTTGTATTGATACTAGTGGTGGGAGCAGGGTGAGCGGGCGTGGCTCTTGCTGATTGGCTAATGGTCGTCTCCTTGTTGTCCCTAGTGTTGATGCATTTATTTTCTAGTGTACGGTACCAGGCCTTAGACAGTTTAATACCTTCCTCTTTTCTGTTAATATTTTCCTTATGCTTGTGTATTTCTATAGCCTCTCGATATAATCTAGGGAAATAATAGGAAGTTGTGGCTAAAACTTGTGTATCATCGAATAGAATCTGGTGTCCATTCTATTCGATGATACACAAGTTTTAGCCACAACTTCCTATTATTTCCCTAGATTATATCGAGAGGCTATAGAAATACACAAGCATAAGGAAAATATTAACAGAAAAGAGGAAGGTATTAAACTGTCTAAGGCCTGGTACCGTACACTAGAAAATAAATGCATCAACACTAGGGACAACAAGGAGACGACCATTAGCCAATCAGCAAGAGCCACGCCCGCTCACCCTGCTCCCACCACTAGTATCAATACAACACCCGCAGCGTTCACTCTAAGTAGAGCTTCCGACCAGGAAACACGCCTAGAAGCACTCGCCACTGAAGATGCCCTCCGCAGTTGAGGGCGAAACGTCTGGTATCAACACCAACTATGGACCACGGCCACAGAACCCGGAATCACTCAACATCATGATTACCGGCCGTGAAAGCCTGCATTCAACTGTTATTTATTTATTTATGAATAAACATGTTTACAATGTAATAAAACATCTACCTGTGCCCAAAGCTTTTTTAATTTTTATCTTCTTTCTCCATTCTTCTCTATCTTCACATTCGAATTCCTCTTCTTACACCATCAATCCATTTAAATCTAGGTGGATCTCTCTTTCCTTTCCCAGGTGGAATTCATTCCAAAGCTTGTCCGGGTAATCTTTTCTTTGGCATCCTACCTGTATGACCATACCATTCTAGTGTTTGTATCTCACAAAATATTGAATTTTGTACTTCCATTAGTTGCCTGATTATTGCATTTCTGCTTTTTCCAATTTAGAATGCCTAGTTGAGCGTTTAGGATAATCCATTTCAGTAGAAATAAGTTTTAAACTCAAATTTATATTCAACTGCCAAGTTTCTGCACCGAATGTTAGCGTGCTTTGAATTATGGATTTATACATTTCTAATTTGGTATCCATTCATATGTTCTTATCTCACAAAACGCCGTTTAACATTGTTATTACTGATCTGCCTTTTTTATTTCTACATTTTATGCCATTTTCTTAGGTACATTTTGAGTTAATTTTGATCCGCAATTAATTACATTCTTCACATCCTTTGATACATCCCATTATTATTTTATTATTATTATTATTATTATTATTATTATTATCATCATTATTATTCCTTATTATATGAAGTGGACGGTACAAGGAGAGAAATAATAGCTTGACACCTGCGTGCATAGTGAATTGCGACTGTGTTAAGGGTAACCTCAATTTATGATCCAGGAATCCAACAGCGTTAAGGAGCCGTGCTTAAGTGGTGGTCCTGAATATTTGATAGATCGCGTCATAAAGATAATATCAAGAAGGGCATTAATTCACCCTTACGACTTGCATGGAAAGTTGACCTTCGTAACAAGAATTCTGCTCATTTTACTGACTTTTTTCTTTATGTTAAAATAACACGTGAACTATAAGCCTGATTTCAAGGTCTACAAATATTCAATCCACGCTCAATAATTTATAAGTGAAATAAACATAAACTTCAGTATTTAAAATAAGGGCGCGCTCCGTGGCTCAAGCGGTTAGATGCTCGTCTCTCACCGCTGCGGTCCCGATATCGAGTCTCGGTCACTCCATGTGTGTTTCATGGTGGATGAAACGGAGCTTGGGCAGGTTTTTATCTGGGTTTCTCCCGTTTTCCCTGCCACAATTTCATTCCACCATTTCTCCATACTCATCTCATCCATTTCGTTCATCCGCCCATTTGACGGTGCTTGTAGTTCACAGACCTCTATAAATGTAGGGGCTTCTTCTCATTCTTCCCTCGACCCGACACTGAGTTGGACACGAGTTGGGGATATTTATTTAAAATAAGAGGAATACGTATCAAGTTTTTATCAATTACGAAGCCTCTAATGGAAATGAGTACCAGACGCTTGTTCTGGGGGTAAAGGCGGCTGTCACGCAGGGCTGATGACCCAGCCGACATAAAGTGCCGATTGTCTAGAAAAAGTGGGAGCCTTAACCTCCTACTGCCCCAAGGGCCTCCGGGCCTGTTGTGGGGATCACTTTACATTTACGAAGCAACATGGGCAATATACTGAGGAATTGGTTTTAAATTATATTATAGGCCTAATTAGGGCTAAGATTTGTATATAATAAAAGATAAGATTGCAATGCAGTTAGTATACATTATTCAACTGTTTAGGTGTGAAACAAAGACAAAAGACAGAAGTCTAACTTTTGAATATACTAATTCAACTGTTTGTGTGTGAAACAAAAAAAAAATATAGTCGGAAGTCAAATTTCTCAATATATTATTCAACTGTTTGTGTGTGAAACCAAGACAAAAGACAGTGACAAGTCTAAGTTTTAAATATTCTGTTCGACTCTTTGTGTGTGAAACAAAAAAACAAAATATAGTCAGAAGTCTAACTTCTCAATATACTTATTAATTAAATAAAATAAAACTTAGTTTTATTTTATTTTCATATTTATTAAGATAGATTCAGTGACAGGTGTCTCGGTACACTGTATCTTCTTCAGACATGTTAACAAATTATGAATTGTGTTGTTATAGTACATATCAACTGATCTAAGCAACAATACAACAATAATTTATTTATTTTTTTTTAATTTAACAAAGGCGATTCATTCAAATCAAGTTGAGAATTTAACAGTTTATTACTACTTTTCAATTTATTTATTTATACAGCCTCCAAAAGGTCCAACTTCTTACCCTTATCACAAACATGTGAAATTTCAAAATTTGGATCGAATAAACATGTAAAATTTCAAAATTTGGATCGAAACAATGATTAAATTTAATCAATGTTTCGATCCAAATTTTTAAATTTTACATGTTTGTGATAAGGGTAAGCAGTTGGACCTCTTGGAGGCTATAGAAATACACAAATTGAAAAGTAGTAATAAACTGTTAAATTCTCAACTTGATTTGAATGAATAGCCTTTGTTAAATTATAAAAATTAATTAAATTATTGTTGTATTGTTGCTTAGATCAGTTGGAACACAATTCATAATTTGTTAACATGTCTGAAGAAGGTACAGTGTACCGAAGCAGCTGTCACTGAATTATATCTTAATAAATATGAAAATCAAATAAAACTAAGTTTTATTTTAATTTAATTAATAATTATGGATTTTCATCAAGTAAACACCAACTCAATTGATTTCTCACTATACTTTCAACTGTTTGTGTGTGAAACAAAAAACAAAATATAGTCAGAAGTCAAACTTCTCAATATACTATTCAACTGTCTGTGTGAAACTAAGACAAAAGACAGTCACATGTTTAACTTTTGAATATACTGTTCAACTGTTTGTGTGTGAAACAAAACAAAATATAGTCAGAAGTCTAACTTCTCAATATACTATTCAACTGTCTGTGTGAAACTAAGACAAAAGACAGTCACATGTTTAACTTTTGAATATACTGTTCAACTGTTTGTGTGTGAAACAAAACAAAATATAGTCAGAAGTCTAACTTCTCAATATACTATTCAACTGTCTGTGTGAAACTAAGACAAAAGACAGTCACATGTTTAACTTTTGAATATACTGTTCAACTGTTTGTGTGTGTAAACAAAACAAAATATAGTCAGAAGTCTAACTTCTCAATATACTATTCAACTGTCTGTGTGAAACTAAGACAAAAGACAGTCACATGTTTAACTTTTGAATATACTGTTCAACTGTTTGTGTGTGAAACAAAACAAAATATAGTCAGAAGTCTAACTTCTCAATATACTATTCAACTGTCTGTGTGAAACTAAGACAAAAGACAGTCACATGTTTAACTTTTGAATATACTGTTCAACTGTTTGTGTGTGAAACAAAACAAATATAGTCAGAAGTCTAATTCTCAATGTACTATTCAACTGTCTGTGTGAAACTAAGACAAAAGACAGTCACATGTTTAA
Organism: Diploptera punctata; assembly: GCA_030220185.1. NCBI lineage: Eukaryota > Metazoa > Arthropoda > Insecta > Blattodea > Blaberidae > Diploptera > Diploptera punctata. Next base: position 742,047 of record JASPKZ010010238.1, on the reverse strand, counting down.
CTTTTGAATATACTGTTCAACTGTTTGTGTGTGAAACAAAACAAAATATAGTCAGAAGTCTAACTTCTCAATATACTATTCAACTGTCTGTGTGAAACTAAGACAAAAGACAGTCACATGTTTAACTTTTGAATATACTGTTCAACTGTTTGTGTGTGAAACAAAACAAAATATAGTCAGAAGTCAAACTTCTCAATATACTATTCAACTGTCTGTGTGAAACTAAGACAAAAGACAGTCACATGTTTAACTTTTGAATATACTGTTCAACTGTTTGTGTGTGAAACAAAACAAAATATAGTCAGAAGTCTAACTTCTCAATATACTATTCAATTGTTTGTGTGTGAAACAAAAAACAAAATATAGTCAGAAGTCAAACTTCACAATATACTATTCAACTGTTTGTGTGTGAAACAAAAACGAAATATAGTTCGAAGTTTAACTTCTCAATATACTATTCAACTGTTTGTGTGTGAAACCAAGACAAAATACAGTCAGAAGTCTAACTTTTGAATATACTGTTGAACTGATTGTGTGTGAAACAAAAAAACAAAATATAGTCTGAAGTAAAACTTCTCAATATGCTATTCAACTGTTTGTGTGTGAAACAAAAACAAAATATAGTCAGAAGTCTAACTTTTCTGTATACTATTAATAGCGAAATCCAATATAAATTCGTACTGCTGTTTTTTAAACATTACCATAATTATACGCTATCGTGTCGGTTAGTTCATAAAAATAAATTTAATAAAGTATAAATCTGTAAAGTAATATGAATCCCATAAAAAAAATCTAAATTTTGGAGGACGTTTGTACTTCACGTAAACCTGTCTTCGTCTCTTGTCAGCTTCATTTGAAACTGGCAGGCTACACACTAGCAGCAAAACCAGCCGCATTCTGTGTTCTCCATCTTGATTCGCTTTTGACTTAAACGCAAACATAATTAAGTAATTGTGGAATAAGAAATTAGGCGTAATATTTTTATGTTTAAATTAAACTGTATTTACACTGATTCGTATTAATTATTTGTACAATTTTAATTTCTTTGCGTTTGATCGAAGTAATTTCATCACTGGGGAGGAGTTAATCCGGATCATATACTTAAATGACAATAAGCTTTGGGTGTATCAGAACAGTATTTTAAGTTTGAACAAAAGTTTTAAAAATATATACTGTAATAAAACATGTTATAATTCTATTTAAGTAGAAAATTTTGTGTTCTGAAACTTTTTTCTAGAAATGTCACTTTACATTCATCGTGATTATAGTTTTCAAATTTCGCAACATTAAATTTAACAGCTATTTATTGGAAACTTGACAGTAACAAAAACATTCATAGATAGATCATCGGTTGATTAATGTCTTTGACATCGTCCGATTCCTAATAGCCAATTTTGTCGGTCCATCCAATCTCCTGGTTGTAGATGTTTCTCCTTCATGTATAAACATATTCCCTGACTCCAGGAGGTTTTAGGTCTTCCTCTGCCTCGTCTTCCCTCAGGTTTCCATTCCAAAACAGATTTTGGTAGTCGATCCTCTTCCATTCGCTGGACATGTCCGTACCATCTTAATTTCTGAGTTTTAATTGTATTGTATTGTAAGCCTATGTTTTCCCTTGACAGAGATTTAGGCGCTCTCCCCCTACAGGGAAGAATTTGAACCATACTAATTTAGTTACACTTGTTTTCGTATAGATGTCATTTTGAGTGGTAAGTGGTCAGCGTTCCGCCTCATACAGACGTCTAGGAAACCAAAGTAGTACTAGGACGGGAAAATTCGGTAACTTTTGCTTAGAGGCCTTTTCATTCAGGCTTAAGGCTTTTTTACGAGCCTAAAAATCTTCAGACTCGGGACCCACGGCTTAAAGTCCCTCCCGGAGGACTTGCTCCTTGGATTTTTCTGAGTTTTAATATAATCTAAAATAAAAATCTTCATTTTCTCCCTTATAACTGAGTTCCTAATTTTTTCTCTTCTTGAAATTCTTGCTGCCCTTCGTATAAAATCCATTTCCGTTGCCATAAGATACTTATTTGTTTTTGTTGTTAATGACCAAAGTTCTGCTCCATAAGTAATGATGCTTTTAACAATTGTATGATATATATTCATTTTATTTTTATTACTTACATTTTTATCCCACAATATTCCATTGACGCAAGCAATTGCAAATTTTCCTTTATTATTTCTATTTCTTATTTCATCTACATAACTCCCATTTTTATTTATTTTAATTCCTAAATATGTGATCTCACTACAAGATTGTATTGTTTCTCCAGACTCCAAAATTAAATTTTGTTAAATTTTGTTTTTTTTTTAAATTTTGTTAAATAACATTCTTTTCAATTTAAATATTTTCCATTAAGTTTCGCACCTCTTAGGAAAACTGACTGAGAGGATCATTACGTGTGAAAGACAGAATCCATGAACTGGAGTCAAAATTTAAAGTATACTGACTAATAAAATCAATTAACTATTTTTTTTTGCAAATGCCCCAGGTCGTCTATCGACATTCCTGGTTTCTCTCCTGGCATGGCGTACTTGTAACGCACTTCTGAGATTGGGGCGCCTGAAAGGCGGGGTTACGTAGCCCCGATGATATGATGGGTGATGATGATCATAGTGGTGCGCCAGGAGAGTACCTAATCCTAAGCTTAATCTAAGATGAATATGAATGATGATGATTGCGATGGCCATATGATTTCGGGGACCATTTGGGCCTTAACGTTTTCCTGACATTTGTCTTTAAGGTGAGAAAAAGCCCCGATAAAAATCTCACCCAGAAAAACTGTACCGACCGACGTTCGAACCCGGGCCCGCTGCGCTAGCTCGAGACCACAGTCAATGAACTCTATAGCAATGGATTAGAACCTAGTTTATCTCGGAGAGATTTAAAATCTAATTTTCAAACTACACAAAAATATTCATGATTTATTACGTCACCAATATTTTAATTTCGCGATTTTTCAACTTTAATAACTGAAGCGGCTATAAATAGAACAAAATATTTGAGTTATTTGCTACTATTCAAAATCAGAGAGACCAATTAACTGCGGTACGTACCAGTAGTTTATATTTGACGCAAACAATTAATATTAATGTAAATTCATTAAAACAAAAGAACGTGTTTCTATATTGTTCTGAAAAACAACTGCAAGTTTAATTAACCACATTTTAAAATGAAATATTAATTTTTATCACTCTTCTACGGTTTCAGAATTTGAGAATAAAAAATATGAACCAGCTGTTGTTTGCACATAATGGGTGTAGTTTAATACACCTGGTGAAATATATGTCACTACGTACACTGCCATGGTAACGGGTTAATCAACTTTCTCTGTAATTCACGGCTGTTTAAATACGTGACAATCTACTATAAATACTCATGACATTTTATTAATTAAAGTACATAAAATCATGTAGTAGAATATAATAAAAAGCAGATTAAAAGTTTTGTTAATTTACTTCTATTCTCATTCTTATGGAAACTCATCATCATCATCTTCATCTTCAATATATGGGCCTGTTGGCAAGGTCCGCCTCCCCGATGTACAAAATGATACAGGTCGATCTAGCAACGTCGTTTTGGTCTTCCTATATTTCTTCGTCCTTGTTGTTTAGAATGAAGCACCTGTTTTGGTAAACGAATATTTGGAACCATGTATATGCATATTTTAATGTATGCAGACGATCTGGTAATTATACAGAAGTCAGAGGATGATTTACAAAGAGCCATTTACATTTTGAATCAATTAGGACTCTATTATAATCTCAAAGTCTCAACTTCAAAAACTAAAATTTTTCAGGGCAAAGGGCCCGTCAGAACACAAATAGTGATCAATAATGAAATAATAGAACAGACAGCACACTTTAACTATCTTGGTTCAGATATAACATATAGCTATGATTGGGATATACACAATAAATTAAACCGATATCAAATGTTGTGTGGCACCATAAGAAGAATCCTCCGAAAGACTCGAAGAGAAACTCAGCTCAGGTTTTATAAAACTATGACTGTTCCTGTTCTTTTATATGGATCTGAATCTTGAGCACTTACAAAAAAAGAGATCTCACACATTCAAGCTACTGAAATGAAATTTTTGAGATCCGTAAAAGGATGTACACGCGTGGATAGATTACACAATGAATCAATAAGAAATGAACTGGAGATAGTTTCAATATTCGATAAACTAGACAAGCACAAATACCAATGGAAAGAACATTTAGACAGAATGGACAATACAAGATTACCCAAAAAGATTAACACCTACAAACCACATGGAAGAAGATCTTTGTGACGGCCAAGGAAACGATGGACTTGAGACCGGAACAGGCCGAATTGACCTAATCCTGGAAAGGAAGAAGAAGAAGAAGAATATTTGGAACTCTTTGTACATGTTCAAACAAATTGCATTTATTTCTGTATATTCTCTCGTTTATATTATATATTTGTAATCCATCCCTGATATCTTGACTTCTCTTTTGATCTCTTAAAGATACACCTGCAACGGATCTCAGAAAACTCTTTTCTATTCCCTCAAATTTATGTTTATCAGATATCGTTAAAGACCAAGTCTCAGACCCGTATGTTAACGTTGGAACGGCTACTGTTTTCTAAAATTTCAATTGAGTTTCTCCTGTTGTCTTATTTCTCAAATATCTTCTTACTGAACCAAATATGTGTTTAAATTTCCCTAATTGCTTTTCCATAATCATATTTTACAGGTACAATATAATAGAATCTCATTTATAGAATTATTTCTTATTAATTTATTTAAGTCCGCCGCTGTGATCTCGTGGAAGCGTGCTGCCTTGTCATGCAGCGGGACTGGGTTTGATTTCCGGTCGAGACAGGCTCTCGGGCGAGGTTTTTTCGGGGGTTTTCCTCACCTGTAAGACAAAATGTTAGGAAGCGTAGGGCCCAACGGTCCCCGAAAATCATCTAGCCACCATCATCATCATTCCATTATCATCATCACCGTTGTTGAGAGCAACGGGAAGCTACCACACCTATAATTCCCTAGTAAATCTGCAAAACATGGCATGAATAAATAATAATTAAAAAAACTAAAACAACACGCTTTATTAGAAAACCAAACTAAAAAATTAAAAAGTAATTTTAATTTCCAACACGCTTGGGATAAAATTAAAGTGGTCAACAAAAAAACCATCTCTAACACATCTGGAATAAAACTAGAGTTATCTACAAAAAATAATTTTACCATCAAAAGCTTGGGGTGCTCTATATCAATTAATATATTTGATAATAAACAGATATTGGTGAAAGTAAAGTCTCTAAGATGAAAATGTAAAAACCATAAAAGGCGCCCCAACGATTTTGATGGTAACTTTATTTTTTTTTGTAGATAACTCTAGTTTTATTGTAGATGTGTTGGAGATGATTTTTTAGTTGACCAGTTTAATTTTATCCCAAGCGTATTCTCATTTTTAGTTCGGTTTTCTAATAAGCATTTTTTTTTAGTTTTTGAAACTATTATTTATTTTTTATCTTTTAGTTTGGTTTTCTAATAAAGCGTGTTGTTTTAGTTTTTAAACTATTTTTTTTATTTTTAGTTTAATTGAATCCCATGAAAATTTAATTGCCTAACAGTCTTGTAAAAAAATCCTCCGGGCCGGATTTGAACCAGCGACCTATGCATTACTAAAATTATATATCACTACAGTCCACCGCTCTACCAACTGAGCTTTTACGATTGACTAAAAAGTCGATAAGTCCGCAACCTATTATACCAATTTTTATTTATTTTTTATTTTCTGATGATACTGACCAGGAATTTAGAAAAACAAATGAAATTATTGTATCGTCATGGGTCATTTACAAGTACACAGAGTTTCAAGTCGATCCAATGTTTTTAAGTGGGTGAAAATCGTGTTCAAAGATTCCGTTACATAGATAGATGGACTGATACAGGTCAAGCTAATATAAAGCGTGTAAAAATGCTATGATTCCAGTGAAAGACCTGCCCTCGGGCAAAATTACTATGGATGGACGCTTTATAATATCTTAGATCATAAGCATCGTAAGTCATATCTGAGCGTGAAAATAGCGACAAATATAGTTCAGAGGTCATTTTATTTCCGGGTTGAGGTTATTTTAAGTATACGAAACGAAATCTACGCCTGTAGACTCAACCCAATGAACCCAAGCTCAAGAATATCGATCGTTGTGGCCGGGTTCGATCTAGCGAACCTCGGGATCAGAGATGAGCATAGTAACCTCTACTCCATCAGGACCTACATTTACAGTTGCTATTAAACAACATTCCCTAATTAACTAACTAACTCACTCAGTCTGGAAGTAAATATCAATAAAACTAAATATATGGTCACACGTAGAAATAAATTATATAATGGATATGGACAGCTAATGACAAATGAGGGAAATTTTGAGGAAGTGGTTGAATTCAAATACCTAGGAACAATAATCACAAATATGAATGAGATGCACAAAGAAATTAAACATAGGCTTAATTCTGGAAATGCTTGCTATTATGCATTGCAGAGACTCTTGATGTCCCAACTCCTTTCAAAAAACGTTAAACTGAAAATATATAAAACTATTATTCTACCAGTTATATTATATGGGTGTGAAACATGGACTCTTACTTTAAGGGAGGAAAGGAGATTACAGGTATTTGAGAATAAAGTACTTAGGAAAATTTTTGGACCAAAGAGAGATGAACAGACAGGTGAATGGAGAAGACTTGCATAACAATGAACTACATGGTCTTTATAGGAAGCCAGATATAATAAGAACAGTTAAGTCTCGTAGACTGCGATGGGCAGGACATGTTGCACGTATGGGGAATGAAAGACTTGCATGGAAGCTTCTTGTAGGAAAGCCAGAGGGAAAACGCCCAGTTGGTAGACCAAGAATGAGGTGGGAGAATAACATTAACTATGATTTGAGGGAAGTAGATTATACAGGTAATGATTGGAAAGCATCAGATCAGGATAGGGATGTATGGAGAGCTTATGTCCGCGCGGCCATGAACCTACGGGTTCGATAGTGCCAGTGAGTAAGTAAGTAAGTAAGTAAGTAAGTAAGTAATTTAGAGTATGGTAATTGCTAGCGTTACATAATGTAATATGAACAAATAATTAAATTAACAAACCCAAGAAAAAACTAACTCAAAATCTCTTAAAACTCACTCACTGACTCTATCGAACCCGTAGGTTGATGGCTTCGCGTACATAAGTTCTCCTGAGCTAATGTTTTCCAATCATTCCCTGTATAATCTACTTCCCTGAACTCATAGTTAATGTCATTATCCCAGCTCATTGTTTGTCTACCAACTGGGCGTTTTCCTTCTGGTTTTCTTACAAGAACCTTCCATGCAACTCTTTCATCCCCCATACGTGTCACATGTCCTGCCCATCGCAGTCTACGAGACTTAGCTGTTCTTATTACGTATATCTGGCTTCCATTACATATAATGTAGCTCAATATTATGAAGTTTTCTCCATTCACCTGTCAGCTCATCTCTCTTTGTCCCAAAAATTCTCCTAGGAACTTTATTCTCATATTAATGTTGAGTGATTCCGGGTTATGTGGCCGTGGTCCATAGTTGGTGTTGATACCAGACGTTTCGCCCTCAACTGCGGAGGGCATCTTCAGTGGCGAGTGCTTCTACGCATAGAAGCACTCGCACTCGCCACTGAAGATGCCCTCCGCAGTTGAGGGCGAAACGTCTGGTATCAACACCAACTATGGACTACGGCCACATAACCCGGAATCACTCAACATTACGATTACCGGCCGTGAAAGCCTGCATTCAACTTTATTCTCATATACTCGTAATCTCCTTTCCTCCCTTAAAGTAAGAGTCCATATATCGCATCCATATAATATAACGGGTAGAATAATATATATATTCAGTTTAACGTTTTTTGAAAGAAGTTAGGAGTCAAGAGTCCCTGTAATGCATAATAGCACACATTTCCAGAATTGATTAGATTAGATTAGGTTAGATTTATTTAGCCTGGTTGAGTTAAGACCATGTGGCCTTGTCTTCCACTCACCAGGACAAACATATATTACATCAGAATATAACAATCTCAATTAACTCTAATATTAAATACTAAATAAAAATTTGATCAAAAAGATAATATCTATTATATTACGATCTATAATGTAACCAGTTAATGTTAGTTAAAATTAAGACTAAAACTAATAATAAAATGTATACAAGCAACACATATTAAATTGTCCCTGTCTAATGTTTATAAAAAACAAAGAAAAGTAAATGGGATATAGAAAACTAATTTTACGATTATACAGTATTTAAAACAAAACAAATGAAATTATTTGTTAACCTTAATATTATTTTCATAAATGATTAAATTTATTAATTGTTAAAAGAATACTATCAGTGAGGTGTATAAGTCAGTTTGTAAGTAAATAATTATTTAGTTTTTTTTCGAAGGATGTTATAGTTTGACGGGGCCTATGTTTCTTTGTGCATTTCATTTCTATTTATGATTACTGTTCCTAGATATTTGAATTCAGCCACTTCCTCAAAATTTCTCTCATTTGTTATTAGCTGTCCATTTCTATTATATAATATATTTCTATGTGTGTCTATATATTTAGTTTTATTGACAGAAATCTATAAGCGAAACATGGACTCTTACTTTAAGGGAGGAAGGGACGTTGCGAGTATTTGAGAATAAAGCCGAGCGGTTAAGGTAGGAAGCCTTGGCGCAGAGCTACGGGACTAGCGCTGGTTCGAGTCTCCACGGGGGAAGAAATTTTCTCATGGTATTTCGGCCAGTATGGGACCGGTGCCCACCCAGCATCGTGAGGCAATTGGGTAGCTACAATAAGTAGCGGCTCCAGGTTGAGGAACCAGCTGTAACGGCTGGGGGACTCGACATGCTAACCACATGTCACCCCTACACTGGCTGTTGATCACCTACCTCTGTAATTGGCACATGTGGATGTGAAGGGACAGCAGCCGGATGGTAAAAGGGCAACCGCTGAAAAGTGGAAAGACCCTCAATCGTAAGAAAAATTTTTGGACCAAAGAGAGATGAACAGACAGGTGAATGGAGAAGACTACATACAATGAACTACATGGTCTTTATAGGAAGCCAGATATAATAAGAACAGTTAAGTCTCGTAGACTGCGATGGGCAGGACATGTTGCGCGTATGGGGAATGAAAGACGTGCATGGAAACTTCTTGTAGGAAAGCCAGAAGGAAAACGCCCAATTGGTAGACCAAGAATGGGGTGGGAGAACAACATTAACTATGATTTGAGGGAAGTAGATTATACAGGGAATGATTGGAAAGCATTAGCTTAGGATAGGGATGTATGGAGAGCTTATGTCCGCGCGGCCATGAACCTACTGGTTCGATAGTGCCAGTCATTAATATTTTGGGTGTTATCTTTAAAATGTGTGATGTACAACATACTTGCCTTTATTTTCAAATATCAGCCACTACACCTCTGTTTAGTTCATAGAGGCCAATAATATCACGATTAAAATGTGTAAATGTAAACCTATTCTGTTTAATTTACTATTCATAAATCATTAATAGCTCAATTAATGGCCTTCATTATAAAGGAAATCAATTCACTCTCATTAATTTCATCATTAAAAGTGTCCACTCATCAAAACATAATGCAATGAATCGTAATGTAAGCAATCCGCATCTCTAATCACGCATAACATTTAAGGACTTTTTGAAAATGCTTTGTCATCTATTTACTAGAACAGCAGTCATATTTATTCATAATTGCAGTTACCCTTAAATTAAAAATGTATCTTATTGGATACATTGATTTCATGTCTTTAATATAGTTTTTAGATCAATAGAAAAATAAACGAGCAAAAATTACTTAAATTTATGTCAAATTATGCAATAATGTGTAATAATAACACAGTTTTATATGAATTTATTTTCCTTGCGGTCCGGAATATTTAAATAACTGGCACGAGAAAATAGTGTATTGGCAATTTAAGGGTTAAACTAGTGGTCGCCCAGCAGTTGAAATTCGATCACATTTAATTAAATTTTTAAGTATGTCACAAATACGTCATCATGTATTAATTTTCGATTTATTTTTAAAATACGAACGGTAGAAAATATGTGGTTATAGCTTGACTGAGCCAAATTAAAAAACAATAACACGTCATTTTACATTTGTATACTATTTATACTATTTAAATTTACATTTGGTCTATTATTAGTAGATTCGAGCTGTTAATCCTTTTTTATTCATTGTATCATTAATTTAATTTTAATTGTATTTAGTTTCATTGTATTATTAGACATTAATATTCATTATTATTCAATACGACAGATAATTAATTGTTAAATACGACTATTATTGTATTTTTTTGTATTCATATGTAACATATGTTTGTCCTGTTTAATATGACTACTATTGTAATTTTTTTGTATTCATATGTAACATATGTTTGTCCTGTTTAATACGACTATTATTGTATTTTTTTATTCATATGTAACATATTTTTGTTCTGTTTAATATGACTATTATTGTAATTTTTTTATTCATATGTAACATATTTTTGTTATGTTTAATATGACTATTATTGTATTTTTATTCATATGTAACATATTTTTGTTCTGTTTAATATGACTATTATTGTAATTTTTTTTATTCATATGTAACATATTTTTGTCCTGTTTAATATGACTATTATTGTAATTTTTTTGTATTCATATGTAACATATGTTTGTCCTGTTTAATATCACTATTATTGTATTTTTTTATTCATATGTAACATATGTTTGTCCTGTTTAATATGACTATTATTGTAATTTTTTTATTCATATGTAACATATTTTTGTTCTGTTTAATATGACTATTATTGTAATTTTTTGTATTCATATGTAACATATGTTTGTCCTGTTTAATATGACTATTATTGTATTTTTTTATTCATATGTAACATATTTTTGTTCTGTTTAATATGACTATCATTGTATTTTTTATGCATATGTAACATATTTTTGTTCTGTTTAATATGACTATTATTGTATTTTTTTTATTCATATGTAACACATTTTTGTTCTGTTTAATATGACTATTATTGTAATTTTTTTTATTCATATGTAACATATTTTTGTTCTGGTGAGTGGAAGAGAAGGCCGATTCCGATTGAGGGTCTTTCCACTTTTCAGCGGTTGCCCTTTTACCAGCCGGCTGCTGGCCCTTCACATACACATGTGTCAATCACAGAGGTAGATGATCAACAGCCAGTGTAGGGGTGACATGTGGTTAGCATGTCTAGTCCCCCAGCCGTTATAGCTGGTTCCTCAACCTGGAGCCGCTACTTATTGTAGCTACCCAATTGCCTCACGATGCTGGGTGGACACCGGTCCCATACTGGCCGAAATACCATGAGAAAATTTCTTCCCCCATGGAGACTCGAACCAGCGCAAGTCCCGTAGCTCTGCGCCAAGGCTTCCTACCTTAACCGCTCGGCTACGGCGCGGGACGGAAGAGAAGGCCACATGGTCTTAACTCCACCAGGCTAAATAAATATATTGTATTGCTGTTTGCAAATTATCATGTGTACGGGAATATATATCCCTTCTTCTTTGTCTCTCACTCCGACCCGTCAATGTTCTATGTCGAGACATAATGGAAGTAGGTTGCGAATATCAAAATATTAAAAAAATGTAATGGAATTACTGAAACAAAGATTAGATAGAATTTAATTTAAATTTAAATAATGAAATGTACTCACTATTTTTAAATCACTAATAATAATAATGATAACAATAAGAAGAAGAAGAAGAAGAAGAAGAAGAAAGTTTCGCCCTAATAGGCATTGATTTTTCTTTAGTTTTTGCTGTAGTCATTCAGCGATGTCTTGTTTCTTGGGCATTTCGGTATATGATATCGGTCGCACCGCGAGAGTGACGGGCGATGTGTACACATCTTAGAGCCTAAATCAAATTAATAATCTATATAATATTACTATTAAATCCACCTTTATATAAACATTTAATTTTATATTCCGTTTAACTAATATCACATTGTAATCCATCACCACTTAAACATAAATGTCCGCCACAGAATTCACACACGCACTTCTCACCAGGTTCGTGATATTTCTTGATTCTGCACACCTTATGATGAAAGCCGTGCAACGTATATCGTGTTACAACATGTCTTAGCTCTTGGTTGGTTTTCTTCCAGTTTCTATCCAGCATAGCTCCTGAAGTGTAGAAATCAGCACCTATCATTTTCTGTTTTTCTCTAATAATAAATCACTAATAATAAATACGCGAGAATAAGTCAATTCACATTGCTCCTGCACAATTTTCTTTTTACAACGATGCACTTTCAGTATGAACGTAAACAAACGAATGAGTAATACACATACATTTCTTAGAAACAATTTATTTTAATTCGTTTAATTTATTTGTAACACATATTATATATACATTTTATTTATCTACACGCCTTCTCTACATTAACTTTAATTATGCTAAATATCACACTCCTCCGTGCGCGCAATTTGCTTAAAAAAGGGGTACAATATTTAATTAATGTTGGGAAGTAAACATTATGAGGTATAATCATTAAAATTCATCGGAGAACATATTGTTTAAACAACTCACCTCATAGGATTCATGCTTCCATGATATCGCGATTTCAAACATAGTCATGTTCATCGTCAGTCGGAGTTATGGCTGACGATGAACATGACTATGTTTGAAATCGCGATATCATGGAAGCATGAATCCTATGAGGTGAGTTGTTTAAACAATATGTTCTCCGATGAATTTTAAGGGGTACAATGTTTATCCTTCACCTATTAATATATAGGTTCCATTCTATTCCACTGACATAGTTTAACCTCCCGCCTTATAGGTGCATTTATATGCAATGCGCCACTCGGATCTTACAGCACAGAACCCAACAGGGTTTTCTCTACAGAGGAAGTAATACTATATCTTCCTATTTTGTACGATCTGTTGGTGGGGAGGAGGTCAATGACAACCCGAACAGGAAGAAACACACTTCAATTTAGTATGAGAGAAAAGTATAGTTCATGCTTTCCACTCGACATTTTTTTAAGAAATGCGACAAGGGAGCAAACTGACCTCTCAGAACGAATATAATTGGCGTTTAATCTTAACTGTATGAGCATCCAAGATAGAATTGAGTTGCTCAGTGGAAAAGAGGCACATGTCACATATCTGCCGATTGTTAGTTTTTGTTATGGTTAAGTAGACCCTGCTATCTTGCATCAATTCCAATAACTATTTGCATGGTGGTATGTGTATATTCTTTAACAAGGAGCATAATAAAACTACAAGATTCTGAATTATAGAAATAGCTATTGGAAAAAAGGCACATGCCACCTTCTTTCTCTTTTATCTCAAGTGGTTACAGTCAATGTTCCTGATAGGTTGGCAGAAATGAAACTAACCAATCAGAATATAGTTCCACTGCCCTCTGGATCTATAATATTATAGATCCAGAGGGCAGTGTAGTTCTAAAATTACCTACAACATTTTCAATATGTCTTACATAGATGTTGAGGTTTAATGCGTTTTCTGAAGAAAAAAGGCAAGTTAATAGTAAAAGAAGGACTCGTCATGAAAATAAGTGGGAGGATAATGAAAGAAAATGTCTGAGAAATAGTGCATAACAATAAGAAGATTGTACCAGCAAAGGAGTTTGTAAATAGTGGAACTCCATGTTGCAAACTAATATCATGTGATTTCACTCCACTAATGATTAGTGAAGATAAGAGAGGTTATGCAAAGAAGAGAAAAGATGAAACATAAGTCAAAGGAAGGTTTCATTCATAAACTATGTTCGTGCAACTAACATTAGTGAACTTGAAGCCTATAAAAGTTATTTCTAGCAGTCCACGGAATGTCAATAAAATGTTTAAGAACTGTTCGGAAAAGTGAAGAATGTGTTAAGGAAGTTTCTGATAATGAAGAAGAGAGTCAATCAGCATCATAAATTTGTGTCCATACATCCAGTGAAGACAGAAGAGGCATTATGTGGGGCATATGCCACTACTTAATTTGCACAAAGTACCTTCCTATTAAAAAATTAATATATAATTATGGAATATTCACCTGAAAGGTCCGTCTCCTCAACTTAATTAATCATTTAACTGTAGCGCTTTCGGGACTTGTCCCATCATCGGCAGGATTCAAAACTGGTGTTTCACTGAAGATCTGGTAGAGGGGGTTGCATGTATTGGGTTCGTTTTCGTTTATCAGGCTGTCGTTGTTGTGAGCTGCTTTCATGATTATCATCTCTTCGAGTACGTTTATCTTCGCTGGATTATTTTCTCTGTGCATTACTGTTAGGGTGTTTTCAATATTTAACATGCGATGTCCTTCATGGATAACGTGTTTTGCATAGCTTGATTTTCCCTTCTGCGTGAATGAAGTCTCGAAAATGTTCCATCGAAGAGATGGAAATCATGAAAGCAGCTCACAACAACGACAGCCTGATAAACGAAAACGAACCCAATACATGCAACCCCCTCTACTAGTTCTTCAGTGAAACACCAGTTTTGAATCCTGCCGATGATGGGACAAGTCCCGAAAGCGCTGCAGTTAAATAATTAATTAAGTTGAGGAGACGGACCTTTCAGGTGCATATTCCATAATTATATATTAATTTTGAATAATACCTCAACGGAACACATCATGAATATTATAAAAGTTGACCTTCCTATTACTTAAAAACACTTAATACTAGGAGTATTTCAAATAATATTTAACAAGATGTTCAATACATCATTTAATTCAAGATCCTGGTTAAAAAGTTAAAACATATTGTCCATATTCCACATATAAACAACTTTCAGAAAATCCTTGTTTCTGTAAAATAGTTTTCTTGTGGCGTGTGCCTCTATTCTCAATTTCGACTCAACATTTTTATAAGAAGTGCGACAAGGGAGCAAACTGACCTCTCAGACGAATAAAATTGGCGTTTAATCTCAACTCTATGAGCATCCAAGATAGAATTGTCGTCAGGAAAAAAAATCTCACTATAAACGTGTTTGCTCCATTCCCATGGGTAATATTTTGTAATTTCCATTCTGAGCGAGTTTAGAAATATG
Source organism: Diploptera punctata (assembly GCA_030220185.1). Taxonomy (NCBI): domain Eukaryota; kingdom Metazoa; phylum Arthropoda; class Insecta; order Blattodea; family Blaberidae; genus Diploptera; species Diploptera punctata. The sequence continues at coordinate 726,948 of JASPKZ010010238.1, read as the reverse complement.
AAGAAGGAAAAAACAATAATGAAAGGAAGTAAATGATAGACAGGACTCAATTATGAACCAGGCAGTTCTAAAGTCACATATTTTATAGTCGTAATATACTTTAGGGTCATAAAAACAAGGATCCCAGCATCCAATTGAAAATTCCCTTCATTAGCGGAAGGCGTGTGGTGTGAGAAATAAGAGCAACAAAGATGGAATTTACCCCAGCTCAGAGCTGGCTTTATGGCTATTTCTGGAATCAACTTTTTAATAATTCACAATCCGTTTCGGTGTCAGTGGTAACAGAAACAGGTATCGTGAACATGACCTGCGCATATTCAAGGCATCCCAATGTAGGCGTAATTCATTCTCCTCATGCATACATATTCAAACAAGACCAGAAACACGAAACCGTATTTTAAATTACTTATTTCCGAATCCACAGATTCAAATTACATACCATGTACATACTTCCTTATTTTAAAATGTTGTATTTTATGCAAATAACTGTTGTTAAATATGTACTGCATACATTTATTTAAAGCTTATTTGTTAGAAAATTCTGGAACGTGTTATTTTACGCGCAAGTCACTCTAAATCTACCGCATTTAACTGAAATATATCAAGTGTATAACAATACGCTTCTGAATAAAATTTTAATAGAGTCTCTACTAACGTACAAACTGTAATTTTACAGTTTTTTATTAATGTGGGAAAATCTTGAAGCCTGTTTAAAGTTCACTTACTTAAAAATATTTTCAGCTTTCTATTTACATATGTTGTAAAATGTAATGATTTAGAATATTGGAGACGTCAGCTATTACCGGAAAGATTTCTAAATTCAAATCGGGAAAGATTGGCATGCTACGAGTTATTGGTAAATCCAGAAAATTGGATAAACCTCGGTAAATTTCTGGACAAAACGCGAAAAATAAGGACAACACTTATTCATGAATAAATATATGTTATCAAAATGCAATACCATTAATTATTAACAATTGTATATATAAATTAATTAGTGTATAAAGCTATTGTGTTATTATTTAATTGTAATATTAATGTGTTTTCTTTATGTAATTGTAATGTTAATGTTTTTTGTGTGTAATGCTATTGTGTTATTATTTAATTGTAATATTATTGTGTTTTCGTTATGTAATTGTAATGTTAATGTTTTTAGTGTATAATGCTATTGTGTTATTATTTAATTGTAATATTATTGTGTTTTCTTTATGTAATTGTAATGTTAATGTTTTTTGTGTATATTGCTATTGTGTTATTATTTAATTGTAATATTAATGTGTTTTCTTTATGTAATTGTAATGTTAATGTTTTTTAGTGTATAATGCTATTGTGTTATTACTTAATTGTAATATTATCGTGTTTTCGTTATGTAATTGTAATGTTAATGTTTTTAGTGTATAATGCTATTGTGTTATTATTTAATTGTAATATTATTATTGTGTTTTCTTTATGTAATTGTAATGTTATTGCTGTTTTTGTTGTTTATTTTTCTTTACAATAGTACCAATTATTACTTTATTGTAACGGACTGTCAACAGCATGTACGGCTTACTGCCCGTGCGACCCATATTTGTAAATAATATTGTAAATACCTTACTTTTTGTCTAATAAAGTCCTACTACTACTACTACTACTACTAGTTATTTGCATAGGGCGTGCAGGCTGCCCTGAGCACCGCGATCTGAAATATACAGGGTGTAACAGGACCTCATTGACAATTTGATAAGAGATTATAGGCCATGCAGAGAGAACCATTTTTTGTGAAGGATCATATAGTCCCAAACGTGTCATATTACGAACTGCTGGTTTTCTTAGGCTTAAAGGACCTTCGGGACTTGGAAATTTTGGTAGCATGAGGTTCTAGCCGTGCGTTAATATGGATGTATTAGTTATAAAGGTATACGTGTTTTGAACATAAATAAATGGATTCTTAATTTTAAAATTTTATTTCTATAATGATTACAATCCCTAAGTATTCTAGCCCTAAATAACTAATCTAAGCTTATATTAAGAAAACCTACATTCTAACTTTCTTAAGGTTTGAGAGATGGAGATGGGGGTTTATAAATCTACCCTAAATTACATTTTAAATAAGTATCTACTAATTCCTACACTTTGAAAAAAAAAGTATTAAAATATTTACGACAATTGTTTGCATTTCTAACTGTTCCTAGCGAATTAATTAAGAACAATGGTCGGTAGACTTACCCATCGGCTACTGTATCCACAGACTGACTCGAGTCCCTTACTTTGCCAGGGTTAAATACTAAACTTGACCTACATTTCCACTGACATAACTGTACTGACATACCATAGTCTAAATGTCGAGATTTTACAGTTAGCCTTGAAAACTTTGTTCTGAAATATAATATGTCTAAAGCTTTATTTCAATAACGTTTTATTTGAATAATTAAAATAATCTATGAAATAATTAAATATCTATTTAAAATACTCTATGTATTCATAACATGTAATTTATGAATTATGCGCAGGTTAAGGTTTTCGTCTGTACCTTATGAAAGTGGTATGCGTGCAGGTTGTGCTCCCTCAATACCCTCCAAGTGTGGTTCGTGAGTTAGTTAGTTAGTTATTACTGAAGTACAAACCAATAGGACATAGAAGTGTTGGACGCCCATTTACCAGATGGGAACATTGACAAAACACCACTTGATGCGAAAACAGGTCAAAAGACCTAATTTCATGATGTAGAAGTAGAAGTGATAAGGGTAAGAAGTTAGATCTTTTGGAGGCTGTAGAAATTAATAAGTTTAAAAGTAGTAAAAAACTGTTAAATTCTCAACTTGATTTGAATGAATCCCCTTTGTTAAATTAAAAAAAATTAAATAAATATTGTTGTATTGTTGCTTAGATCAGTTGGAACACAATTCATAATTTGTTAACATGTCTGAAGAAGGTACAGTGTACCGAAACAGCTGTCACTCAATTATATAATATGAAAATCAAATAAAACTACGTTTTATTTTTATTTAATTAATAAAGAAGTTATTAATGTTGTCGATATTTATTTACTTGTCGGTTATTATAACTCAGTGAAATGTAAAAGTAACACGCATATCTGACGTAAAAACGGTTATATAAATATTGTATTTGGAATATTTGCTATTGCGCAGATGGGTGAAGGCAGATGGCTGGCACAGAGCGCTACCAACAAATCGTAATATTTCTGTGCACCAGGCTGCGCTTATGCAAACAGTTGATATGGAACTGCCACTCAGATTCACTATTTGTGTAATTCAAAATTAATTCTCTTGTACAGTCTTTTCGAATAAAAAATTATGCAAAGACAACCATTTTATTTATTTACACGTTACTGTAAATCAAATCCATAAACATTTATATCTTAAAAAATAAATTACTTTTTAATTAATACATGCAACATATGCTTGTAAATTATTAGATTTGGGGTTTACAAAGAACGTAAATACTAAATAAGGTATACACGCATTTTTTAAAATATATTACAGGCCTTAGTAAGGCCGTTTCTAACTGTGGAATCTTATATGAATTTGGGTCATTTCAAGACGATATAAACTGTAAAATTCGTGTACTCAAGTACTGGTTGCGGTTAATCCAAAGTGAACAAACAATGCTCAGAGTAATTTGTTACGCCCACCAAGCTAGAAACGCAAATGTGAAATTCTGGGCAGACGAGGTTAGAAGAGATCTCCAAAAGATTGGGATGGGTTGGGTATGAGGAAAAAGGGACTGAAAATTGAAAGAATGTATGGAGAAAAATAAGGAGGAGGCACTTAGATATAAACCAACAAAATATTTTTGCCGAATGTGCGGGAAAACGCTCACTGTTTTTACAAAGAGACCTAAAACATGTTTGGGGAAAAGAATCTTATATACTCAATCTAGGATTTAAAGAGAGATCAGGGCTTGCTTGATTTAGGTTAGGGACATGACAAATTTTAAAAATTAGCGACGATCACGATATGCGAATATGTCCAATGTGCGTGAGCTTTGAAGATACATAACCTATATTAGGAAAATGTAACGATTAGGAATATTGGAGGCGTTAGTTATTACCGGAAAGATTTCTAAATTCAAACCGTGAAAGATTGGCATGCTACGAGTTATTGGTAAGCCCAGAAAATTCGATAAACTTGAGAACATTTCTGGACAAAACGCGGAAAATAAGAACAACACTTATGCATGCGTAAATAAATATGTTAACAAATTGCAATATCATTAATTCTTAATAATTCTACATAACCAAGTTAATGTATAATGTAATTGTTTTGATATATAATTGTAATATTATTGTGTTTTAAGTATATTATTACCAAACATCAACTTATTGTAACGGACTGTCAACAGCACGTACGGCTTACTGCCCGTGCGACCCATATTTGTAAATAACCTTGTATGTATCTTAATTTTAGTCTAATAAAGTCCTAGATATTATTATTATTATTACTATTATTATTATTATTATTATTATTATTATTATTATTATCAACAAGAGGTTGTGTTTTTTCTGAGAAATCACGAGTGACAAAGTCGTGAGTGATTTTATCTAATGAAAAATTTAACCTCGCGTTGGATATGGAGTGACTATTTGGCGAACAATACAACACCACAAGCTAAAAATAGTTATCAATGTTTAATGTCTACCAACTGTGAGGTTACGTATTCCGATCTTATTTCCGGGCGGTTTCTAAGCCGACTGGATAGTTATAAATAGCATATCTTCACTGTTAAATCTCTTTGGGCTTGGAAAAGATCAATAACAGATGATTGTATGAGAAAAAACTATTGACAAAAATTCAAATTCATTATACATTATTTAATAATTTTCATAGCAACAGAACTACTAACTTTTTTGGTAATTTTTCAAGTTGTTTTCTTTTGGCATTTCTTGCTGTACCATACCGATCGTACATTGTTAAAAAATTAGCGAAATTAGACAATTAGAAGTGGAGATTTACCTGAAATTCGAAATTAAAAACTGCCTAAATGATTGGAACGATTTTCACGATTTTTTATGTGACTGTCTGATTGGGTTGCTGGATGATTTAGACTCACAATTGGACCCTCTAAAACCATTAGGTGTAGGAGTTCACATGAAATGAAAATTCAAAAATCACTCTAGCGATCGCAATTTTTGATGTTTCACAACAAAACTCAGTGTATCCTATTAAAATTAACCGAGGTAGATATTGTCCAAAAAATGAGCGAAATAAGAAGTGAGGTTTATTTTAAATCCGAAATTAAAAACTGCCTAAACGACTGGGCCCATTTTTATTAAATTTTTTGTGTGTTTGAGTGGGTCTCTGGAAGTTTAGATTCACAAGTGGACCCGGTAAATGGCGCTGCGATCGGGTTGTAGGAACATTTTTTATATCAAATGTATAGTCATCTGCATTACCGACATATTCTACGCGACTACAATGTGACGTTATAATGCAAGCTTCTTGGGCCACGACAGATGACAGAGAGGAGTTTTCTTGCGAACTTAAATATTAGTGAATTTTACGGTAAAAAAGTAACTTATATTTTTATCGTGCGGCCATGACACGAGAATTGAACGTTTGGGCAGGAGGTCTGCCGTGTCCGCTAGTAATTTTTAAATGTGTCTGTAATTATTTTAGTATTTAAAACTGCACTTCTAAGTTAGAAGCACCGTTATTAATGTTTGTCTGACAGGTACTATACTGTAAAAGAAACATTTTGGCTGAGTGCTGGATAAGACCTTAAGGCCTTATCATAGCCGGTTTTGATAAAATTATTATTATCTTCTTCTTTCTTTGATGTGATAGACCTAGGGGTCTGTTACAATCTCAATCCAACGTTTGAAGGGTCTGCCCAAAGATCTCCTGCCTGGTGGCTGGTATTTTAAGATTTGACGTGGTATTCTTGTTCTGCTCATTCAACTTACATGAGATTTCCAGTTGTTTCTGTATTTTTGTATATATTCAATGCTTGATTCTCTTTGTAATTCTCTGAGAATCTCAGAATTCCTTTTATGGTCTGTTCTTGAGTAACCTGCAATACGTCTGATAACTTTAATTTCTGCCGCAGTTAGTCTTTGTTCATCTAAACCCGATTATTATTATTATTATTATTATTATTATTATTATAAGAACAGAATAAATAAAGGTAGAGCAATAACAGCAATGATGAATGGAGTCTTATGGAACAGACATATAACCAGGAAAAATAAGTTACAAATATATAATTCAATAGTGAGAAGTACCTGTCACATATGGAGCTGAAGTTTGGAAATTCAACAAAAACTTAGAACAAGAACTTATGTTGATGGAAATGGATTTCTTGAGGAGAGCAGCAAGATGTTCAAAATCAGACAAAATAAGAAATACTACCATAAGAGAAAAAAATGAACATTGGTTATTCAATAGTAGATTATATACGGTATAAGCAATTAAATTGGTATGGGCACGCACGACGAAATGCAAGAAGAAAGATTACCCAGCAAAACATTGTAATGGTGTCCACCTGGAAGAAGGAGGAGAGGAAGACCTCGAAACTCGTGGATGCAGGAAATAATAATAATAATAATAATAATAATAATAATAATAGCTTTATTTTACCTGGCAGAGTTAAGGCCTAAGGCCTTGTTCTACTACTCAACCAGGTTTAAAAAAAATACAAACAAAAAATAGTCTTAAATCTAAATTACAATATATATATAAACGATTACAAGTTATGAATACAATACAATTAATATTTATAATGTATTTTGATTTACTCTAAATTTAACGAATTAAATATATAATATGTACAATATATATAAAAAACAGGAAAAGATTAATGACATGGTAATAAAATTAAATAAATAGAGAAAAATTAATTATTAGACAACAGGTAACTGTAATAAGCGTGACTTAAAGGGCTACCAAGTGTGCGGCAACCCCTGATATCTTGAGGAAGGAGATTCCAGGAGCGGGCAGCGGCTACTGTGAAGGAAGATAGAATAGGAGGAAGTGCTATGAAGAGGAATTGTTAGCAGACTGCGATCTTGTGATCTAGTGTCAATATTGTGGTAAAGAGGATAACTTCTCAAATCTAGACGCCAGGTAAGTAGGGATGTAGGAATTCAGAAGCTTGAAAAGTAGTGAAAGAGAGTGCAATTTACGGTCTGTCAGTAAGACGGAGCCAAGAGAGATTATCAAAGTGTTCGGAAATATGGTCATAACGGCGGATATTGAAAATGAATCGAACGCAAGCATTATGAACACGCTGCAGTCTCTGCGACAAGTCATAGTTTAGATCATTATATATAATGTCACAATAATCGAGTGTGGTAAACACAAGATTCTGCACTATTTTGTTTAATGACGAACTGGGAGAAAAATTTCTTTAAACGTCTAAGATAATGTAAGAGATGGAGAAAGTCTTTTACATATGTGTTTCACTTGTGTTTGCCAGGTTAAATTTGCGTTCTAGATGTAGTCCAAGATCTATTACTGAAGAAGAATAAGGGATGATTATATTATTTATAGTAATGTTTGGTAGTGTAGATATGTCAAAGGTTGTAAGCAGTCTTTGTTGTCCCATTAGAATTACTTGTGACTTGTTAGGATTTAGATTTAGACCGATACTTGAAGACCAGTTAAAGATGGATATGAGATCGTCATTCATTTTTGTCAAGCGTTATAGAGAGAATGAGGAGGTGAAATGTAGGTAAATTTGGGAGATCATCAGCGTAGAGGTGATAACGGCAGTGCTTTAGTACAGTGGCAAGTCATTTATGTAGATTGAGAAAAGAAGAGGTCCGAGAACACTGCCCTGGGGGACTCCAGCCGGCACGTTGCGCCAAGACGAAGATCTAGAGTTTAATGAAACGTATTGTTGACGACCGTGCAGGTATGAGTCGAACCAGGATACAGCGCTGTCAGACAAGTGTAGGTGCTTGAGCTTTATCATAAGTAAGTCGTGGTCTACTGTGTCAAAAGCTTTGCTGAAGTCAAGTAAGGTTAAAGTAGTCAATTGGACGTCTGTCCACGGCTTCACGAATATCTTCAGTAATAGATTTTAGCAAAGCTGTGGTTGTGCTATGACCATATCTAAAGCCGGATTGATAAGGATCAAGGAGGTGATTTTCTTGGAGATATTCAGTCATTTGCTTATGTACAATATGTTCCAGGGCTTTAGATAATGTCGGAAGGATGGTAATCGGTCGGTAGTCATTACAGTTAGCAGGTGTACTTATTTTTGGTATAGGCCGAACTCTAGACTGTTTCCATACAGTAGGGAAGATAGAAGTTATAAGGGAAGCATTAAAAATATGAGTCACTGTGGGGTTAGTATAATGTCAATGATTTTATTTAGCATTAAAATGCTGATGTTATCTGTCCTTGTGCATGGATTTAATCCGCTTGAGTGCTTTTTTTAACGTCTATAGGCGAAATTGTCGTTAAAGTGAAATTTATCTCTTCCTATATGGGGGGATGGGGATAAGTCTTAAGAATGTCTGTTTTAGTCTTGTTGTCTGGAGGTGTCATGGGTATTTGAGGTAAAATGTTCATTTAAGTCATCTACAGAAATGTCTATAGAGTCAGTTGAGGGATTCAACTGTCTAATTCCCATTGCACGGAGATTTCGCCAAGTGTCCCGTGCACCTTATTTCAGGTCCGATTATACTGTGGGCGTGTCGTAGTTGGCATTGCGTATAGTTTGTGTAGTTGTGTTTCTAAGTTGTTTTGTACAGTTGCCAGTTCTCGTCATTTTTATGTCGTCTGTATGTTCGGTATGCTTTGTCTCGTTTTGACATAAGTTCACGTATTGAGTCATTCATCCAGGGTGCAGGGGGGCGGGAAAATCGTCGGGTTTTTACTGGTGCATGTCTATATATAGTTGTAATATCAGTGTATTAAATGTGTCTACTTTTTTCATCACTGATCTAAGATTCCATAGTGTGTACCAAGGTAGTTCTAAAGCGTCTGCTATTTTAGTTTAGTATCGTTCTATGTTTTGTAAATTTCTGTACCGTAATCATTTAGAGCGTCCTTTAGGACATTGGCGGTGTAGTGAGTATCTACGAATACAATGTCATGAGCAGATATGCCGGTAGCAGGAGGATTTTGTCCATATGACAGTACTTTCTGTGGATGTGTAGTCACTATTAAGTCCAGTAGAGTGTCGTGTATTAGCATTATGATGTGTGGGCAGAGAAAGGAACATTTCTCATATTTTAGCTTTGGAACATATTTTAAGTTGTATGGCTGGTGAGTCAGTCTGAAGAAGATTTGTATTAAAATCGCCTGCGACAATACGGTGTTCATAATGAGTTTATGAATCGTTCATAGCGTTTTCTAGATCCGAAAGGTTGCCTTTTTTTGGAGGTTTGTATATAATGCATAAGAGACATTTTTTAGACTGGTTTGAATTTCTACGAATAAGAACTCGGGGCGAGCGGAATATACAGAAGGGGACTTGTGGACAATTCTTGGATTAAGCTCATTTGATATAAAGGCACAAACTCCTCCACCTCTTTTATCTATTCTGTCATTTCTGAGCAATGTATATCCGCTTAGGTGAACAAGGGACCGAAGGTATGGAAGGGGTCAGCAGGTTTCCGAAATTAAAATGGCGCGTCAGTCCAAGAGATGAAATTTGGTTTCAAACTCATCAAAGTGGGACAGAACTGCTTTGTGAATTTACGTGAGCGATTTTAAGTGATGATTTATCATTAGAAAATGCATTCTTAAGTATACTAGTAGTATTTGTTGTTGGAGGGGATGGTTGGGATTGAGGAATGTTGCTACCTGCGTTAAAATGTTGTCTGGCACAATAAGAGTGGTGATTGGAGAAGGTGAGTGAGTCAGAGGTTGCAAACATGTCTTCATTTGTCAGCTCAATGGTGCCAATATAAGAAAGTAAAAATAAACTATGTACTGTAATAACTCTAATAAATTAAAATATTTAGCTAAAACAAAGAACTTAAATTAAATAAAACAAGTAAGTTTTCCTAAATAAAAATAAATAACTTAAAAACTTTCCTAAATTAGAAATAATTAACAATATAATTGTAGCAAAAGAAAGAGACACAGGTAAACATATTTTACACTAAGGTCCTATCTAGTTGTATATCAGTAGAAGATCTAATTTTGCGTTTTTCGCCATTCACTTTAGCTATGACGGCACCGTCCATTTTCCATTACATTTTGAATACCGTATTTTCTGTATACTCTCTTGTAGGCAGGCGATAGCGACACTTCGTTAGGTCCTCGCGACCAGTGACCCCACTTCCTTTCAATAAGAACTGGAATGAGGGCAAGAGGGCTAGAGGACATGGATTGGATGGAGAGAGACGAGTGGAGAAGAAAAATAAAACTTTAGGCACAGAAAGATGTGTAAACATTAAAATTCGGTATACAAATAAATAAATAAATAATAATTATTATTACTATTATTATACTTACTTACTCACTGGCACTATCGAACCCGTAGGTTCATGGCCGCGCGGACATAAGCTCTCCATACATCCCTATCCTGAGCTAATGCTTTCCAATCATTCCCTGTATAATCTACTTCCCTCAAATCATAGTTAATGTTGTTCTCCCACCTCATTCTTGGTCTACCAACTGGGCGTTTTCCTTCTGGCTTTCCTACAAGAAGTTTCCATGCACGTCTTTCATTCCCCATACGTGCAACATGTCCTGCCCATCGCAGTCTACGAGACTTAACATTACTATTATTATTACTATGTACGACGAATTCAAGAAGAAAGGTTTCCCAAAAAATCATGGAGTGGATGGATAGAGACGAGTGGAGAAGGAAAATAATACTTTAGGCACAGAAAAATGTCTAAACATTGAAAATCTGTTAATAAATAAATAATTATTGGTAACAGTGATAGTCTAGGCCTAGTTGAAATAATAGTGTTTAGTAAATAGTTAAATTCTTAAATTTCTGAACATTATTGTAGTAAATCCACTGTGAGCTTCAGCCTACTTTCATGGTAACGTGTCTGGATCATCATCTTCATATATGGCACGATAACCATATGTGAGCCTTGGAATTCTTAAGCTCTCACCAAACCTGTCTTTCGCATGCTCGTAAGAAGTTCATCCGGCATTCGCTTCTTTTGATCTCGCACCAAGTTATTTTTTTACAGGGTAGAGGTGAAAACCCCTGCGTCAAACCCCTAGCGATCCTGGAGGATCGATGTTTTCTGTCGGGGATGTCTCCCTTAGTTGACCTGTCCCAATTTAAAACATCAGGAACTCGCTTTTCGTGCTTGCATCCTTAGTGTTACCCAGGAGCCATGAAGAGCCCTTGGATGCACTAAACTGTGCAGGAATAAATGGCATTATCCAGGTTTTACTTGTGTTTGCTACCAGCCATCATGATATGAACCCATTGGATCAATTACTACCCCTTCGACGCCCATCTGGTAACATATATAACTATATAATTTCCATAAGTAATATCACGAGTGATTTCCTATTTATCTAGAGGATTTGGAAATAAAGAGTGGCATTTAGTAGGACTATTTAACGAATAAAATTAAGCTGATACAAATCATTATTTGAATATATTTATTTAAAAATATTTATATATTTAATGTAAACGGCGATGTTTCAAAACAAATGAGAAATGTTTGGTTATGTTTCATTTCTTCATCACTGCAATTTGATCATACTATTCATTGCCAAATAGGATCGCAATGTTGTAAGAATGCATCCTAGTGGAGAAAAAATGAAACACACCAAACTCTATATTATAATCAACATTATAGGTTATTGATATTTTTTTTCGGAAACAACTCAGTGAAATCAGTATTTAAAAACACAATTATTGAACACACAATTATCAAATGTGTAGGTCGAAGGAATCTTTTCATTATTTGCTATATTCAATGTATTTGTTAGAGAGTCAGTCACTGCAAAATAATACTCTGACCTGTTCTGAATATTAAATAGGAGGAGCTTTCTTTATTTTGGTAATCAAAATTCGATAATAATCGACGTGAAACACGACTGTGATTGATTGTAAAACAAAATTCATTGAAATGTGATTGGTCATTGACTCCCATTTGGCGCATGAGTTATATAATCATGTAAAATAATACATGAAATATACTTAAGCTCTGCCTATTTAATTTGTTGCGGCTATTTCATTAATCCAATATTTACTCTTATGTTTGTAATATCCTTTCACATCGTGATAACAGGGCTAAATTTGAATATTGAAATATATCTCAATATTAGAATAATAGTTCATTTCGAATCCGTCTACAGTATATTTTTTTAGTGTTAAACGTAAAGTTCTTTCTTCAGTAAGGTGAAAGAAGTATTAGATTGTTACAATCTACTTGGAATATAGTTACAATATATTTTTGTAACATTTCAATAAAAATAATATTTTAGATGAAACTTTGACATGACAGAAGATAATAATAATAATAATAATAATAATAATAATAAACAACTTTTATAAGATTCATGATGTGTTCCGTTGAGGTATTATTCAAAATTAATATGAAATTATGGAATCTTCTCCTGAAAGGGCCGTCTCCTCAACTTAATTAATCATTTAACTGTAGCGCTTTCGGGACTTGTCCCATCATCGGCAGGATTCAAAACTGGTGTTTCACTGAAGATCTGGTAGAGGGGGTTGCATGTATTGGGTTCGTTTTCGTTTATCAGGCTGTCGTTGTTGTGAGCTGCTTTCATGATTTCCAGCTCACAACAACAACAGCCTGATAAACGAAAACGAACCCAATACATGCACCCCCTCTACCAGATCTTCAGTGAAACACCAGTTTTGAATTCTGCGGATGATGGGACAAGTCCCGAAAGCGCTACAGTTAAATGATTAATTAAGTTGAGGAGACAGACCTTTCAGGTGAAGATTCCATAATTTTATAATAATAATAATAATGATAATAATAATAATGTTTTATTTATTCTGGCACAGTTAAGGCCATAAGGCCTTCTCTTCCACTCAACCAGCACAAATACAAATAAATATTTGACAAATATAGATATACACTATACTAATTATAAACAGTTAAAGATACATTAAATGTAGCAATGTAAATTTCATGTACAAACAACATTTTATACGATAATAACAATAATAATACTTACGATAATAATAATAATAATACAATAATGATAATAATACAATGATGATGAAGATAATAATAATAATAATTATTATTATAATAGTAATAGTATAAATATGATACATTATACGAGAAACACCAATTAATATATACACCTTACACTGGATAATAATGAAGTCGAGTTTAGAGCAAATATAAATTTAGATTTCTTTTAAAAGTTGCCAATTTCCGGCAGCCCCTTATTTCTTGTGGTAGGGAATTCCAGTTGCGAGAAGTGAAGATGGTACGAGTATATGACATGGAGTAATGTGAAGATTACAAGATAGAAATATTTTGAGAAATACTTTTAATAATTATTAAGATTAAAATCTATTCAATGTCTATTATATTTGGTATTTACTCGTAACTGCTTGGAGAGAAACTTTTGTGTTAAGGAAAATCTCTATTCAAGGAGAAGAAAAAGGAAACAAAATAGTGGTAAAGAAAGAGAAAAGAATAATAGAAAAACTGCAAAAACTACTTTTTAAATATAATGAGGTCGTTATAAAAATAGAACCAATAGAGGTAGCCTATTATTTTATTTTATTTTCGCTCTTTAACAACACAGATCATTAGCTTAATAATTCAAATCTGCGCATGAAAGAAATTATATATTTTTTCCTATGCCCCCACATGCTGTAATCTAGGACATTAAACTAACGGCTTTACTTCCCTTCTGAAGGAAGTCATACACAGGGGTTTTGTGGTGACAAAGTTATATCCAGTTTCTTGTAGTGAAACCTTATGCTTATAAACATAAGAACATCAATAACTTTTAATCACGTATGTGTGCAGGGAGTAGGCGCCCCTGCCCTTTTGTGAGCTGGGCAGGTCCCACTCGCCCAGTGGGTAGTACCTGGGTAGGGCCCCGTCCATAGGGTTACGTGGGGAGAAGAGAAGTCCCCAAAGCCGTCGTGAAGAAAACTTCTCTAGAAGACGAACACTCCGAAATTGCAGTTCCCTGCCCTCCAGGAAAAGGGGTTTGGCTAGAGGCTGGTAACCTCTACTAGTAAAAAATAACTTCAGCAGAAGAAAAGCCGGATTGATATCCAAAAGAAATAACAAAATATAAACCTAAAGGCACTCGAGATGTGGGCAGACCTAGAAAGAGATGGACTGAAGTCGGAAAGGGTCAACAGACCTAATCCATGAATGCAGATGATGATGATGTTGTTTTGCGTGGGAATGATAAATAATATGCTATATAAATTTCTTGACACATTTTAAGAAAAAATCTCATAGGGTTACGTGGGGAGAAGAGAAGTCCCCAAAGCCGTCGTGAAGAAAACTTCTCTAGAAGACGAACACTCCGAAATTGCAGTATTAGCTAGTGTTAAATAAATTATTGGGTGGAGGAAAATTTGAATATAGAATATTGGTTTGAATAGTTAAAAAATCGCTTCAAGTTAGAAAGATGTGCAACTCGTTAAAAGGTCATTGGATATCATCATCAGCAGCAGCAGCAGCATCAAGGATTAGACCATAAGGTCTCGTGCTAGAATTGGTCTGTCCATCTTTTACTGGGTCCTACAGCATTTCTTCGTCCTAGTGGTTTGTAATGAAGAATTTGTTTCAGAATTCTATTGTTATCCATTCTATTGATGTGGTCCATCCATTCATCTCTGTATTGTGCAATTCTATCTAATAGTTTGAATATATTTGTTTCACTTAATATATTTTCATTTCGTTTTCGATCTGTTATTTTATAGCCAGCCACACTCCTCAGAAACCTTATTTCTGAAATTATAAACAATCATGCATTTCCTCTATTTGTAGTTTGACACACACACGAACTACGCCTATACATTGGATCCTTTAGGCAATAGCATGGCTAGCACGCGCGTCTGTCCCGACTAGAATCCCAGGTTCGAATCCTGGATGTTCCGGAGGGGAATAGGTAGGCCATATAGTTTTTTTTTTTTTTTTTCCAGTTCCCGAATTGCATCGAGCACTCTCCACTCCTCTTCCATCCCCCATCATGTCATTTCATTTTCATTCATTAACTCATTCATTTCATACCACCCTTCAGCCTACCTGATTTATGAAATATATATCAGGCTAACCACAATTGTTTAAATATGTAATTGTTGTTATCCAGGAAGGGACCATTCGTATACGTACTCACTACATTTGAACTTAGGGCAGAATAGGGTCAAATGGAGGGTTGTAGTCCCACCTAGAAGCCCTGGGCCCAGCCAAAATGACAATAAAAGTCGTATGTGAATGCCAGATGTATCGAAAACAAGAAAACCATTGCAGGGTAGAATAGATTTGATTTCCATTAATTCATAACAAACAATGATGGGTCCTATAATACAATCAATTTACTCATGGTTGCTGTTTATGGGCATTGGAAACCTGAGCCCGTACGTTGTTTTAATCTAATCCTCTAAATGGGATTTGTGATTTTTATATCCAATGGCTGATATCTGATACAGAATATGGCTTACAACGGACAATTTACAAATTAAGTAACACATGTGTGAGATACAACTTGAAAATATCTACTATAAAAATAAAAGTTGTAGCTTTTCGATTGTATGAGCCACCAAGAGTAAAAATTCAATTAGAGAATAAAATAATAGAACAGATGAGCACTTTTATTAACCTGGGATACAATGTGTCATATAGAAAAAGTGTAGACATTGAAAATAAATAAACTTAATTATATGTATGGCACCATGAAACGAAGTCTCAAAGGAACTAGAAAGGAGACACTTTTAAAATTTTATAAAGCAATGGTGGTTCCAACATTACTGAATGCATCGGAACCCTGGGTCTCAACCAAGAATAAGGAACGAAGAATACAAACGTCAGAAATAAGGTTTCTGAGGAGTGTGGCTGGCTATAAAATAACAGATCGAAAAACGAAATGAAAATATATTAAGTGAAACAAATATATTCAAACTATTAGATAGAATTGCACAATACAGAGATGAATGGATGGACCACATCAATAGAATGGATAACAATAGAATTCTGAAACAAATTCTTCATTACAAACCACTAGGACGAAGAAATGCTGTAGGACCCAGTAAAAGATGGACAGACCAATTCTAGCACGAGACCTTATGGTCTAATCCTTGATGCTGCTGCTGCTGATGATGATGATATCCAATGACCTTTTAACGAGTTGCACATCTTTCTAACTTGAAGCGATTTTTTAACTATTCAAACCAATATTCTATATTCAAATTTTCCTCCACCCAATAATTTATTTAACACTAGCTAATACCCCGAGTGCGCTAATGTGCTTTTATGTTTAGTCTAATAAGTGGAAGGAAAAATAATTATAAATTTATGTTTTTTTAGATGCCCCTTCTGATTACCCGGCGTTGACCGGGAATCTACTAATCCCGATCTTCTTGACATAAATCATCTGAAATACGAAAATGAATGTGTTTTATGTTTAGTTAAATAAGTAAGAGGAAAATTTATATCGTAATTATTTTTAGATACCTCCTGCTGTTTTCCCGGCTTTGTTCGGAATCTACTCATCCCGATCTTCTTGCATAAATGAGCTGAAAGACAAAAATTAATGTGCTTCTTATAATTATTGAACAAGTAAAATGAAAAATAATGTATATCGTAATTTTTTAAGATTCCCCGTGCTGATTACCCAGTGTTGCCCTTCTTGGCATCCATGAGCTAAAAAACAAAATTCGTTAATGTGAGTTATCCGTAAAAGAATACCCGCCATGTGCTACTATGCTTGCACAGGAATCTACGTACTTGTCTCGATCTCCTTGGAATCAATGAAAGACAAAAATGGTTATTGTGAGTTATCCGTAAGAGATAAATATATGCTGTCGCGGACTTTTTTGTAGAGCTGTTTGAGATATTCAATTCTGTGTACATTAATTTTGTGTATTTGTTGTGGTTTAGGCAGCGTAAGCCATTTAAGCGTTCAAAAAAGCTATTTTTTCAAGTTTTCCACTACAAAGGACGATATTTAAGGGTGAAGGAGTTGAGTATCACAACTCTCTTATAGCTTATGTTCATCCCGGGAATCTCCTGAACATTTTGCAAAAAGCCCCATCACAATCGGATCAATGGCATGGCCGCGCATAAAGTATGAACAAGCAAACAAACAAACATTCATTTTTATATATTAGATAAGTGTGACAATAGTATATACAAACAAATACACTATTCCAAGATCGTTGCGGTTATGATCATAAAGTTAACAGACTTTAACCTATCATTCATATTTCACGTACGAAGCAGTAAGAATTCAAGAAGTAGAGCGAAATACCTACATATACATTATTACAACGGTTTAGAGCATGTTACAAACAAACTTGAGAACACATCAAGAATCGTGAAGCGGAATTATTAATAATGGGAATGTGACATGTTGAACCAACAGGCACATGTATTAATATTACATAACAATACGCGTTTCACTTCTAGAAAATAAGTTAAGGCGCCGACGATGCTTTTGAATACTAATGATGAGACACATTAATAAACAGATAATTGATCCGCTACTCAAGAAACAATTAAACTTCATCAATAATTCATAAAATACTTATTTTACCATCATAGGCATTTCCATTTGTCAAATTTGGTTGTTTAGCTTTAAAAAAATTAAGGAAAGTTACTAATTAGGCTAAGTTTGAGTGATATTTAAGCAATAAGATTCACATTTGAGAAGTAACATTATGTTACCGGGAACCAAGATTTACGCGTTTCCATTGCATAAGCAATTTAGCAGGTTATTGTACGATGAGAGTCATATAACTTAGAATAGACTTAAATTTAATAAACCCATTCACATCAGGTTAAAATAATCAATTATTTTCCCCAGAAACCGGATTTTAGTTACCTATTTTCAAACATTCAAAACAAACAAAAGATAACGGTACTTGAGATCGCAATAAGGGTGAAGGTCAAAACACATTCCTCTACTATTCATAAATGTTAACAAAATATAATCAGCCAAGGGATGTACATAATATTGCAAAATATACAACAGCAGAGTTAAAGCGAGTTGTACCTCGTCTTCTGAGGTGAATGGGTTACATATGGTTATCATTGTATATTTTTAGATCAGTGATTTTAACCCGAAGAATAACACATCTACATGGGAGAAACTTTTATACAAAAGTAGTAACATAATGTCATATTAAGCGGGAAAATAAAAACAATAAATAAAGAAAAACATTTAGAAAAAGAGAAAGAAAGAAAAAAGAAAGTAAACAAGTGAGCAAAAATATATGGAATAAACTAAGAAAATAGAAAAATTATAAAAATAAATTTATGATCCATCCATCTATAGTAATTCTGCCCGAGGGCAGGTCTTTCATTGCAATCATAGCATTTTGATGCTATGTTTTGCAGCTTTACTAGGAAATTATAGGTGTAGTAGCTTCCCGTTCCTTTCCACACCGGTGTGGGATGATGATGATAATGATAAGGATGATAATGATGGCCAGATGATTTTCGGGGACCGTTGGGCCCTAAGCTTCCTGACATTTGTCTTAGAGGTGACGAAAAACCCCGAAAAACCTCACCCATCAGCCTGTCCCGACCGGGAATCGATCCCGGGCCTGTTGCGTGACAAGGAAAAATTTATAATAAGGCAATGAATTGATATTCTGGAATAAAATGAGCGAGAGAGTATGATTACATGAACAATATAAACATAATCAGCAAACAAAACAAAAATAATTAAGACATAAAGAATAAATTAATAAAGAAATAACTTCTAATAATTAGTATTTTACTAGACTCTTTAACTCATGCCCCAAATGGGATTCAATGACCAATCACATTTCAATGATTTTTAATTACAACCAATCACAGTCGTCTTTCACCTCGAATTTATCAAACAAATTTATCATTCAAAGAAAACTCCTCCTTTTTAACATTCTGAATAGGTCATAGCATTATTTTGCAGTGACTGACTCTGTAAGAAATACGGCTAACAGATTGTATATATAGTGCACTAATGTCAGCTGATAGTGCTTGCGGTAGATAAAATAAAAACATATGTAGCAATTGATTATACCATAAACAAAACACTGTTTGCACTTTCTTAAACGAATTATTTCCCAGGAAATAAAGTTGCAGAAAAATATAATTGACATATTTACATGATAGAATATCTGAAATTATTTAATACCTATAATGTTGGTTATAAATTTATGCACTACGGTGCATTCTTACAATATTGCGATCCTTTGGCAATAAATAATATGATCTGGTTGCAGTGATAAACAAGTGAAGCAACAAACGTTTCTCAATTGTTTTCGAACATCGCCGTTTACATTAAATATATATAAATGAATATTTTGAAATTGCTATAGTTAAATAATGATTTGTGAGTAAACAGCTTAATTTTATTCGTTAAATAGTACTAACAAATTCCACTCTTGATTTCCAAATCGATAATCTGGAAATCACTCGTGGCATTAGTTGTGATAATTAATAATAATCACCGTACATAGGATGATAATTTCAAATATTCCCTTTAATTCTTGAAATCTTTTATAATGTCGATGAAGGTGATATTTTAAATTGAGTTCGTTGTAACGAATTTTCACATTACTTCGCACCTACCAACTTTAGATTGATCAAGACCTGGCTATGATGAAGAGCATGAATTCTTCATGAGTTTCGTAGGGTACCCGCCTAATGAAGTTGTAAATAATTTGTCTAAAGTTATCTTTAATGAACTACAATTAGTGATTAAATTCCCTCACTCTCCCACGTCCCTTAGCAAATTTCCAATTTTAGCTTCTAACCTCTCAAACTTTCATGCATCCTGAAAAGCAGGTGGTAACATTTATAACTATACTTCGGCGGGTTTTCGGAACTTTTTTCTCTCTCCATAGAACAATTAAAGCAAAATCGAATGAGTGGACTCTAGTAGTTACGTTTAAGACTCATTCTTTAGGTCGTGAGTTCAAACCCCGTTGTTAATCACACACACACTAAGACTTTGGGGCTGGAAATAAACTTCAAAAAACTAAATAATGGTCCCATATAGAAATAGAGTAGATAATGGGATTTGACAATGAACGCCAAAACACCATCATTTTGAAAATGTGGCTAAATTTTAATTTATAGGAACAATAATTACAAACTGGAATGAGGTGAACAAATAAATTTAATATAAAATAATAATAATATAATAATAATAATAATAATAATAATAATAGCTTTATTTTACCTGGCATAGTTAAGGCCTTAAGTCCTTGTCTACCACTCAACCAGGTTTAAAAAAAATACAAAAGAAAAGTCTTAAATCTAAATTACAATATATATATATATATATATATATAAACGATTACAAGTTATGAATACAATACAATTAATATTTATAATGTATTTTGATTTACTCTAAATTTAACGAATTAAATATATAATATGTACAAGATATATAAAAAAAACGAGGAATAGATTAATGACATAGTATAAAATTAAATAAACAGAGAAAAATTAATTATTAGACAACAGGTAACTGTATAAGCGTGACTTAAAGGTGCCAAGTGTGCGGAAACCCCTGATATCTTGAGGAAGGAGATTCCAGGAGCGGGCGGAGGCTACTGTGAAGGAAGTAGAATAGGAGGAAGTGCTATGAAGAGGAATTGTTAGCAGACTGCTATCTTGTGACCTAGTGTCAATATTGTGGTAGGAGGATAACTTCTCAAATCTGGACGCCAGGTAAGTAGGAATGTAGGAATTCAGAAGCTTGAAAAGTAGCGAAAGAGAGTGCAATTTACGTCTGTCAGTAAGACGGAGCCAAGAGAGGTTATTAAAGTGTTCGGAAATATGGTCATAACGGCGGATATTGAAAATGAATCGAATGCAAGCATTATGAACACGCTGCAGTCTCTGCGACAAGGCATAGTTTAGATCATTATATATAATGTCACAATAATCGAAGTGTGGTAACACAAGATTCTGCACTGGCTACTCAATTCTTGAAATGCACACAATTACGCAATTCATCTCTAAAAAACTGAAAATATATAAAATTATTATTCTTATAATTACATTAGATGGATGCGAAACATAATAATAATAATAATAATAATAATAATAGCAATAATAATAATAATAATAATAATAATAATAATAATAATAATAATAATAATAATAATAGCTTTATTTTACCTGGCAGAGTTAACGCCTTAAGGCCTTGTCTACCACCCAACTAGGTTTAAAAAAATACAAACAAAAAAATAGTCTTAAATCTAAATTACAGTATATATATATATATATATATATATATATATATATATATATATATATATATATAATAAACGTTTACAAGTTATGAATACAATACAATTAATATTTATAATGTAATTTGATTTACTCTAAATTTAACGAATTAAATATATAATATGTACAAGATATATAAAAAACGAGGAAAAAATTAATGACATAGTATAAAATTAAATAAATAAACTCTTACTTTAAAGAAGGAGAAAAGATTACGAATATTTGAGAATAAAATTCTTAAGAAAATTCAGGGGAGCAAATGGTTGGTAGGGCCTCGAGAAGGGTGCAGTTGCCGACTATGTATACCTTAATAAATCTCGAGAAATGCCACTGCGACTCTTTTATCCGCTCTGCCAGCAAATCGTAATCCTTACGTTCTCGTCGTGCTCCCTGACTACAATAAATAGACTGTAGCTAACAGGATGGGACGAAAGGCGAGTTCTCAGCGCATTAAACTGAGACCTGTCGGCTAAGGGAGCATACCCTAAAAACCCAGGTCCTGCATGTCTGGGGGTTTTACGTCAAGCTGGCAACCTGGCCCTGGAAAAAGGTATACCGCTACATGCTTTAGTAAAATTGTCAGCCGGATCGAATTAAATATAACATGGAATTACAAAAGAATAAAATTAGAACAGTTGAATTTGATTATCTTAGAAGAAGCCTTCAAAAAACAAGACAGGATCAAATAAGAAATGAATTCCTTTGGAGAGAAATGAATGTCACTACGTCTGTTGTTAAGAAGATTGAAAATCAAACGCATAAATGGTATGGCCATGTACAAAGAATGAAAAATGAAAGATGGCCAAAACATATATTCCAATGGTCAACCCCTTAAAGAAATAAACGTGGCAGACCAAGATGCAAATGGAAAACTTATGCCAGAGCTATAAAGGATGATAGGAATTTAGAATAAGGAGTCTAGAATTATAGAAATAAATGGAAACTGAAGGCGGCAAACCTATAAGTGGAGAAAAGCCAAAGAAGAAAAAGAAGAAAACATCTCTAGTGAACAGACGGGCGAATGGAGAATACTATTAAACTGTGAACTACATTAACTTCATGGGGAAGCAGGTGTAATGAGAACATTTAAGTTTCGTATATTGAGATGGACAGGGCATGCGACACGAAAGGGGTATGGAAGAGGAAATGGAAACATGTTTATAGGAAACAAGAGAGAAAGAGTCCAGTAGGTAAACCAAGAATGAGGAAGAAAATAACAGTCATTATCTGAGGGAAGTAAATTATACAGGGGATGATTGGAAAATATTAGCTTAGGATAGGGATGTATGGAGGAATTTACGTACGCGCAGCCATGAACCTACGGGTCTGATGGTTTCTGTGAGTTAGTTTGTTTACAGAGGCAATTAAAAACTTTTCGGAACTATATTAAGTAATAGGTAACTTATTATCCATAAATTAGTACAGTAAAAGCTCCATATTCGAGGGGGATATGGTACACAAATATGCGGCGAATACAGAAACCGCGAATATGGAATGGTAATTTGTATGGGTACCCTCCATGGTATCTTTACATTGTCGTGGTGAGTGGCTTGCGTGCTTAAATGATCCTGAGAGCTATGCCGGCGGTAGCATTGCTGACCGATAGGGTTACCCATGCCGGACTGGTCGAAGGTGATAAGCCAGACGAAAAAAGTACCTTGGTCGAAAGAGTGACGATCTTTTACCGTAAAAATACAACTGTCAAGAAATGCGGACATGGGTTCAACTGGGGGTAAAATTATCCGGAGATCAAAAAGTCCCCCATTCGGTGAATGGAGAAGACTTCATAACAATGAACTACATGGTCTTTATAGGAAGCCAGATATAATAAGAACAGTCAAGTCTCGTAGACTGCGATGGGCAGGACATGTTGCACGTATGGGGAATGAAAGACTTGCATGGAAGCTTCTTGTAGGAAAGTCAGAGGGAAAACACCCAGTTGGTAGACCAAGAATGAGGTGGGAGAATAACATTAACTATGATTTGGGGGAAGTAGATTATACAGGGAATGATTGGAAAGGATTAGCTCAGGATATGGATGTATGGAGAGCTTATGTCCGCGCGGCCATGAACCTACGGGTTCGATAGTGCCAGTGAGTAAGTAAGTAAGTATATAGGGGATACGGTCCAAGGTTACAAAATAAAATAAAATTTATCAAAATGAAATCAATTAATAAATATTTTGAACAATTTCTATTGATTATTACTATCAGTCTTAGGCAAATGCTTAAAGAAGTTATTAATTGTTTTTCCTGTTTTGTCGATTTTTAAAGTAACTACATTTAAATAACGATTTGTGAGCAAACAGCTTAATTTTATTCGTTAAATAATTCTAACAAATGCCACTCTTGATTTCCATATACACTAGATAAATTGGAAATCACTCGTGGCATCACTTATGATAAATTCACATCGATTTAAATTTATTAAACTAGCAAATAATTTGTTACGAAACACGCAGAATACATGAAGTTTGAATCGATAAACTTGCAGGTCTCTGGTTCCCTGGTTGCCATTTCGGTCCGATACTGGGCTATAAAACTTAAAGTCGAGTGAAACTGGGGTCTGAAGTGACGCAACTTCACCGAAGCACTACTTTAATTACGTGCAGATTTCCTGGTGTGATCAAGTTTTACATCGAAGTTGGCTCCTTAACGAATTCATATAGTTACACTATTCGGAGCCTTGCAATATACAGTATGTTAAAAAATTCGGACAGCGTGACGTATGCGATACTGGTCAACGAAATATTTACTTAAAAGAATGAATCCATATTAAAAGAAGCGAGGCTTCATCTCTATAAAATGTGAAATTATACCGGTTAACATGATTTTTTGTCTCATTAGTACCAATGGTTGTATTTAATGCAGTTTTTATCGTGTTTTCAAATATGTATTCGGAATTTCTCCATCACCCACAGTTTTTTCTTTCAATTTCAATTAATGGATTTAAATAATTATTTTTTAATAAACGTTTTTTCGTCCATTTGTCCATTGTAAAATAAAACCAAATGAGCTAACTCAGGAGATTTCACCTATGGAAAAGAGATATCAAGGCAAATGAAATCCTAATATGCTGGCCGATTATTGTTGGACCATCAAGGGGGATGCTCCACATGCGAAATATAGCACAAAATCGTCATTTCTTACTTTCTGTGTGAGTCTGAATGTTCGAATATTGCTTAGTTACGAACGTAGAGTTTGAAATTATAAATTCCTATCTCTCGGAAACCTTGCGTGATGGAGTAAAACCGATATCATATTTGAATTTAGAAGAAAAAAAAACTATCAGAATCACATATTTTTCTTTCTGATAAAAAAATGTGTTTTGTTGCTCAGTGTAATTTAAGCACGTCAATAATAAGAATTAGTAATATTTGTAGTGAAAAACGTACAATAAAGTCCCTTTGTTAACTTTAAATGGCTTACGCTGCCTAAATCATAACAAATACACAAAATTAATGTACAGAATTGAATATTTCAAAAAAACTCTACAAAAATGTCCGTGACAGCATATGTTTATCTTTTACAGACTATTTAACTCATGCCCCAAATGGGAGTCAATGACCAATCACGTTTCAATGATTCCTGTTTTACAACCAATCAGAGTCGTGTTTCACCAAATATTTATCAGTGTTATAATTACCATATTAAAGAAAGCTCCTCCTTACAATATTGCGTTCCTTTGGCAATAAATAGTATGATCTGGTTGCAGTGATAAACAAATGAAGCAGTAGAAGCGTACCTATCGTTTCTCATTTGTTTTCAAACATCGTCGTTTACATTAAATATATAAATATTTTAAAATAACTATAGTTAAATAATGATTTGTGAGTAAACAGCTTAATTTTATTCGTTAAATAGTCCTAACAAATGCCACTCTTGATTTACAAATTCTCTAGATAAATTCACTCCTCACTTCGTGAGTCGTGAATTTATCGATAATTTGGAAATCACTCGTGGCATTACTTATGATAACACACAATAGCTATTTTTGTCTTTCATTGATGCCAAGAAGATCGGGATAAGTTGATTCCCGAGCAAGCAAGTGCTGCCATACCATTCATCCGATTGTCATGGGAACTTTTTGCAAAATGTTCAGGATTTTCCTGGGAAGGTTGTATGTTATAAGACAGTTTTAATGCTCAAGCCCTTCACCCTTAAAATTCACCTTCTGTAGTTTAAAAAAAACATGAAAACATGTCACTTTATGTAAGCTTAAATGGCCTACGCTGCCTACACCATAACAAATACACAAAATTAAATATCTCAATAAAACTCTATAGAAAAGTCCGCGACAGCATATGATTATCTTTTAAGGATAACTCACAATAACCATTTTTGTCTTTCATTGATGCCAAGAAGATCGGGATAAGTAGATTCCCGGGCGAGCACAGCAGCGCACGGCGGGTATTCTTTTATGGATAACTCAAAATAACGAATTTTGTCTTTCAGCCCATTTATGCAAAGTATATCGGGATGTGTAGATTCCCGAGCAACGCCGGTTAATCAGCACGGGATATCTAAAAGCAATAACGATATAAATTTATATTTATTTTTCCTTTTACTTGTTCAACTAAATACAAAAACACATAATTTATTTAGGTATATATAGCTATATGTATATGATTAAGAAAGTTTTCTTGGGTTTTCCGCGTCGTGGATTCAAAGTTCCGCCTCTGGCCACTGATTCCGAAATTAAATCCACGACGCGGAAAACCCAAGAAAACTTTCATAATCGTACTTACATCCGTGAAAATCTACAATATGACATATAATATATATATATATATATATATATATATATATGTTATAATTAAATGTTTAACATTGAGCAATGCAAGCTTAATATGGTATGATAAGAAAAATAAATGTCTGGACGGGATTCGAACCCGGATCTCTGAGTCTGTACCTCAGCGTGATTTCCATTACGCTACCAGGCGAATCCAATTCAAACACTTATTTTTCTTATATACGTATTCTCCATGGAGAATATAATGTACCTCAGCGTGATATCCATTACACTACCAGGCGAATCCAATTCAAACACTTATTTTTCGTATATATGTATTATATTCTCCTGGAGAAAAATAAGTGTTTGAATTGGATTCGCCTGGTAGTGTAATGGATATCACGCTGAGGTACATTATATTCTCCATGGAGAATACGTATATAAGAAAAATAAGTGTTTGAATTGGATTCGCCTGGTAGTGTAATGGATATCACGCTGAGGTACAGACTCAGAGATTATATTCTCCATGGAGAATACATATATAAGAAAAATAAGTGTTTGAATTGGATTCGCCTGGTAGTGTAATGGATATCACGCTGAGTTACATTATATTCTCCATGGAGAATACATATATAAGAAAAATAAGTGTTTGAATTGATTCGCCTGGTAGTGTAATGGATATCACGCTGAGGTCCAGACTCAGAGATATATTCTCCATGGAGAATACATATATAAGAAAATAAGTGTTTGAATTGGATTCGCCTGGTAGTGTAATGGATATCACGCTGAGTTACATTATATTCTCCATGGAGAATACATATATAAGAAAAAAAGTGTTTGAATTGGATTCGCCTGGTAGTGTAATGGATATCACGCTGAGGTACAGACTCAGAGATTATATTCTCCATGGAGAATACATATATAAGAAAAATAAGTGTTTGAATTGGATTCGCCTGGTAGTGTAATGGATATCACGCTGAGTTACATTATATTCTCCATGGAGAATACATATATAAGAAAAATAAGTGTTTGAATTGGATTCGCCTGGTAGTGTAATGGATATCACGCTGAGGTACATTATATTCTCCATGGAGAATACGTATATAAGAAAAATAAGTGTTTGAATTGGATTCGCCTGGTAGTGTAATGGATATCACGCTGAGGTACAGACTCAGAGATTATATTCTCCATGGAGAATACATATATAAGAAAAATAAGTGTTTGAATTGGATTCGCCTGGTAGTGTAATGGATATCACGCTGAGGTACATGATATTCTGCATGGAGAATACGTATATAAGAAAAATAAGTGTTTGAATTGGATTCGCCTGGTAGTGTAATGGATATCACGCTGGGTACAGACTCAGAGATTATATTCTCCATGGAGAATACATATATAAGAAAAATAAGTGTTGAATTGGATTCGCCTGGTAGTGTAATGGATATCACGCTGAGGTACATGAAGATTATTCTCCATGGAGAATACGTATATAAGAAAAATAAGTGTTTGATTGGATTCGCCTGGTAGTGTAATGGATATCACGCTGAGGTACATGATTATTCTGCATGGAGAATACGTATATAAGAAAAATAAGTGTTTGAATTGGATTCGCCTGGTAGTGTAATGGATATCACGCTGAGGTACAGATCAGAGATTATATTCTCCATGGAGAATACATATATAAGAAAAATAAGTGTTTGAATTGGATTCGCCTGGTAGTGTAATGGATATCACGCTGAGGTACATTATATTCTCCATGGAGAATACGTATATAAGAAAAATAAGTGTTTGAATTGGATTCGCCTGGTAGTGTAATGGATATCACGCTGAGGTACAGACTCAGAGATTATATCTCCATGGAGAATACATATATAAGAAAAATAAGTGTTTGAATTGGATTCGCCTGGTAGTGTAATGGATATCACGCTGAGTTACATTATATTCTCCATGGAGAATACATATATAAGAAAAATAAGTGTTTGAATTGGATTCGCCTGGTAGTGTAATGGATATCACGCTGAGGTACATTATATTCTCCATGGAGAATACGTATATAAGAAAAATAAGTGTTTGAATTGGATTCGCCTGGTAGTGTAATGGATATCACGCTGAGGTACAGACTCAGAGATTATATTCTCCATGGAGAATACATATATAAGAAAAATAAGTGTTTGAATTGGATTCGCCTGGTAGTGTAATGGATATCACGCTGAGTTACATTATATTCTCCATGGAGAATACATATATAAGAAAAATAAGTGTTTGAATTGGATTCGCCTGGTATTGTAATGGATATCACGCTGAGGTACATTATATTCTCCATGGAGAATACGTATATAGGAAAAATAAGTGTTTGAATTGGATTCGCCTGGTAGTGTAATGATATCACGCTGAGGTACAGACTCAGAGATTATATTCTCCATGGAGAATACATATATCAGAAAAATAAGTGTTTGAATTGGATTCGCCTGGTAGTGTAATGGATATCACGCTGAGGTACATGATTATTTGCATGGAGAATACGTATATAAGAAAAATAAGTGTTTGAATTGGATTCGCCTGGTAGTGTAATGGATATCACGCTGAGGTACAGACTCAGAGATTATATTCTCCATGGAGAATACATATATAAGAAAAATAAGTGTTTGAATTGGATTCGCCTGGTAGTGTAATGGATATCACGCTGAGTTACATTATATTCTCCATGGAGAATACATATATAAGAAAAATAAGTGTTTGAATTGGATTCGCCTGGTAGTGTAATGGATATCACGCTGAGGTACAGACTCAGAGATTATATTCTCCATGGAGAATACATATATAAGAAAAATAAGTGTTTGAATTGGATTCGCCTGGTAGTGTAATGGATATCACGCTGAGTTACATTATATTCTCCATGGAGAATACATATATAAGAAAAATAAGTGTTTGAATTGGATTCGCCTGGTAGTGTAATGGATATCACGCTGAGGTACATTATATTCTCCATGGAGAATACGTATATAAGAAAAATAAGTGTTTGAATTGGATTCGCCTGGTAGTGTAATGGATATCACGCTGAGGTACAGACTCAGAGATTATATTCTCCATGGAGAATACATATATAAGAAAAATAAGTGTTTGAATTGGATTCGCCTGGTAGTGTAATGGATATCACGCTGAGTTACATTATATTCTCCATGGAGAATACATATATAAGAAAAATAAGTGTTTGAATTGGATTCGCCTGGTAGTGTAATGGATATCACGCTGAGGTACAGGGTCAGAGATCCGGGTTCGAATCCCGTCCAGGCATTTATTTTTCTTATCATACTATATATATATATATATATATATGTGTGTGTGTGTGTGTTTCAATTTTCTCAAATTGATTTTAATAA